>CM054161.1:35425107-35430107 GCA_028751875.1 Rapana venosa
CAAGTAGTATTTTAAGAATTTCTTCATACTTTGAACCGGTTTCATGTCTTGAACCAGATTAAGGACACTAACGCCATTTTAGGAAACACACACACCCCCCCCCACACACACCCAGAATAATAGCATCACAGAACGTGATCCAGATCTTTTTGCATTGTCTCGCTTACTGCCGACCGTGAACATCTCCCTCTTGAAACATGGGCTCTGATTGTGGCAAATGGACACGTAAAAGGGATTGGGTGTTCGCAGATGCCTGTTTGGGGAAGGTGGGTGGTATGGTGGGTGGGGTGGGGGGGAGAGGTAGGAGGTGGGAGAGGGATGTTGATAATGGATGGAGAGATGGTGTTTGGGGGGTAGGGGTGGGGGGGGTCAGCAGGGTCAGGATTGGGAACCTATAACAGAGTGATAAAAGATTAATTGATCTGAGATAAGAGAGAGAGAGATGGGGTGGGTTGGGTGGAGGGAAGAGTTAAGTGAGTTAGATGAGAGAGTGAACGACCAAAAGGGCAAATTGTATTCATGTACAGAGGAGAAGAGAGAGGGAGTGAGAGAGAGAGTGTGATGTGTATAGGAGAGAGAGAGTAGAGAGAGAGAGAGAGAGAGACAGACAAGACAGACAGACAGACAAGAGAGAGAGAGAGACAGAGAGACAAAGGGAGAAAGGGCGAGAGGGGTGGAGGAAGACAGAGAGAGAGCATGTGTGCGCGTGGGTGTGTGCACACAGGCACGCACACCCTCATGCGCGCATGTGTTTTTAATACTTTTAACAAATCCACATCACATAGCGACATTTATTTTCCCTTTCAAATTCCCACATCCATAAAATACTTGATCTTTTTGGGAAGTTCCACTGTCCGCATCATCTTCTGGCTGCTGCTGCAGAAAGACAATACTCATGTTTTTATCTTGATCTTATTTAATGCAAACATTTTACATATAATATAATATAACACACACACACACACACACACACATAGGAGCATTAAAGCCACGAGGCATTCAACAATCAGCAATTATGGATAAAATTAATGTGAATGGACTTTTGTAATGTAGACAGCTACCCTAGCAAAAAAACAAAACAAAACAACTCAAAATAGTTTGCATGTTCTGGTAAATTAAAAAAAAAAAAGATTTTCTCATACATACGTCTGATAGTTTCGACTACAATTGGTTCAAATGCAATACTAACAGTTTGTCCCTCAATACTCTCCATTATTCTATAGCCATTACTTGCTGCTTTTAGCATCAGCCATTTTGCAGCCAAGGCTCAGTTACCAGTGCATCACTACAGCCCCCTGCCCCCACCCCCTAACACCCACACACACATACACACACACACATACACACACACACCGCACGCACGCACAACACACACACACACACAAACACACACACACACACACTCACACACACACCCCACACACCCAGTAACAGCATCACATAGAGGTGATCAGATCTATTTGCATTGTCTCGCTTTACTGCATCTGTGAACATCACCCTCTGTGAACAAACTCCGCCTTGATGTGGCAAATAGAACACAGAAAAAGGATGGGTTGTTAGTTAGCATTATAGGGACAGAGGGTGGCCGGGATACGGGTAGAATGGGTGTGGGGTTGGCGGAATAGAACAATGAGGGTGGTGAGGTGGGGAATGTGGACCTGACATCGGGGTGGAATATTGGGTGAGTAATATCAAAAGAGAGAGAAGAGAGAAGAGAGGGGGGGGGGGGACTGAGAGAGAGATTAAAAGTGAGAGACAGACAGACACATAGCAGGCAAGCAGGCAGGCAGGAAGGGCGACCAGAGAGAACAAGAGAAGACGATAGACAGAGAGAGGGAGAGAGAGAAGAGAGAGAGAGAGAGAGAGATGAGAGAGAGAGAGAGAGAGAGAGAGAGAGAAGCAGAACAGATAGACAGAACAGAGAAGGAGGCACAGAGAGACTAGTGGTGAACGGTTTTTTGTTGTTGTAGTTATTAGATTTCAAGTCTGTTCAGTATAAATGATATTAGACGGTTTCAAGGGGGGTGGGGGTAGGAATGAGACTTCAAAAGATGTATGTGTGCAATAGAATGCATACCTACCCCTAAATAACTTAAACAATACATAGAACAGTTTAAACAATGATATAAACAATAGAAACATAAAGTATAACAATAAGTGTTGGGAGTGTGTGTGCGTGCGAGCGTGCGTGTGTCTGTGTGTGTGTGTGTGTTTGTGCAAGCGTGCGTGCGTACGTGTGTGGGTGCATGGGTTCGTACTCGTGCGTGTATGTGTTGCTTAATGGGGTGGATATACACATGATGGACAGACAGAAAGACAGAAAGACCTGCAAACAAAACACAAGGAGGCACACACAGAATTCACTTTTAATCTCTCTCACTCACAAAAGAAGGAAATCAGGATCAGAAATAATGAAAATGATGGTAAGTCCAGATCAGAAGTTATGAACATGACAGAAAGTCAGGATTAGAAATCATGAACATGATCTCCCCCGAGAGAATGCCTGGGGCCTATCAGTATAAATAGCATCCCCACATTCTGGAAACTCATGATTTTGATGGAAAGTCTGGATCAGAAGTTATGAATACGATGAAAAGTAAAGATCAGAAATCGTGAAAATGATGGAAAGTCAGGATCACAAATTATGAAAATGATGAAAGGTCAGGATCAGAGCTCATGAACTTGATGGAAAATCAGATTAAAAACCATGAACATGATGGAAAGTCAGGATCAGAAATCATATCAAGGATAGAAAGTCAGGATCAGAAATCATAAAATTGATGGAGAGTCAGGATCAGAAATAATAAAAATGATGGAAATTCAGGATCAGAAATCATAAAAATGATAGAAACTCAGGATCAGAAATCATAAAAATGATAGAAATTCAGGATCAGAAATCATAAAAATGATAGAAAGTCAGGATCAGAAATCATGAACATGATGGAAACTCAAAATCAGAACTCTTCAAAATGTTGGAAAAGCAGGAACAGACTGAGGAAAATGACGAAAGTCAGCATCAGAAATCCAGTAAACTGATGAAAAAGTCAGGATCAGAAATCATGAACATGATGAAAAATCAGGAACAGAACTGATGAAAACGATAGAAAGTCAGGATCAGAAATCAGGAAACAGTTGACAAGTCAGGATCAGAAATCAGGAAACTGTTGACAAGTTAGGATCAGAATCAGAAATTATGAACGTGATGGACAGTCAAGATCAGAACTCACGAAAACGATCGGTGTCACAGAGGACAACCACTACTGTTGCCTCGCTATAATCGGATCCTTCCCTTCATCTGTCTTATGTGTCCTGGCAGCTCTTTGATGTATGCATAATAAAAGGAAGCGATATACGAGGTAATTGTAATTGAAAAACTATGGTGTGTGTGGAGAGAGAGAGAGAGGAGAGAGAAGAGGAGAGAGGAGAGAGAGAGAGAGAAGGAGGGATGAGAAGAGAGAGAGAAGAGATAGAGAGAGAGAGAGAGAGAGAGAGAGATGAATTTATATTTATTTGTTTCCTTTGATGTTTGCCTAAATAATAGGAACAGATATATGAGGGTAGTGTAATTGAAAATAAAAAAGGTGAGAGAGAGATACTGACAGACAGAAAACAGAGGGTAACAGAGACAGACAGACCGAGAAAACACAGGACTCATAAAGTATACTGACGCCAAGAGAAGAGAGAGAGAGAGAAGAGAGATAGAGAGAAAGAGAGAGATAGAGAGAGAAGAGAGAGAGAGAGAAAATGAAATTTCAATTTTATTTTTTTTCTTTGATGTATGTCATATAATAGGAATAGATATACCACGGTATTGTAATTGCAAAAAAAATATGGTGAGAGAGAGACAGAACAGACAGAGGGGTGACAGAGCCAAGAAGACAGAGAAAGACACAGGACTCAAAAAATTTACTTGACGCAGAAGAGAAGAGAGAGAAGAGAGAGAGAGAGAAGAAGAGAGAGAGAGAGAGAAGAGAGAGAGAATGAATTTTTTTTCTTGATTAAGTATAATAATAGGAAGATATAATACGCAGGTATTGTAATTGCAAAAAAATATTGTGAGAAGAACAACCAGACAGGCAGACAGAGGTAACAAGACAGACAGACAGAGAAGACACAGGACTCAAAATTTACAGACCCGAGAGAGAGAGAGAGAGAGAGAGAGAGAGAGAGAGAGAAGTGAGGGAGAGAGAGTATAGAGAGAGAGAGAGAGAAATAATTTTTTTAAGGTAAAATAGAAATGTGTGTATGGTGGCGTGCGCATGCCGGCGAGTGTAGGGTGAGGTGTGTGTGTGTGTCCTGTGTGAGGTTGTGGTGTGTGTGTGTGAGTGTGTGTGGTGTGTAGTATCAGTACTAATACTGAATATAATTGCAACATTAAACAAACAAAAAATGGCAAACATCACTAACAGGTAAAACGAGGTGACAGCATACATACTAGAAATGAAAACAAATGTTAAACTGACACAGGAATCACAAAAAAATGAATGCTTTCACAGAGAACATGTCCTCCTAAAACGAGAAATCGTTTACATGTCACAGGAGACACTGACTATTGTAGTAACGAAAATGGTTCTGTCTGAGGACAATGTGTCCATTCAAACGCAAAAATGGTAGTTGTCACAGAGGACAGTAAGTGTCCATTGTAACCCAAAAACATTGTTCACAGAGACACTGTCCATTGTAACACAGTGAATGATTGTTGTCACAGGGGACAATGTCCATTGTAACACAAAAACAATCGGTGTCACAGGAGACATTGTCTATTGTAACACGAAAATGATTCTGTCAGAGGACAATGTCCCTTCTAACGCAAAAATGATTGGTGTCACAGAGGACAGTGTCCATTGTAACACAAAAACGATTGGTGTCACAGGAGACACTGACCATTGTAAAAGAGAATGATTTATGTCACAGAGGACAGTGTCCATTGTAACATGAAAACAGCTGCTGTCACTGAGGACAGTGTCCACTGTAACACGAACGTGATTGGTGTCACAAGG
>CM054161.1:35435107-35445107 GCA_028751875.1 Rapana venosa
GTGGTCTGGGTGGATCGGTGGTCTAGAGGTAACGCGCCTGTCTAGAAAGCGAAAAGTCCGGGTCAGAGTGGAGCGGGCGGGTCGTTACCCGTTGGACCGGGAATTTTTTCCCCCATCCATTAGACCATGAGTGTTGGACTGGGCGCTACGTCTTTCGGATGAACGAAAACCGAGGTCCTTGAGTTACACGTGAATTATTATAGCGCAACGTAACAAAAACCACGGCAACAAGAGGAGTTGTCCCAGGCAAAATTCTAGAAAAAAGCCACTCTGAAAGGAAACAAATACACTGCAGGAAAAAAAAAAAAAAAAAAGGTGAAAGGGTGGCGCAGCGCTAAGTGCGACGCGGTTCTCCGCTCTCCCCTGGGAGGAGCAGCCCGATTTTCAACTTAAAGTGGTAAGAAATAAAATCTGAGCGCATTGATTTGTTGCTTTACAAGATTCAAAGCGCTATATATATTTTCATACATTATTATTATAATTATTATTATTATGGAATGAATAGGGAAAGTGTACCTAGTAGCTAATCACATTTATTAAGTCCATACACAGAAGAGAGAGAGTGAGAGAGAGAGAGAGAGTGACAGAGACAGTAGACAGATTGTCTGTCTCTCACTCTCTCACACTCACAATCAGGTCCACCCCTGTGTCACCCATCACCACTGCCTTCTGTTCCTCATCTCCTCTTTTCTTCTATCCCCTCCTCCTTCCTTCTTACGCAATTCTTCTTCTTACTCCTTTCCTCATCTCCTCCTCTCCTTCTTATCCTCCTCCTCACCCCTTCCAACGAAGACAAGACTCCTCCACCTCCTCCTCTCCTCCTTCTTCTTCTTCTTCTTCTTCCTTTCATCTTCTTCTTCTACTTCTCTCTTATCTCCTCGTTCTCCTCCTCCTTCTTCTCCTCCTCGTTCTCACTCCTCCTACTTCTCTTCCCCTCCTCCTTCTTCTCCCCCTCCACCTCCTTCACCTTCATCCAGGATGCAGTTGTGTGGTATTAATGAGAACATTACTGCCTCCTCAGGAAGGTCGTCTTGTGTGTGTGTGTGTGTGTGGGTGTGTGTGTGTGTGTGTGTGTGTGTGTTTGTGTGTTTGTGTTTGTGTGTGGTGAGGGAGGGGGGGGCTCTTTTGCTGTTCCGTATTGTGCATGCTAAAATAGTTTAATGAGGCTCATCCATGTCGAGAGAGAAGAGAGTAGAGAGAAGAGAGAAGATGAGAGAGAAGAGAGAGAGAGAGAGAGAGAGAGAGAGATAGAGAGAGAGAGAGAAAGAGTGAGTGAGAGAAAGATATTGTGTGAGAGAGAGAGTGAGAGAGAGAAAGTGCGAGTGAGAGATTAAGTGATAGAGAATGTTGAAGAGAATGAGAGAGAGTGAGAAGGGTAAGAGAAGAGAGAGAGAGTGTGAGTGTGAGTGAGTGAGAGAGTGGGTGAGAGAGCGACGTGAAGCGAGAGAGTGTAGCGTGAGAGTGGAGAGAGAGAGTGAGAGAGAAATGAGAGAGAGTGGAGTGAGTGAGAGAGTGAGAGAGAGAGTTGATCAAGAGAGAGAGACAGAAGAGAGAGAGAGCGTGAATGATAGAAGAGAGAGTGTAGAGTGAGAGAGAGCAGAAGTGGAGAGTGAGAGAGAGAGAGATTGAGAGAGCGTGATGAGAGAGAGAGAGAGAGAGAGTGAGAGAGAGAGAGTGAGAGTAGAGAGAGAGAGAGTGAGAGAGCGTGATGAGAGAGAGAGAAGTGAGAAGTGAAGAGAGAGAGAGAGCGTTGGGGGGAAGTGAGAGAGAGAGAGTGAAGATGAGAGTGTGAGAGAGAATGAGAGAGAGTGAGAACATGGTAAGAGAAGAGAGAGAGCGTGTGAGTGATTGAGAGTGAGTGAGTGCACGTGAGAGAGAGAACTCGAACTCGACTCGAATGATTTATATTCACAAAAAGGCCATGGCCCATACATGAAGGGTTTGTCGACTGCTTTAGTATTATTGGTTTTAAAAAAAATACTAAATATAAAAAATAAAAATAAAAAACACACACACACAGACCACATGTTACTGGATAACAAAAGTCACTAACGTAGAGTGAGAGAGAGGGAATGAAGAGAGAAAGAGATTGAGTGAGTGAGTGAGTAGAGAGGCTAATGCGAGAGAGAGAGAGCTCGACAGTTTGTAGTGAGGATGTGCGATTTGAATAAACTGGGGTACATGTTCGAGTATATTATAAAAGGGTACATTTTTTGCCTGTGTATGTGTGTGTGTGTGGAGTGGAGGGGGGGGGGGGGTATGTGCTAGTTGTTAGGTGGGGGGGGGGAGTGAAGGTGGGGGTAGGGAAGTGGTGTGTGTTTGTGTGTGTGTGTATTGTGTGTGTGTGTAAAGTGATGTGAATGAGTGTTGAAAGATGAGTGTATATAATGTGTGTAGGTGTGTGTAGTTGTGTGTGTAGTGTGTCTGTAAGTGTAGTGTGTGTGTATGTGTGTAGTGTGTGTAGTGTGTGTAGTGGTGGTATGTGTGTTAAGTTGTGTAGGGTGTGTATGGCGTGTAAGTGTGTGTAGGTGTGTGTGCGTGCGTGCGTGTGTGTTGTGTGTGTTGTTGTGTGTGTTGTGTGTGTGTGTGTGTGTGTGTGTGTTGTAGTGTTTGTCTGCGTGTAACTCCATGAGGAATCGTTGGGGTACTAAGCCAAGGCAAAGGTGTCTTAGAGAAGTTGAACCCGGCTAAGCCAGTTTGTCTCCATGCTGCACATCCCATGCTGGTATGTTCTGTTTATCCACACCATCCATCATCCCTATCTACTCTGCTATGAAAATACAATGGTCTAGGGTCTGTTCTCTAACACGTAATCTCAGTTCACAACTGAACCCATAAAACTTGCAGGTTGAATAAAATATGGAACCAAAGTTAAGTCTCGGAGAGATCTTCTCTCATCAAAGGCTTACAGTCTGATATAGAGGCTCGAACTTGAAATCTCAGTTTGCGTTTAGAACATGAGCTGGATGTTCTAAACCCACTTTGGGTTTCTGTACAAAATAGCATGAGGTCCAAAACTGTAATGGTCACTTTTGAAATGATTTTTTAGAATAAACTCATCTTCACCGCGATTTGATTTGAAACTGTTTTTAATAATATACTAATCTTCACTGCGGGGAATGGAGGAAGCTGGTTGCAAAATCTTCAGTGGTGCCCCTACAGTCTAGAGGACTATGGGATAGGTGAAGAATCTTCAGTACTTCATTTGCAAAGACTGTAAGGAAGATAGAAATAAAGGCCATGCATAACAGAAGAACGCAGCTGCAAAGATGATGGAATGCCAAAGCAGCAATCTTTACCCTAACTTTAGATGATATCAGCAGCCAGCAGAGTTTGATAAGTAGCGGAATGGCGTCGTCTTTCTGAAATTTTCTGGAAATCGACTCGGCAGCAGTGATTGGCTGTGTGGAAGACGAGAAATTTCCCGTGTAGACAGAGTAACGAGGAGTAGTAATTCACCGCAGTAGTTAGCATGGCTCGGAATTGTGGACAGGTGATGGTTTGAATGATGGCTTTCAAAGTGCAAAGGTTGTCAACGGGTGGAATTGTCTTCAGTTCAGAGTAAGCATACAAATAGAGTTGACTGATTAAAGTAAGTTTTGTATCGATAATGACACAAAGATTCTGCACAGAAGTTTGAGTAGAAAAATTCGAGTCTCTCCAGCTATTAAACCCAATGTCTAAAGCAAGGAAAACAAACCTTTGAAAGCTTGCACATATTGACATAGTGCTTCTGTTTTGATGCCATTCAGATGAAGTTTGCTACACAGTGCCCACCTAGTACTTTAACAAAGGGAACACAAAAAGGATGATATCCTGACAAGTATCCGACACATCACGACTGTTAGACCTGTACTTTCAAACTGAAAGTCATCAGCGTTGTTGAGATTAAAAAATAGCTATTTAAAAAAAATAATGATACTTTAAAGTAAGCAGCCAAAGCGCTACGCCCTGCAGGACTCCAATTTGAGAAGTCTAGCGGAAATCATAAGACCCCTAACTGTGACACTCTGGGTCCTAAACGACAACCATTAAAAGATCCAAGCAAAAATGGTACTTTACTTGATAAAGGGGTGTTATTGGGGTTGGTTTTTGTTGTTGGTAAAAACAGGACGAAAAAAACAAACGAATCAAATGCTGCACACAGATCCAGAGAGCAAAAAAACACACAGACTGCACTTCTTCAACATCTCTCATTCACACACACACATCAGCAAAAGGTTCACCTTCCCAAAGAACAATACTTAACCAGTCAAATAAAAAACCTCTTTCAACGAATTTCTTTCATAACCTTTCTTTTTTGTTTGTGTTTTAGTTATTCCCACATAGCTTTCTGCACTAGCGTTCAACACACCAAACTGCAATATCTGTCTGTCAATATGCTCCACAAGAACTCCCATCACAACTGTTCTCGTTATCAGCGATACACAGAGCCAGAGGTGCTCAGATAACCGGTTTGTTGTCTGGCATCACTGCCCCTGTGAAACCGATCCCCTCTGAAGTGTGAATGCCAGACATCAAAAGAGAAAGGGGAGGGAGGGAGGGTGTGTAGGATAGGGGGGGGGGGTGAGGGGGGGGGGGGGGAGGTTGGGGGGGGGGGGAGGGTAGTTTAGGTAGAGAGTGGGAAATAAGACAAAGTGACAAGAGAGAACACTACAGTTAAAAGGTCTCTCTGTCTCTGTGTCTGTCTATGTGTCTGTCTCTGTCTGTCTGTATGTTGTTGTGGTGTTGTGTGTTGGTTGTGTGGTGTTGTGTGTGTGTGTTGTGTGTGTGTGTGTGTGTGTGTGTGGTAGTGTGTGTGTTTGGTGTATGTATGCATGTGTGTGTGTGTGGTGTGTGTGTGTGAGGTGTGTGGTGGTGTATGGTATCCATGTATGCGTGTGGTGTGTGGTGTGTATGTATGCATGTGTGGTGTGTGTGTGTGTGTGTGTGTAAGTGTGTGGTGGTGGTGGTCAGGTATGCATAATGTATGTTTTTCTTTTTTTCTTTTTCTTTAATTTATTTTATAAGAGGATAATGGACTAAACACTTATGTGCTTTTTGTACAATCCAGTCCCCGTGTGTATGCATTTTTGTACATTCGTCATTTGTTCCCACCGCACACAATGGTCTACTCTTAACGAAAACGGAACAGATTTAACGTGTGCGCAAGGATGGTTCGTGAAACGCGTACGTACGTATGTATGTATGTATGTATGGTATGTATGTAATGTATGTATGGATGTATTTATGTATGTATGTGTGTGTGTGTGTGTGTGTGTGTGTGTTGTGTGGTGTGTGTGTGTGTGTGTTGTGTGCGCGCACGTGCGCGGCGCCTTGTGTGTCTTTTCCAAATTGTCTGAAATGGTAGAGGTGATGACACAATCCGTCCAGCAATATCTTTACACATTTATAGCTATTTCTGAAACTTTGTTAACTGGCATTTGCGGCTAGTGCTCAGTTAGAGCATCAATACAGCCCCAGTTGAGGTGTCCTTAAGTAGTTAGTGTCCTAAAGTGGACATGGGGGCAGAGATAAGAATTGCTCAACACCTCCCCCTCTCTACCTGGTCTGGAAATCGTGTGCGGACTGCTGCGTATCATATTTTTGGTAATGGAAACCATAGGCCAGAATGAATGAATAAAGGAAAGAAATGAAGGAATTAATATGTATTGAGGGGAAAAGAATAAGCACAATGGTCAAGGCTGTCACACCCCCCCCAATCATCACTTCAGACATTGCCTCCTGTTTACGATGAACACGATTTAGTCCCAAAAACTGAACGCATTTGTGTTTTATAATGATAAAGTTAAAGCTGCTATGAGCACGGTTACAAAGGGGATGGATGACTGTTTTGCGCGCGTTTACTACTAGTACAGTCCCGCATTCAACCAACTGTGGATTGGTAGATACCCCTGTTTAAAGTCAGGGAAGGTAAAGCAGCAATGGATAGGATATGGCGCCGCCCTCTAATATGCCCGGACCGCTGGAGAAGCTGAGGTCTCTGACGCCTCGCTTCTCAATGACCAAATAGGTTATGGGAACATCTTTACCTTTCCCCTTTAGTGCTGAAATAAATGTATCTAGCTCCTCGTTTTCTTCGGTACTACGGTTATCAATGCACTGACCGCAAACCACAAACACACAACATTTGAAGCTCATGGACCAAACTCAACAGAACTTTCCTGGCAAATTTATCAAGAATTAGTTTACACTGAATGAAAGCTTCAAATCAGTTTATGTTTGATTAATACCTAAATAATGCTGTTATTTTGGGTTATGTTTTCATCTGTGCTAATTTTAAAAAAAACACCCAATCACATACCCATAAATCTCATCATTGACAATCTTCAGGGCTCTAGCTGAGGAACGTTAAGAAAAAACAAAAGTCTGTGTTAACACCAAGTGATATATACGGCAAGTAGTTTAAGAATTCTTCAGTTACTTTTGAACCGGGTTTCATGTCTTGAACCAGTTAAGGACACTAACGCCATTTTAGGAAACACACACACCCCCCCCCACACACACCCAGAATAATAGCATCACAGAACGTGATCCAGATCTTTTTGCATTGTCTCGCTTACTGCCGACCGTGAACATCTCCCTCTTGAAACATGGGCTCTGATTGTGGCAAATGGACACGTAAAAGGGATTGGGTGTTCGCAGATGCCTGTTTGGGGAAGGTGGGTGGTATGGTGGGTGGGGTGGGGGGGAGAGGTAGGAGGTGGGAGAGGGATGTTGATAATGGATGGAGAGATGGTGTTTGGGGGGTAGGGGTGGGGGGGGTCAGCAGGGTCAGGATTGGGAACCTATAACAGAGTGATAAAAGATTAATTGATCTGAGATAAGAGAGAGAGAGATGGGGTGGGTTGGGTGGAGGGAAGAGTTAAGTGAGTTAGATGAGAGAGTGAACGACCAAAAGGGCAAATTGTATTCATGTACAGAGGAGAAGAGAGAGGGAGTGAGAGAGAGAGTGTGATGTGTATAGGAGAGAGAGAGTAGAGAGAGAGAGAGAGAGAGACAGACAAGACAGACAGACAGACAAGAGAGAGAGAGAGACAGAGAGACAAAGGGAGAAAGGGATGGGCAAGGGTGGAGGAAGACAGAGAGAGAGCATGTGTGCGCGTGGGTGAGTTGAACACAGGATCGCACACCCTCATGCGCGCATGTGTTTTTATACTTTTAACAATCCACATCACATATCGACATTTATTTTCCCATTCAAATTCCCACAATCCATAAAATACTTGCTCATTTTGGAATTTCCACTGTCCGCATCAACTTCTTGCTGCTGCCTGCAGAAAGACAATACTCACGTTTTTAGTCTAGTCTTATTTAATGAAACATTATACATAAATATAATATAACACACACACACACCCACACACACATAGGAGCATTAAGCCACTAGGCATTCAACAATCAGCAATTATGGATAAAATTAATGTGAATGGACTTTTGTAATGTAGACAGCTACCCTAGCAAAAAAACAAAACAAAACAACTCAAAATAGTTTGCATGTTCTGGTAAATTAAAAAAAAAAAAGATTTTCTCATACATACGTCTGATAGTTTCGACTACAATTGGTTCAAATGCAATACTAACAGTTTGTCCCTCAATACTCTCCATTATACTATAGCCATTACTTGCTGCTTTTTAAAGCATCAGCCATTTGCAGCAAGCTCAGTTACAAGGCATCACTACAGCCCCCTGCCCCCACCCCCTAACACCCACACACACATACACACACACACATACACACACACACCGCACGCACGCACAACACACACACACACACAAACACACACACACACACACTCACACACACACCCCACACACCCAGTAACAGCATCACATAGAGGTGATCAGATCTATTTGCATTGTCTCGCTTTACTGCATCTGTGAACATCACCCTCTGTGAACAAACTCCGCCTTGATGTGGCAAATAGAACACAGAAAAAGGATGGGTTGTTAGTTAGCATTATAGGGACAGAGGGTGGCCGGGATACGGGTAGAATGGGTGTGGGGTTGGCGGAATAGAACAATGAGGGTGGTGAGGTGGGGAATGTGGACCTGACATCGGGGTGGAATATTGGGTGAGTAATATCAAAAGAGAGAGAAGAGAGAAGAGAGGGGGGGGGGGGACTGAGAGAGAGATTAAAAGTGAGAGACAGACAGACACATAGCAGGCAAGCAGGCAGGCAGGAAGGGCGACCAGAGAGAACAAGAGAAGACGATAGACAGAGAGAGGGAGAGAGAGAAGAGAGAGAGAGAGAGAGAGATGAGAGAGAGAGAGAGAGAGAGAGAGAGAGAAGCAGAACAGATAGACAGAACAGAGAAGGAGGCACAGAGAGACTGTGTGAACGTGTTTTGTTGTTGTTGTTGTTTTAGATTTCAAGTCTGTTCAGTATAAATGATATTAGACGGTTTCAAGGGGGGTGGGGGTAGGAATGAGACTTCAAAAGATGTATGTGTGCAATAGAATGCATACCTACCCCTAAATAACTTAAACAATACATAGAACAGTTTAAACAATGATATAAACAATAGAAACATAAAGTATAACAATAAGTGTTGGGAGTGTGTGTGCGTGCGAGCGTGCGTGTGTCTGTGTGTGTGTGTGTGTTTGTGCAAGCGTGCGTGCGTACGTGTGTGGGTGCATGGGTTCGTACTCGTGCGTGTATGTGTTGCTTAATGGGGTGGATATACACATGATGGACAGACAGAAAGACAGAAAGACCTGCAAACAAAACACAAGGAGGCACACACAGAATTCACTTTTAATCTCTCTCACTCACAAAAGAAGGAAATCAGGATCAGAAATAATGAAAATGATGGTAAGTCCAGATCAGAAGTTATGAACATGACAGAAAGTCAGGATTAGAAATCATGAACATGATCTCCCCCGAGAGAATGCCTGGGGCCTATCAGTATAAATAGCATCCCCACATTCTGGAAACTCATGATTTTGATGGAAAGTCTGGATCAGAAGTTATGAATACGATGAAAAGTAAAGATCAGAAATCGTGAAAATGATGGAAAGTCAGGATCACAAATTATGAAAATGATGAAAGGTCAGGATCAGAGCTCATGAACTTGATGGAAAATCAGATTAAAAACCATGAACATGATGGAAAGTCAGGATCAGAAATCATATCAAGGATAGAAAGTCAGGATCAGAAATCATAAAATTGATGGAGAGTCAGGATCAGAAATAATAAAAATGATGGAAATTCAGGATCAGAAATCATAAAAATGATAGAAACTCAGGATCAGAAATCATAAAAATGATAGAAATTCAGGATCAGAAATCATAAAAATGATAGAAAGTCAGGATCAGAAATCATGAACATGATGGAAACTCAAAATCAGAACTTCTTCAAAATGTTGGAAAATCAGGAACAGAACTGATGAAAATGACGGGAAAGTCAGCATCAGAAATCAGGAAACTGATGAAAAAGTCAGGATCAGAAATCATGAACATGATGAAAAATCAGGAACAGAACTGATGAAAACGATAGAAAGTCAGGATCAGAAATCAGGAAACAGTTGACAAGTCAGGATCAGAAATCAGGAAACTGTTGACAAGTTAGGATCAGAATCAGAAATTATGAACGTGATGGACAGTCAAGATCAGAACTCACGAAAACGATCGGTGTCACAGAGGACAACCACTACTGTTGCCTCGCTATAATCGGATCCTTCCCTTCATCTGTCTTATGTGTCCTGGCAGCTCTTTGATGTATGCATAATAATAGGAAGCGATATACGAGGGTATTGTAATTGAAAAACTATGGTGTGTGTGGAGAGAGAGAGAGAGGAGAGAGAAGAGGAGAGAGGAGAGAGAGAGAGAGAAGGAGGGATGAGAAGAGAGAGAGAAGAGATAGAGAGAGAGAGAGAGAGAGAGAGAGATGAATTTATATTTATTTGTTTCCTTTGATGTTTGCCTAAATAATAGGAACAGATATATGAGGGTAGTGTAATTGAAAATAAAAAAGGTGAGAGAGAGATACTGACAGAC
>CM054161.1:35450107-35457607 GCA_028751875.1 Rapana venosa
TGTGCTCTTGTGCTTGTTTGTATTCTTGTAATTGTGTGTGTGGAGAGAGAGAGAGAGTGTGTGCGTTATATGTCCCCAGTATCTTGTTTCAGTGCACGCGACACACGCAAGCGTCCACATACTTTCTCACGTGCATGTAAATGCACGTACATACCCAACATACAAATAGGAACATGACAGGACACACACTACAACCTAAAACACAGACAGGCATACAGACTGGTATTCCAGTAACATGCAAAGTTCAACAAGGGAATCACGAGACAGGATTGCAGCCACAGAGGCCAGTGTGCCATTGTACGGGCAATCAGATTCCAGACCTCGCTCCATACCTGCCTTTTGTATTGTTTCATGTGAGTACTGTGATAATGTTGTGTGTGTGTGTGAGTGTGGGTGGTTGTGTGTGTTCGCGCGTGCGTGTGGTGTGCGGGTGTGTGTGTGCGTGTGTGTGTGTGTGTGTGTGTGGTGGTGTTGTGTGTGTGTGTGTGTGTGTGTGAGTGTGTGTGTGTGTGTGATATGAGTAATATGAAATGAAAATGAAGGGTGGGTAGTTATTGAAACTATAGAAGAACCATTGTGTGTCGGTGGAAACGGATGACAAAATTGACAAAACCGACTACACACGGGACTAGATGTAAAAAAAGCACGAGATCTTATCCATTATCCTCGATATAAAATAAATAGAAAATTTAAATAGAAAATAAAAAATCGACCGTAAGATAGAGAGAAGAGCGGAGCAGAGAGAGAGAGAGAGAGAGAGAGATAGAGAGAGAGAAAGATAGAGAGAGAGAGAGAGAGAGAGAGAGAGAGAGAGAAAACACTGAAAATTTTGTATTGGTACTTCGGTCTAGGCACTATACAAAACATGTTTCTCGGGCAGGGGTTAGGTATAAGATCCACAGCCGCACACGTTATATCCATTCTGCATTCCCACTTCTGCAAGCATACACAGCAGAGAACTCGGAACACGAACACGAAACATGTTTAATGTACATCGGCCATTGGCCACAATACAACAGGAAAAAGAACAGTAATACTTTTCATCACAACGACCATACACGTTTAGTTTTTTGTACCCAAAAGCTATTCATCAGAAGCGCAGCAAGCTAAACTACATCACATTCATTCACTCCCAAGCTATTGTGACACATGTAATTAAACGTGTAAGAAAACAAAATGACTGACATTTTCAGTAACAAACCTGTGTATACATATCAAAGTGAAACAGATATCAATTATGTCACATAAAAAGGTAATTTTAAATACGTAGCTTCCGTTTATCTTGATCAACGATACTTTTACAAACTGTATAACGTTTGAAAGTCCACTTTACAATTACTAAGCATCTATTTGTAGTATGGTCAATGAACAAAACCAGACAACTTGGTCATTGGAGATATAGAGTGGTCTGGGTGGATCGGTGGTCTAGAGGTAACGCGCCTGTCTAGAAAGCGAAAAGTCCGGGTCAGAGTGGAGCGGGCGGGTCGTTACCCGTTGGACCGGGAATTTTTTCCCCCATCCATTAGACCATGAGTGTTGGACTGGGCGCTACGTCTTTCGGATGAACGAAAACCGAGGTCCTTGAGTTACACGTGAATTATTATAGCGCAACGTAACAAAAACCACGGCAACAAGAGGAGTTGTCCCAGGCAAAATTCTAGAAAAAAGCCACTCTGAAAGGAAACAAATACACTGCAGGAAAAAAAAAAAAAAAAAAGGTGAAAGGGTGGCGCAGCGCTAAGTGCGACGCGGTTCTCCGCTCTCCCCTGGGAGGAGCAGCCCGATTTTCAACTTAAAGTGGTAAGAAATAAAATCTGAGCGCATTGATTTGTTGCTTTACAAGATTCAAAGCGCTATATATATTTTCATACATTATTATTATAATTATTATTATTATGGAATGAATAGGGAAAGTGTACCTAGTAGCTAATCACATTTATTAAGTCCATACACAGAAGAGAGAGAGTGAGAGAGAGAGAGAGAGTGACAGAGACAGTAGACAAAAAAAATCACATAATTATAGAGACTGGAAGTCCAACAAATGCATGGTCAAATCGAATCACACAAGAAAAAATTTTGCAATGGCAAGAGAGGACAATGTGCCGCCTGCCTCCTCGTCACAATGGGTTTTTCATCGCTGTTTCCACTGTGTGTTTCAATGAATCCTTGTTGTGTGTATTATACGAGGGATTTATAGACGGTGTGCATTAATTTTATGTGCGTGCCTGTGTGTGTGTGTGAGCGTGCGTGTGTGTGTGTGTGTGTGTGTGTGTGTGGTGTGTGTTGTGTGTGTGTGTGTGTGTGTGTGTATGCGAGCGCGCTTTTCGTAGTGTACATGTGTGTGTGTGTGTGTGTGTGTGTGTGTGTGTGTTGTGTGTGTGTGTGTGTGTGTGTGTTAAGCGTGCGTTCGTGTGTGCATGTGTGTGTGTTTTAAAACATTTATTTGTTCTTTTATATCGAGGATAATGGAATAAGCACTCATGTACTTTTTAAAAACCAGTCCCCGTATGTATGTGATTTTGTAAATTTTGTCATCTGTTTCCACCAGCACCCAATGGCCTACTCTTTTGAAAAGCGGAACAGGATTTAACGTGTGCGCAAGATGTTCTGTGGTGTGTGTGTGTGTGTGTGTGTGTGTGTGTGTGTGTGTGTGTGTGTGTGTGTGTGTGTGTGTAGTTGAAGGCAAGGGGAAGTTACTGGCGTAGGTGCATATGTATATTATGTGTTGCTTACGTGTGGGTAAACACACATGACAGACAGACAGACAGATAGACATGCAGACACAAACAAACAAACAAAGTCACATAATTATAGAGACTGGAAGTCCAACAATACTGCATGGTCAATATCTGGAATCACACAAGAAATAATTGCAATGGCAAGAGAGGACAATGTGCCGCCTGTCTCCTCGTCACAATCGGTTTTCATGGCTGCTCCACTGTGTGTTTCAATGAATCCTTTTGATGTGTGTAATAATACTATAGCCGTTTAAAGACCTGTGTGTGTGTGAGTGTGTGTGTGTGTGTGGTGTGTGTGTGTGTTGTGTGTGTGTGTGTGTGTGTGTGTTGTGTGTGTGTGTGCGTGTCTGTGTGTGTGTGTGTGTGTGTGTGTGTGTGTGTGTGCAAGCGTGCGTTCGTGTGTGCATGTGTGTGTTGTGCGTGTTTAAAAAATTATGAATTATTTTATATCGAGGATAAGGGAATAAGCACTCATGTGCCTTTTTTACATCCAGTCCCCGTATTTATGTGGTTTTGAAAATTTGGTCCTCTGTTCCCACCGGCACACAATGGCTTACTCTTTCTGTGTGCAAGATGTTTTGCAGTGTGTATGTGTGTGTGTGTGTGTGTGTGTGTGTGTGTGTGTGTGTGTGAGTGTGTGTAGTTGAAGGCAAGAGGAAGTTACTGGTGTGAGCGAGTATGTATAATATTATGTGCTACTCACGTGTGAGTAAACACACATGACAGACAGACAATGAGACACAAACAAGCAAACAAAGTCACATAATTATAGAGACTGGAAGTCCAACAATAATGCATGGTCAATGACAGGAATCACACAAGAAATAATTGCAATGGCAGAGGAGGACAATGTGCCGCTTGTCTGGTCACGATTGGTTTCTATCGCTGCTCCACTGTGTGTTTCAATGAATCCTTTGATGTGTGTAATAATGCTATAGCCGTTTAAAGACCTTGTGTGTGTGTGTGTGTGTGGTGTGTGTGTGTGTGTGGTGTGTGTGTTGTGTGGCATGTCTGTGTGTGTGTGTGTGTGTGTGTGTGTGTGTGGTGCAAGCGTGCGTTTGTGTGTCATGTGTGTGTGTGCGTGTTTAAAAAATTATGAATTCTTTTATATTGAGGATAATGGAATAAGCACTCATGTGCCTTTTTTACATCCAGTCCCCGTATTTATGTGGTTTTGAAAATTTGGTCCTCTGTTCCCACCGGCACACAATGCTTGCTCTTTCGTGTGTGCAAGATTTTTTTGCGGTGTGTATGTGGGGTGTGTGTGTGTGTGTGTGTGTGTGTGTGTGTGTGTGTGTGTGTGTGTGTGTGTGTGTGTGTGTGTTTGTGTGTAATTGAAGGCAAGAGGAAGCTACTGGTATGGTTAGTATGCATAATATTATGTGCTGCTCACTGTGGGGGTAACGCACATGACAAAACAGACAGATAGACATGCAGACACAAACAAGCCAACAAAGTCACATAATTATAGAGACTGGAAGTCCAACAAAAAATGCATGTCAATGACTGGAATCACACAAGAAATAATTGCAAGGGCAAGAGAGGACAATGTGCTGCCTGCCTCCTTGTCACAATCGTTTCTATCGCTGCTTCACTGTGTGTTTTAATGAATCCTTTGATGTGTGAATAATACCAGCGATTTAAAGACGTGGGGTGCATAAATTTTAAATGTGCGTGTGCGTGTCTGTGTGTGCGAGCGTGCGTGCGTGTGTGTGTTTTATCGTTTTAAAAAATGTATTTCTTCTTTTATATCGAGGATAATGGAATACGCACTCATGTGCTTTTTTACATCCAGTCCCTGCATGTATGTGTTTT
Organism: Rapana venosa; assembly: GCA_028751875.1. Lineage (NCBI taxonomy): Eukaryota > Metazoa > Mollusca > Gastropoda > Neogastropoda > Muricidae > Rapana > Rapana venosa. The sequence goes on from CM054161.1 coordinate 35,454,661, forward strand.
TTAAAATTTGGTTCTCTGTTCCTACCGGCACACAATGGCTTACCCTATCGAAAAGCGGAACAGGCTTTAACATGTGTGCAAGGTGTTCTGCTGTGTGTGTGGTGTGTGTGTGTGTGTGTGTGTGTGTGTGTGTGTGTGTGTGTGTGTGTGTGTGTGTGTGGTGTGTGTGTGTGCAAGCGTGCGTTCATGTGTGCATGTGTGTGTACGTGTTTAAAAAAATTATGAATTATTTTATATCGAGGATAATGGAATAAGCACTCATGTGCTGTTGTACATCCAGTCCCTGTGTGTATGTGGTTTTGAAAAGTTGGTCCTCTGTTCCCACCGGCACACAATGGCTTACTCTTTCGTGTGCGCAAGATGTTCCAAGCTCTGTGTGTGTGTGTGTGTGTGTGTGTGTGTGTGTAACAATAACAATAACAATAACAACAATAACAATAATTTTAATTCAGTTTTTGCAGGCCATATGGCCCATAGGAACAACAGTTAATCATATACTTTCATGTAAGGTGAACATCCTTACTTCTGATATCTAAACATTTAGTAAGAAATAATCCAACTTTAAACATCAAACTAGGTTTAGTGTTCATACAAAGAAGCTGCACTTTCAGATTTGATGGAAATCTGTAATAATACAGAGGAATACATTTTCTTCGCAATACAGCATATTTTGGGCATACAAGTAAAAAGTGACAAACATCTTCAATTTGTTGGCTATCACACTGAGAGCAGAATGGATCAGTAATCGGTTTGCCATAACATGAAATTCCATTTAAAGGTAATCTGTTTGACCTCAGTAAACATATACCTCTATGGTATTCTAAAGATTCTACTTCACATACAAAATTTGCTCTACAAATAATCGGGGTGATAATCTAAGTAGTCAGGGTATGCTGATAGAGAGTCATGCCATTTTTGTTGGTACACATCTTGTATTCATATTTGGAATTCTTTCATGAAGGATGAGGAATTACCACAATTTTGCATTGTCCAAACATAACCAAATCCGTGGGTGCATAAAATCTTTCTAACATGTGTTACCCAATTTATTCTCCCTGCTTCATCCTGTCTACACAACATATTGTAGCATTGTCTGGGATATCTATGATCAGGCATATCCAAAAATTTTAGCCAATATTTGATTACTCTGGTAACAGTGTCAAAAAAAATGGGATATCTACCACAATCGCCAAGGCAAATATTATTTTTAACATCTCTGCCAACCCCCAGGACCATTTTGCAAATTGTGTGTGTGTGTGTGTGTGTGTGTGTGTGTGTGTGTGTGTGTGTGTGTGTGGTTGAAGACAAGGGGAAGTTACTGGTGTGGGTGCGTATGTATAATATGTGCTGCTCACGTGTGGGTAAACGCACATGACATACAGACAGGTAGGCATGCAGACACAAACAAGCCAACAAAGTCACATAATTATAGAGACTGGAAGTCCAACAATAATGCATGGCCAATGACTGGAATCACACAAGAAATGATTGCAATGGCAAGAGAGGACAATGTGCTGCCTGCCTCCTTGTCACAATCGGTTTCTATCGCTGCTCCACTGTGTGTTTCAATGAATCCTTTGATGTGTGCATAATACCAGCGATTTAAAGACGTGTGTGCATTAATTTTATGTACGTGTGCGTGTCTGTGTGTGCGAGCGTGCGTGCGTGTGTGTGTTTATCGTTTTAAAATGTATTTCTTCTTTTATATCGAGGATAATGGAATACGCACTCATGTGCTTTTTTACATCCAGTCCCTGCATGTATGTGTTTTTTAAAATTTGGTTCTCTGTTCCTACCGGCACACAATGGCTTACCCTATCGAAAAGCGGAACAGGCTTTAACATGTGTGCAAGGTGTTCTGCTGTGTGTGTGTGTGTGTGGTGTGTGTGTGTGTGTGTGTGTGTGTGTGTGTGTGTTGTGTGTGTGTGTGTGTGTGTGTGTGTGTGTGTGTGTGCAAGCGTGCGTTCGTGTGTGCATGTGTGTGTGCGTGTTTAAAAAATTATGAATTATTTTATATCGAGGATAATGGAATAAGCACTCATGTGCTTTTTTACATCCAGTCCCCGTGTGTATGTGGTTTTGAAAAGTTGGTCCTCTGTTCCCACCGGCACACAATGGCTTACTCTTTCGTGTGCGCAAGATGTTCCAAGCTGTGTGTGTGTGTGTGTGTGTGTGTGTGTGTGTGTGTGTGTGTGTGTGTGTGGTGTGTGTGTGTATGTGTGTGTGTATGTGTGTGTGTGTATATGTTTGTGTATGTGTGTGTATGTATGTGTGTATATGTGTGTGTATGTATGTGTGTGTATATGTGTGTGTATGTGTGTGTGTGTATGTGTGTGTATGTGTGTGTGTATGTGTGTGTGTATATGTGTGTGTGTGTGTGTGTGTGTGTGTGTTGTGTGTGTGTGTTGTAGTTGAAGACAAGGGGAAGTTACTGGTGTGGGTGCGTATGTATAGTATGTGCTGCTCACGTATGGGTAAACGCACATGACAGACAGACAGACAGATAGACATGCAGACACAAACAAGCAAACAAAGTCACATAATTATAGAGACTGGAAGTCCAACAATACTGCATGGTCAATGTCCGGAATCACACAAGAAATAATTGCAATGGCAAGAGAGGACAATGTGCCCCCTGTCTCGTCACAATTGGTTTTCATCGCTGCTCCACTGTGTGTTTCAATGAACCCTTTGTTGTGTGTATACTACTAGCGATTTAAAGACGTGTGTGCATTAATTTTATGTGCGTGCCTGTGTGTGTGTGTGAGCGTGCGTGTGTGTGTGTGTGTGTGCGAATGTGTGTGTGTGCGTGCGTGCGTGTGTGTCTTCATCTTTTTAAAATGTATTTATTCTTTTATATCGAGGATAATGGAATAAGCACTCATGTGCTGTTGTACATCCAGTCCCTGTGTGTATGTGGTTTTGAAAAGTTGGTCCTCTGTTCCCA
>CM054161.1:35472607-35475107 GCA_028751875.1 Rapana venosa
ATCTCCCCACAATCTGGAAATTGTGTGCTAGCACTTCACTCTTTTCTATCTCTCCCTCTCTTTGTTCCTGCCTCGTTCCTTTTCTTCCAGTCACCCCTTCTTGTCTATTGTTCTTCCTTCTTGGTCTATTCTCCTGCCTTCTTTTTTTTGCCCCAGAAAGATTTAAAAGATAACAATTTTCCCCATGCTCTGAGACACCAGACGTGGCCAAGCCCAGTAGAGCTCCAGGATAAAAAAAACACACACACACTGTGAGTACAAGGTGGAGTCATTACCACAGACTGCAGACTTCACCAAGTAGACCGGATTAAACATTCAGCATTATCAGGGAATGAAGAAGAAGAAGGAGAATATGTTATGATGATGATGTTGAGGAGGAGGAGGTAGAGGAAGAAGAAGAAGAAGAAGAATTACGAAGAGAAGAAGAAGAAGAAGAAGAAGAAGAAGAAGAAGAAGAAGAAGAAGAAGAGAAGAAGAAGAAGAGAAGAAGAAGAAGGAAGAAGAAGAAGAAGAAGATTATGAGGAGGAGAAGGAGGTAGAGGAAGAAGAAGTAGAAAGAGGGAAAAAGAAGGAAGAAGAGAGAAGAAGAGAAGAGAGAAGAGCAGAGAAGATTATGAGAGGAGGAGGAGAGCCAAGAAGAAAAGGAAAAGAGGAGAAGGAGGAAAAGATGAGGAGGAGGAGGAGGAGGGAGGAGAGGAGGGAGGAGGAGGAGAAGGAGGGAGGAGGGGCGAGGAGGAGGCGAAGGAGAGAGGAGGAGAAGAGAAGAAGGAAAAGGAGGAGGAAGAGATGAGGAGGAGAGAAGAGTAGGAGGGGAGGAGAGGAAGAAAAAGAAGAAGATGGAATGACAGGAGAGGAGGAAAAAGAAGAAGAAAAGGAGGGGAAGGAGGAGAGAATGAGGAGGGAAGGAGGAGGAGAAGGAGAGGAGGAGAAGGAGGAGAAGGAGAGAAAGAACAGAAGAAGAAGAGAGAGAGAAGAAGAAAGAAGAAGAAGAAGAAGAAGAAGAAGAAAAAAGAAGAAGAAGAAGAAGAGAAGAAGAAGAAGAAGAAAGAAGAAGAAAAGAAGAAGAAGAAGAAGAAGAAGCAGCACAGCAGAAGAAGAAATAATAAGAATGCAAAGAGGAAAGAAAGAAAAACACCACAACTTTTTGCATTCTGAATGGGTGGTTACCGCTGACATATGTATTCCTTTATCATTTTGAACAGTTAACACTTTGATATCGCATTGTTATATAGACCAAACACAAAATAGAAAAAATCCCTAACATAATGATAATAAAAAGAAAGAAGCAAAGACAGAGAGAAAAAATGACAGAAAGAAAGAAGAAAAGAAAGAAGAAAAGAATAAAAGAAAGACAGAAAGAAAAAACGAACGATCGAAAGGAAGAAAAAAAAGGAAAAGAAACAGAGACAGCAAAAAAAAGAAAAGAGAGAAAGCAAAGAAAGAAAGATTAAGAAAGAAGAATTAAGAAAGAAGAAAGAAATAAAGAAAGAAAGAACAAAAGCTAGCAAGAAAGAAAAAAAAAGAAAGAAAGAACAAAAACAAACAATAAGAGAAAAGAAAAGAAACAAACAAACAAAGAATAAATAAACAAAGAAACAAAGAAAGACAGAAAACTCGGAATGAAATGGCAACTCTCATTTCCTTCAGCTTAAACAAAACTGCCTATCTTTCACGAAATTTCATCAACTTGCCACAGGGGCCAGTCTTTTCTTTGCCACAAGGAAAGGATCTTTGCGCATTAAAGAGCAGATGAAATGCTTGGTGACAGGCAATTTCAATGGAAAGAATAAGAGGCACTAGACCTGATTCAAAAACAGAATAAAAAAGCATAGAATAAGTGGCACTATACCTGATTGAAAAACATAATAAAAAGCATAGAACAAGAGGCAATAGACCTGATTCAAAAACAGAATAAAAAGAATAGAATAAGAGGCACTAGACCTGATTCAAAAGCAGAATAAAAAAACATAAAATAAGAGGCAATAGACCTGATTCAAAAACAGAATAAAAAAGCATAAAATAAGAGGCACTAGACCTGATTCAAAACGGAATAAAAATCATAAAATAAGAGGCAATAGACCTGATTCAAAACGGAATAAAAAGCATAAAATAAGAGGCACTAGACCTGATTCAAAAACAGAATAAAAAGCATAAAATAAGAGGCACTAGACCTGGTTCAAAAAGGAATAAAAAGTATAGAATATGAAGCACTAGACCTGATTCAAAAATGAATTTAAAAAGCATATAATAAGAGGTACTAGACCTCATTCAAAAACAGAATAAAAAGCATAGAATAAGAAGCACTAGACCTAATTCAAAAATGAACAAAAAAAGCATAGAACAAGAAGCACTAGACCTGATTCAAAAACAGAATAAAAAGCATAAAAGAAGAAGCAGTAGACCTGATTCAAAAACGAATAAATAATCATGGAAACAGAGCATTCGCTTGAATGTCTTTTCTTTTTGTTTCTTTTGTTATCTTCCTATTTGTTCTTTTTTA
>CM054161.1:35480107-35485107 GCA_028751875.1 Rapana venosa
TTATGAACTAAAACATAAGAAAAGAAAAAAACCCAAAAGGTGAAAGTACATTTGCAGTCCTTTTTAGTTTGAAAACCAAACAAACAAACAAAACCTAGAAGCTACTAAAACAATAGAAATGAAAGGACAAAAGGTTCAAGTATACTTACAGTCCTTTAAGAGTAAACCAAAAAAATCAAACAAACAAACATACCAAAAAAGTAGAACCAACTTAAACAAAAGAAAACACCAAACAAAAGGTCCCTTGCAGTCCTCTTAAAGTAAAATCAAACACACAACCCAACCAAAATCTAGAAGCACCTAAAACAAAAGAAAACACAATAAACGGTTGGAGTATTTTTGCAGTCCTTTTTATCGTAAAAAAATCAATTGAACAAACACACAAACCGAAACTATATCAACTCAAAGAAAAAACAATAACAAAAAGTTCATCAAGTATGCTTACAGTCCTTTAAGAGTTAAAAAAGAAATCAAACAAAGAAACTAAACTCAACCAGAAGCAACTAAAACAAAAGAAAACGAACAAAACTGAAGCCTCTGCGGCACACACAGATATATATATATATATATATATATATATATATATATATATATATATATATATATATATATATATATATATATATATTCACTTTCAGTGCAAAAAGTTTGAAAGTGAGTTCAAGTACTTTCCACCTAAGATTTCAAAAAATAATAATGGATCTATAGCATTTTTTTTTTTTAAAGTAACATACACACATAGCCGACACACACAGACACAGACACACACACACAGACATATAACACACAGACACATACAACACACACACAACACACACACATATACAACACACACACACAACACACACACATACAACACACACAACTTACACACATACAATACACACACACACAACACAACTTACACACACACTAACACCTCTATTTCATCTCAACAATGACAGGTGGTATAGCAAGTGACAATGGCCAAAGAAGATGACCCCTATCCTGGGAGGGTTGGCGGGCAGGGGAACAGCAAAGGTTTTAAGGTTCCCTTTAATTTATTTATATTTATTTATTTATTTATTCTTTTATATCGAGGATAATGGAATAAGCACTCATGTGCTTTTTTACATCTAGTCCCCGTGTGTATGCAGTTTTGTACATTTTGTCATCTGTTCCAACTGGCACACAATGGCCTACTCTTACGAAAAGCGGAACAGGATTTAACGTGTGTGCAAGGCATTCTGCATGTGTTCGACCACGGGGCCTCGGTTTATAGTCTCATCCCAAGGACTTTGACATTCAGTTCGATTTGTTTTGTCAAACTGGGAAGAAAGGGCGAGGCTGGGAATCGAAACCACAACCTCACAGTTTACTTGTTGGCAGGCAAACGTCTTAACCATCCTGCCGGTCCCACACACATCTTCATAGAAAACAGCCAACTCTGTGCACACAATGAGAGTGTGCTGTCTATGGGGTTGAAGGGAGTGTGGACCATTGTGAAAAGGTTCCATTGTCAGCCGACTAGAAAAGGTTAAAACTGTTTTAACCGTCAGTGCATAATCATTCAGGGTTTGTGGGTTTTTTTTCTCCTGGTGATAATGTATAGAATTGGGCCTTCATTGGTTTTTGCTTTGATGGCATGGCTTTGAACTGAGCTGAACTGTACTTTGATTTAATTCACTGTGTTGTGCTGTGTTGTACTGTGCTGCACTTTACTATAATTATTTTGATTTTTTTTTGTTTGCTTAATAGATTGCATACCTTCTTCTTCTTTTTCTTCTCCTCCTTATTCTTGGCAATTCTTCGGATTTCTTTGCAATTCTTAGCATTTCTTCACAATTCTTCTTCACAATTCTTCTACACAATTCTTCTTGTTCTTGTTGTTGTTGTTGTTCTTCTTCTTCTTCTTCTTCTTCTTCTTCTTCTTCTTCTTCTTCTTCTTAAGGTGCGTGGGTACAATGAACAATACTCTTTGTTACTGATAGTTCTTTTTCCTGTACTAAGCATAGGCGCTCATGATGTATCCATCTCCTCTCTAAGTGTGTGCCTGCATGCATGCATAAGCATGTGTGCATATGTGAGTGAACGTGGGAGGAAAGTAGACAGAGAGACAGAGAAAGAGACAGACAGACAGACAGTCAGAGACAGAGAAAAAAGGAGATAAAGACGAAGACAGATACAAAGACATGGAGAGAGAGAGAGAGAGAGAGAGAGAGAGAGAGAGAGAGAGAGAGAGAGAGAGAGAGAAAGAGAGAGAGAGAGAGAGAGAGAGAGAGAGGGAGAGAGAGAGAGAGAGAGAGAGAGAGAGAGAGAGAGAGAGAGAGAGAGAGAGAGATGAAAACAAAATAATTAAGCAGCAAAACGCACTTTCAAAATGTCTTTCAGCATTACATACATCTCACTGACCCATTTCTAGGACAAAGCAATATTTTACATCTCTGTTGATCTCCCAGCCAACCCCCCCCCCCTCCCCAGCTCCCCCCTGAACACACCCACACCCACACAGTCACATACACTCACAGACACACACACAGACACACACTCACACATACACACACAGAATCACATACACACAGACACACACAGAGAAACACTCTCACACACACAAATACATATATACACACATATACACACACAGAGTCACATACACAGAGTCACATACACGCACAGACACACAGACACATACAGAGTCACACACAGCACAGAGAAAGACACACACTCATACACACAAATACACATACACACAGAATTACATACACACGGTCACATACACGCACAGACACACACACACACACACACACACACACACATCTAACACACACACATACACACCCAGAATCACATACACACACAGAATCACATACACACACAGAATCACATACACACACAGAGTCACATACATGCACACACACACACACACAGTCACATACACGCGCGCGCGCACACACACACACACACACACACACACACACATCTAACACTCTCTCTCTCTTCCCTCCACTCTCACCCACCCCGACCACCACACCACCACCACCCCCAACCCATCCCAACCACAATCTCACCCCCAACCCAACCCTAACCCCACACCCACACACACGCATATACACATACATTCAACGGAATACTAAGCACACGCCAGCCACCACCTTCTATTGTTTGTTAGGCTACAAGGAAATAGCGTCATTAAACGGCCATTTTCCTCTTGTCTTCCCCTGCAGACAGTCATTTCCCCTACAGGGCCTCTTTTTAACGGTTTGCCGCCTCTAGACAGATCCCCCCCCCCCCCCCCCCCCCCCCACAGTGGGATAGGAAAGTGGGTCTTTTGTCTTCAAGGTCCATTTATCATTATACAGGCTACGCTTCTCTGTTAGATTTTTTTTGGTTGCCATTTTTTAAAATCTTTCTGTTTTCCTATAATTGTCATTGCTTTTTTTTACGTTCATACGTTCATACTGCGGGTACTAAGGCATCCACAGAAATGATTTTTTAAAATAAAAAACAAGCACTTTTTGGGGGGGGTGAAATAATTATCACCCTCTGACTCAAAACTTAAATGATTTTGTATAAATTTAGTAAATTTGAATTATTTAAATTGTTTAGCAAACTCTTCTTTGTGAAATACTAGCCTTTGACTCAAAACTTTAATGATTTTTGCACAAATATAAGTAAATTTGAATTATTTTAATTGCTTAGCAAACGCAGTAAAACTCTTTTTTTGTGAAATACTAGCCTTTGACTCAAAACTTATATGATTTTTGCACAAATGTAGTAAATTTGAACTATTTTAATTGTTTAGAAGTCGCTGTAAAGCACGTTTTTTGTGAAATTTAAAACTAGCCTCTGATTCAAAACTCAAGTGATTTTGCGTAAATTAAGTAGGTTTGAATTTTGTTTCAGCAAACACTGTAGTCCTTTTAGTCCTTCTGTTAGCTTCCTAACCGTAATTTGCATGGGGGGGGGGGGGGGGGGGGGGGGGTGAACACTGTAGGAACACAAGTAATCTTCATTAGTTTTGATGATCATGTCAAACTTTCTCGTGACTACCTGATATTGCTCTATGTCCTTAATCCCCCAAATTATGTACATGCTTAAAAAAAATTTCTGGGGGAAAATCAGTTTTTTTTTTAAATCCAGAAAAGAGAGATTAAAAAAAATTAGCATTTGATAGAAGACACTAACTTACCCAGGGAAAATAGTTATAAAGGTGAAGTGTAGCCTATACTTCCTCAGCACTTTGGGCCGCACCCCAGGGTTTATTTCTCGCTCATTTTCAACCGTTTTTCCAATAAACATTAAAACACCTCCAGCCCTTACAATTGCATCCTAATAATATTGTTTTCAATTGATAAATTGCAATAAAATGAAACGAGATTTTTAAAAAATAAATAAAAAACAAATAATAACAAAACTCAACTAACCTAAAATAAACGAATAATATAACAAAAATGATATTTCTTCTTTAAACAAGATTCTGACCTGAATTCGAACCTCAACCTCTCCCACCCACTAGAACTCCAGACCACAACACAAAATTAAACTGCCTCCGGCATTATATTACTTTTTCACTTTGATATAGTTTTAAAAAAACAACCCCCGAATTTCGAAATTATTACGGCTTTTTAAAAATGTTATTCTTTTATATCGAGGATAATGGAATAAGTACATGTGCTTTTTTACATCCAGTCCCCTATCAATGGAGAGCAAGAACGGTCACATACGCAAAATCTCACCATTGGTGAACCTCAGAGCTCTAGCCAAGGAACGAAAAAATAAAACCCAGAAAATCCTCAGGAGCCATTAGGACACCCTGTGTCTGTAAGAGCCTCGTCCTGTTTATTCATTCATCAGCGTTCACATCTGCCCTTATTAATTTGGGTGGGTAACACCTTCTCTAAGGCAATAGGAGTCCTCCCCCCTCCCACCCCCACCCCACCCCAGCCCCCAGCCTCTCCCCCCTCCTCTCAAAAAGAGAAAAATTGGCCCCAAAAGGAAAATTCTAACAGCAGTTCAAATTG
>CM054161.1:35487607-35495107 GCA_028751875.1 Rapana venosa
CAAGGGATCGGTGTCAGAGTCGTCTGGCTGAAAATGAATGGTGCAAATCACCATCTTCAGGCCGTACAAGAGCTGCACAGCGCAGTGCAGCACAGCACAGTGCAGCATAGCACAGTGCACTGCAGTACAGCACAGCGTAGCACAGTGCCGTATAGCACAGTGCCACACAGCACAGTGCAGCATAGCACAGTGCAGTGCAGTACAGCACAGCACTGAACAGCGCAGCATAGCACAGTGCAGCACAGCACAGTGCAGCACAGCACAGTGCAGCATAGCACAGTGCAGCATAGCACAGTGCAGCATAGCACAGCGCAGCACAGCACAGCGCAGCACAGCACAACACAACACAGAAATGCATGGCACAGTACAGAACAGCGCAGCACAGCACCGAGCAGCACAGCACAACACAACACAGCACAGCACAGTACAGCGCAGTATAACACAGTGCAGCACAGCACAGTACAGCATAGCACTGTACAGTACAGCACCGCACAGCACAGTACAGCGCAGCACAGTACAGTAGAGTACAGTTCAGTACAGTGCAGCACAGTATAACACAGCACAACATATCGCAGCGCAGTACAATACAGCACAGCGCAGCACAGTACAGCACAGCACAGCACATTAAAGCACAGCACAGCACAGTACAGCACAGCACAGTATAACACAGCACAGCACAGTACAGCACAACACAGCACATTAAAGCACAGCACAGCACAGTACAGCACAGCACAGTATAACACAGCACAGCACAGTACAGTACAACACAGCACATCACAACACAGTACAACGCAGCACAACACAGCACAGCACAACACAGTAGAACTCAACACAACACATCAGAACACAGTACAGCACAGCACAGCACAGCACAGCACAACACAGCACAGCACAGCACAGCACAGCACAGCACAGCACAGCACAGCACTTTTATTCCAGAACATTATACAGACAGTTTGTCTTTGTGGCGCGATTCATCACCTCTGCCAATTGTCTCTTCATCTCCCCCTGTGCAAGATTCTGTCTGTGTTTCTGTCTGTCTGAGTGTCTGTCTGTCTGAGTGTCTAAGTGCTGTCTGTCTGTCTGTCTGCGTGTCTAAGTGCTGTCTGTCTGTCTGTCTGCCTGTCTGAGTGCTGTCTGTCTGTCTGTCTGCCTGTCTGCCTGTCTGAGTGTCTGTCTGTGTGTCTGTGTGTCTGCCTGAGTGTCTGTGTATCTGTCTGTCTGTGTGTCTGTGTGTCTGCCTGAGTGTCTGTGTATCTGTCTGTCTGAGTGTCTGTGTGTCTGTCTGTGTGTCTGTCTGTCTGTCTGCCTGTCTGAGTGTCTGTCTGTGTGTCTGTGTGTCTGCCTGAGTGTCTGTGTATCTGTCTGTCTGAGTGTCTGTGTGTCTGTCTGTGTGTCTGTCTGTGTGTCTGTCTGTCTGTCTGAGTGTCTAGTGTCTGTCTGTCTGTGTGTCTGTGTCTGGTCTGTCTGTCGATGAGTGTCTGTCTGTCTGTCTGTCCGAGTGTCTGAGTGTCTGTCTGTGTGTCTGTCTGTCTGTCTGTCTGAGTGTCTGTCTGTCTGTCTGTCTGAGTGTCTGTGTGTCTGTCTGTGTGTCTGTCTGCCTGTCTGTGTGTCTGTGTGTCTGTCTGTGTTTTCTGTCTGTCTGTCTGTCTGAGTGTCTGCCTGTCTGTCTGTCTGAGTGTCTGTGTGTCTGAGTGCCTGTCTGTCTGTCTGTCTGTCTGAGTGTCTGAGTGTCTGTGTGTGTGTCTGTCTGTCTGTCTGAGTGTCTGAGTGTCTGTGTGTTTGTCTGTCTGTCTGAGTGTCTGAGTGTCTGTGTGTCTGTCTGTGTGTCTGTCTGTCTGAGTGTCTGTCTGTCTGTCTGTCTGAGTGTCTGTGTGTCTGTCTGTCTGTCTGTCTGTCTAAGTGTCTGAGTGTCTGTGTGTCTGTCTGTCTGTCTGTCTGAGTGTCTGTCTGTCTGAGTGTCTGTTTGTATGTCTGTCTGAGTGTCTGTCTGCCTGAGTGTTTGTCTGTCTGAGTGTCTGTCTGTCTGTCTGTCTGAGTGTCTGTCTGTCTGAGTGTCTGTCTGTCTGAGTGTCTGTTTGTATGTCTGTCTGAGTGTCTGTCTGCCTGAGTGTTTGTCTGTCTGTCTGAGTGTATGAGTGTCTGTCTGTCTGTCTGTCTGTCTGTCTGAGTGTCTGTCTGTCTGAGTGTCTGTCTGTCTGTCTGTCTGAGTGTCTGTCTGTCTGTCTAAGTGTCTGAGTGTCTGTGTGTCTGTCTGTCTGTCTGTCTGTCTGAGTGTCTGTCTGTCTGAGTGTCTGTTTGTATGTCTACCTGAGTGTTTGTCTGTCTGCCTGAGTGTTTGTCTGTCTGTCTGTCTGAGTGTCTGTCTGTTCGTCCGAGTGTCTGTCTGTCTGTCTGTCTGTCTGAGTGTCTGTCTGTCTGTCTGTCTGTCTGTCTGAGTGTCTGTCTGAGTGTCTGTGTGTTGATTTGGGTGTCCATCTGCGTGTTTTTCTTGTTGTTGTTGGCAAGTTTGCCTGTCAGCGTGTGTGTTTGGGGAGGGGGGGGAGGGGGGCTTGTACGTGTATGTGTGTGTGTGTGCGTGCGTGCGTGCGTGCGTGTGTGTGTGGGGGAAGGGGGGGGAGGTGATGGTGTGCAGTGCATTGAGGTGTGTGTGTTTGTGTTTGTGTTAAAGAAAGTATTTTAAAAATCGCATACAAAGGCAAGTATGCATAGGCCGCTCTCTCTCTCTCTCTCTCTCTCTCTCTCTCCTCTCTCTCTCTCTCTCTCTCTCTCTCTCTCTCTCTCTCTCTCTCTTCAGAGTTCAGAGTTCAGAGTTTCTCTCTCTCTCTCTCTCTCTCTCTCTCTCTCTCTCTCTCTCTCTCGCACACGCACGCGCGCGAACACACACACACATACACACACGCACACATTTTATGAATTCAAAGTAAAAAAAAAAAGCATTGCATTCTATTTTCTTGCTTGTGTATATAGCATAAGCCTCTCACAGTCATGGAAATGATCATACCTGTAACGGAATTAGATCTCTCTCTCTCCTCTCTCTCTCTCTCTCCCTCTCTCTCTCTCTCCCTCTCCCCTCTCTCTCTCTCTCTTCCCTCTCCCTCTCCTCTCTCTCTTTTCTTCTCTCCCTCTCTCTCTCTCTCTTCTCTCTCTCTCTCTCTCTCTCTCTCTCCTCTCTCTCCTCGCACACGCACGCGCGCGAACACACAACACACACACCACACACACACACACACCACACACACACACACGCACGCACGCACGCACACACGTTTTATGAAAACAAAGCAAGAAAGAAAATTTATTCCGATCGATATCTTGCCTTTGTATAATTATTGACTTAGTCTCTCACATGAAAACGATCATACCTATAACGTCTCTCTGTCTCTGTCTGTCTCTGTCTGTCTCTGTCTGTCTCTGTCTGTCTGTCTCTCTGCCCTATCTCTCCTCTCTCTCCCCTTCTCTCTCTTCTCTCTCTCTCTCCCCTAAGATTATCCCTACGGGTGGGGATTGGATGTAAAAGCACATGAGTGCTTATTCTTATCCCTCGAACTAAAAGATTTGCATTGTCTTTTGTCATTCTCTCTCTCTCTCTACTCTCTTCTCTCTCTCCCTCTCTCCGCCTCCCTTTTCCCCCTCTCCTCCTCTCTCTCTCTCTCGCTTCTTCTCTCCCCTCTCTCTCTCTCTTCTTATCCCTGAGTATCTCCTTCATAACTTCATATTTTTACCTTTCCTCAGCAAGAACGGTACGTGTCAATCCTAACGAACCAAAGAGATGATCAGGTGGGGGGGGGGGGGGGGGGGGAGAGAAGGGGGGGTTTTTTAACCCATTCATCCGTTTTGCCTCTTTCAGTTTGCTTGAATGAAGCCAAGGTTGTTGTTACACTGCCATTTTCCTCCTGGCAAAAAATTGCCCGTCATTCCCATGCACTGCATCATTTCCCCTGGAGTGAGGGAAAATTTGACGTAAGTATTATGGAATTTCATCTCCCAAACCGTTGCCTTCCATTAAAAGCCAAATACACCTCTATGGATCGAAGGAACAAAAAAAGGAGGAAGAGAAAAGGGAAAAAAGAAGAAGAAGAGAAGAAGAAGAAGGAGGGGGAGGGGGGAGGAGGAGGAGGAGGAGAGGGAGAAGAAGGAGAAGGAGGAGGAGGCGAAGAAGATGAAGGCGAAGAAGGGAAGAAGAAGATGACGAAAAGAAAAAGGAAAGGAAGGAGAAGGAAAAGAAGAGGACAGGGAAAAGAGAAGAAGACAAAAGAAGGTGGAATGTCAGGGAAAGAATAGGGGGTAAAAATACTAACGCATCGATTGATGGAAAAGAAAAGAAAGAAAGAAAACATGTCCCCCAAAAACTGCACAAGAAAAAAAAAGTAGGGTGGGAAGAAACCAGAAATAGAAAGGAGAACAGAAAAAAGATCACCCTCCTCCTCCCTCTCCGAAAACGAACGTGGCTACCAAGTGGATGGGTGGACAGATTGCGCGCCTTGGCTTCAGTACAGTACAGTCTCTCCAGTTCACCCAGCTGTAAATGGGTACCTGCCCTCTTTTAGGGTCAGGGAAGGTAAAGCAGCGAGGGAGAGGAGAGGAGAGGAGAGGAGATGGGTGCTGCGTCAAAGAAGTCCCCCCCCCCCCCCCCCCCCCCCCCCCTCCCCCCGACCCCAACCCCTTCCTTGCTCTTTGCTGAGCTCCGGGTTCAACGTGAACTTTTTTGCACAGCCCCCCTTCTGATCTACCTTAAGGAGCCGCATTCTGATTTCGGGAAATTAAAAGATACTTTTTTAAAAGAAAAAAAACAACAACAAACAATTTTCCCCGGGGGCTTGATTCTAAAAACCTTTTATATGTAGTATTTTTATATATAATATATATTTTATATATAAATATTATATATAATTTTATTAATAAAATACATATAACATTATTTTTAAACATAAATTTATACAATAATTGTATATATGTATATATGTAATTATACATTATATTATATAAATATATATACGTTTGTTTGTTTACAAGATTTAGCGCTATAAAAATTTCCAAAAATTTTATTACTATTTACTTCATCCATCATTGCCTTTTTCTCTTTCTTGTCCATCCCCATCCTACACTCAAAACCCACTCCACCCCCCCCCCCCCCCCCCCCCCCCCCCCCCCAAAATTCCCCAACCCCCCCAACCCCCGACTCCCCCCCCTCCTTCCCCCCCCTGAAAATTTCCATTTCAACCCCCCCCCCCCCCCCCCCCCCCTTTTCTATAAAAATTTGGGGCATGTCGATGTTCACAGAACAGTAAGCGAGAAAAGACAGATGGAATTTAACTCCGATATCCGTCATACAAGTTGATAAATTTAAAATTTCTACAAAAAAAAGAGAAAGGGGAAAAGGGGGAAAAAAAAATGCCCCAGAAAAACAAGGGAAAATTTTTACATTGACATGCTATCCTTTGAGAAAATGCTGGTGGGTTGGGGAAGGGGGGGAGGGGGAGGGGGGAGAAGAGGGGGGGAGAGAGAAAAGAGGGGGGGGGGAAAAGAGAGAGGGAGGGGAAGGAGGAGGGAGAGAGGGGGGGAGGGGAAAAGAGAAGCAGGAGGAGAGGGGAGGGAGGGAGGGGGGGAAAAAGAGAGAGAGGGGGAGGGGGGGGGGAAAGAGAGGAGGGAGAGGGGAGAGAGGGAGGGAGGGGAGAGAGGGGAGGGGGGACGGGAAAGAGAAGGAAGAGGGGGGGAGGGAGGGAAAAAAGAGAGAGAGAGAAAAGAGAAGGAAGGGGGGGAGGGAGGAAAGAGAGGAGAGGGGGGGAGAGAGGGGGGGGAAAAGAGAAGAGAGAGGGTTTGGGGAGAGAGAGGGGGGAGGGGAAAGAGAGAGGAGAAGAGGGAGGGGTGGAGGGGAAAAAGAGAGAAAAAGGGAAGGGAAAGAGGAGACAGATGAACAGAGACAGAGAGGCGACAGACAGACAGCAGCAGAGAGAAATTTTAAGGGGGGGAATGCTGCATAAGTTGGGAATGAAAATAGCGGGGGGAAAGGGAGGGGCGGGGAGGGAACATGAAGGGGAAAAAAGGTGGGAGAAGAAGGGAAAAAAGTAATTTTTTCCCCCTTTTTATTTGCATACTTAGGTTGCAGGGGTGTGTGTGTGTGTGTTTTTGTGTTGTGATGTGTGTTGTGTGGGTTTTAGTGTGTGTTGTGTGGTAATGTTGTGGTAAAGTGTGTGTGGTGTATGTTGTGTGAGTGTGTTGGAGTGTGTTGTGTAAAGTGTTGTTGTGTTTCAGTGTTGTGTGGGTAGGTGTAAGTGTGCGTGTTTTTAAGGATGTGGTGTTTCGGTGTGTGTGTGAGTATGTGAGTGTGCGTTTTGTGCCGCGGTGTGTGTGTTTTAGTGTGTGTGCGTGCGTGTGTGTGTGTGTGTGTGTGCAACCCTCTGCATCCACATTATCCTTCAGAAGCAAGCAGACAAGGTAAAATTAAAGAGTCACAATGTCTCCTTATACGGAATTCAAACCAAACCAAACCAAACTTATTTGGTGGGGATGCTATTTATACTGACAGATTCCCCCTTCTCCCCCTTCCCCCTTTACACCGGCTTCCCCACAGGTTGAGGGTGGGGGTGGGGGGGCACCAACAACCCCCCCCCCCTTAAAAAAACCCAACAACCCACGCCATAAAACCAAATTCGAAGTGCAGAGTTTTGCAGCCAAATCGCACCAAATTGAACACAAAAGCTGATCTTTCTCTCACCCAGAAAAAAATAAATCGAATGAATTAATGTACAAACCCCCCTCAGCAAATGTCGGTGCTGATGTCCTGGTCAATATCTGCACATACATTCTTTAAAGACATAAAAGAAACAAAAAAAAAACGATCAAAAAAAAAATCTGGCAACAAATCAGCATTTTGTTGACTGCAACAACCTTGGGCAGGTGTTATGCAGTTTGGGTTGTTTTCCCTTGTTTTCTCTGTCTCTCTGTGTCTCTCTGTCTCTGTCTCTCTGTCTCTCTGTTCTCTCTCTCTCTCTCTCTCTCTCTCTCTCTCTCTCTCTCTCTCTCTCTCTCTCTCTCTTTTTGTGGTGGTGGTGGTGGTAGTAGTGATAGTGGTGGTTTTGGCGGGAGATGGTGGTGGTGGATGAAAAAAAAATTTATGCGTATGTTTATTCTGTTACCTTTGAAAAATAAAGATTCATTCTTCATTCATTCTCTCTTTTCCCTCTCTCTGTCTCTGGCTCTGTCTCTCTCTCTCTCTCTTTGTGGTGGTGGTGGTGGTGGTGGTAGTGATAGTGGTGGTTTTGGCGGAGATGGTGGTGGTGGATGAAAAAAAGTATGTTTATTCTGTTACCTTTGAAAAATAAAGATTCATTCATTCATTCATCATCTCTCTCTCTCTCTCTCTTCTTCTCCTCTCTCTCTCTCTCTCTCTCTCTCTCTCTCTTCTCTCTCCTCTCTCTCTCTCTCTCTCTCTTTTCTGTGCGTGCGTGCATGAGTGAGTGAGTGAATGAGTGAGCGTGAGTATATGTGTGTGTGTGC
>CM054161.1:35507607-35510107 GCA_028751875.1 Rapana venosa
GTTTGCGCGCCTTGGCTTCAGTACAGTTCCCCCAGTTCACCCAGCTGTAAATGGGGTACCTGCCCTCTTTAGGGTCAGGGAAGGTAAAGCAGCGAGGGAGAGGAGACGGGCGCCGCCCTCAATATGCTGGCCCCTAGAGAAGTGAGGTCTCTCTGATGCCTCACTACCCTACTACGTTATACGTTATGGAACACCTTTACCTTTTTACTAATTATGGGGAAACGAAAAAACAGAATATACTGACTCCTCCTCCCCTTCACCCTTTAAACCCTCTTCCACCCCCACCCCCAACACCACCACCACGCATCATATCAAATTCCAAACAATAAGTCCATCAGCCAACAGTCTGACCAAAAAAAAAAAGGCTGAAAGCGTCTTTAAACCGCAAAGAACAATAATGAGTCTTAGTGGCATTGTTTTCACTCTTCGTGTGGGAGTAAGTGATGGGTGGCGTGTGTGTGTGTGTGTGTGTGTGTGTGTGTGTGTGTGTGTGTGTGTGTGTGTGTGTGTGTGTGTGTGTCTGTGTCTGTGTCTGTGTGTGTGTTTTATTTTGTTTTTTTTATATTATTGTGTGTGTGTGTGTGTGTTTTCTTTTTCCTATACAACTATCCCAAGGAAACCTCTCTTATTCCTATGGGTTCTTTTACGTGTGTTAAACGTCCATTGTACATTGAAAGAAGAAGAAGAAGAAGAAGGAGTAGGAGGAGGAGGAGGATAAAGAAAGAAAGAAAGTTAATTTTTAACAAACCTAACATCTCAGAAAGAAAGAAAGAAAGAAAGAAAGCAAGAAAGAAAGAAAGAAAGTTAATTTCTAAAGAAACCCAACATCTTAGAAAGAAAGAAAGTTAATTTTTAAACAAACCCAACATCTTTCTCTGCAACGGTTTTCGTTTTGGATTTTTTAAAATTTATTTTTCCTTTTTCCGATTCTGTGTGTATGTGTGTGTGTATGTATGCGTGTATGAGTGTGTGTGTGTGTGTGTGTGTGTGTGTGTGTGTGCGCGAGTTGTATGTGTGTGTATGTGTGTGTATGTGTGAGAGAGAGAGTGTGTGTGAGTGTGTGTGTGTGTGTGTGAGTGAGTGTGTGTGTTTGTGTGTGTGAGTGTGTTTGTGTGCGTGTATGTGTGTGTGAGTGCGTGTGTGTGAGTGTGTGTGTGTGAGTGTGTACTTGTGTGTGTATGTGTGTGTGCGCGCGCGCGCGCGTGGTTTGCTTTCTTTTCTTTCTCGTTTCTTTGTCTTCATTTTGTTTTGGTTCAGTTCGCCTCTTTTGTTTGTTTTGCTTATTTTCTTTCTTTAGCTGCTAATTTGTTTTACCATTTGTCGCTTGTTTGTTTGTTTGTTTGTTTCATTTTGTTTAGCATTGATCTAGGTTTGTTTAGCTTAGATGTTTTCTTGTTTGTTTTTTCGTTTGTTGCATGAAGTTTTTTTGGTTTTTGTTTTGCCATTCCGTGGTTTTCTGATTATTCGCTTGTTTGTTACTTGTTTGGTATTCGTTTTTGTGGCTTGTTTGATTACATTTTTGTTGCTGTTTTTTGTTTTGGTTTGTATATTTGTTTGTTGTCTCGTTTGGTCTTTGATGCTGAACTTTTGTTGTTTTAGAGGATGCTTTTCTTGTCTGTATATCACGTACACACACACGCGCACGCACGCACTCACACAAACACATATATCTATACACACATATATCTATATATATATAACTGAGACAAAAGAGTGAGGAAAAACAAGTGCAGGTAACCAATTACAACTTCATTCTGATCATAAAATAATTTTGTCCTAGATTCGAGAAAACAAAAATCACTACAAGATAAAACTTTGAAGGCAGCATTAGGGGAATATTTGAGTAAGGACCATGCCTTTGGCCTGACCTGACTCGAGTTTCGGCTCCTGGTTGAGCACTCTTCAGAGGTCCCGGCACTATTTGAAACCTTACTCCTCCTTTGTGGTAGGTAACAGCAAGACACCCTCCAGAATTTATAAGTGTCTATTGCCAGCCTAAGATTAAATAGATAATTTTGTGGCCTACCACCGCTGCCAGCCAAAGATGAAAAACAGAAAGAGAAGAAAACTATGCAAAAATAATAGTGGTTAAAAAATTTCTTTAAAAATGCTATGAAAATAAGTGGCTAATGAATCTTTGTGCCTTATGTTCTTTGGGGATCCTTTTTTCTATTTAAAGGATGCAAGGGAGATCATACAGTCTGTGTCCAGCCAATGGGTCAGTTTTAGCTGGATAGCAATGTTAACCCGAACATTGTCAGACACATTTGAGTGTTGACACAGGCAGAAGAAGTTGAAGATAAATGGCCTTTACTTGGATCTCAGAAGAGATGCTATTTCCCCACTTGACCAATCATATAACTGAGACAAAAGAGTGAGGAAAAACAAGTGCAGGTAACCAATTACAACTTCATTCTGATCATAAACTAATTTTGTCCTAGATTCGAGAAAAAAAAATCACTACAAGATAAAACTTTGAAGGCAGCATTAGGGGAATATT
>CM054161.1:35515107-35517607 GCA_028751875.1 Rapana venosa
GTAGGTTTGTATTTGGTTGTTGTTGTTGTTGTTGTTGAATTCTACACAGCTTATCATAAGTTAATATTGGCTAGTGTTTGTGGCCATACAAGGTAAACATTAACTAAACACACTGAAAGACACAGGCACACACACCTACATACACTTACAAACACACTAACACACACACACACACACACACACACACACACACACACACACACACACACACACAACACACACACACACACACACACACACACACACACACACATAAACACATTAAACAGACACGGACTTACACACACTCTTACACACACACACACACTAAACACATTAAAACACACACACACACATACTTACACACACATACACACACATGTGATTGATTGATTGACACACATACACACACACATGCTCACACGAATGCACACAAACATATACACACACACTGACACACAGACATGCACACTCCCATCCATACACACCCATACACACACTTAATGCATGCGTGCGTACACACACACACACACACACACCACACACACACACACACACACACACACACACACACACACACACACACACACACCACACACACACACACAGATTCGAAAAAAAATGAGACATCAGCCAAACACGAATAAATAAATGAATAGATAAACATATCAACACATTCATATTTGTACGATCTCATTTCACCCCAATCTTCTAATGTTTTAATGGCAAAGTGGAATCTTGCCAGCCAATACTCTTTGAACCAAGGTAATAATAATAATAATAATAATATAATAATAATAATAATAATGTATGGAATTTATATAGCGCTGAATCTTGTAAAGCATCAAATCAAGGCGCTCAGATGCCTTTTCTTTTTATATCGATGATAATGGAATAAGAACTCATGTGCTTTTTTACATCCCGTCCCCGTTTTGCATGCAGTTTTGTCAATTTTGTCATCTGTTTCCACCGGCACACAATGGCCTACTCTTCCGAAAAGCGGAACAGGATTTAACGTGTGCGCAAGATGTTCTGCATGCGTTCGAACACTGGGCCTTGGTTTATAGTCTCATCCGAAGGTAATAACGTGAGATGAATGACTTCTTTCCCCTTACCTTAAAGCCAAATTGGCAGCTTGAATAATTATGTGCTTTCTCTCTCTCTCTCACTCTCCATCTCCTCCTCTCTCTCCTCTCTCTCCAACTCTCTCTCTCCTCTCTCCATCTCTCTCTCATCTCTCTCTCTCTCTCTCTCATCCTCGCTCTCTCTCTGTCTCTCTCTCTCTCTCTTCTCTCCCTTCTCTCTCTCCTCTCTCTCTCACTCTCTCCTCTCTCCTCCTCTCTCTTCCTCGAAATACGAAATACACAGTGAATAAACATCGTATCTTCCTCTCTCTCTCTCATCATCTCCTCTCTCTCTCTCTCTCTCTCTCTCTCTCTCTCTCTCTCCTCTGCTTCTTGCTGTCTCCTTCTATTTTACTTTATCCATATTACCTAATTATAATCAGTGTATCAGTTTTCATGATAATGTTTGATTTATTTGACAATTATATGTTCATTAACGTATATCTCTTTTCTAAAAAAAATCTATGTATCTCTCGAAATTAATGCTCGAACCAGTTAGGGATTATGTATTGTTAAAATACTATATACTTTTAAAAAAATCACGTTGTCGTTATTGTAGTAAGATTTTTACCTTTGTTTTGTTGATAGTCCCTAATCAGGCTAAGGGCCGGATGAAAAAAAGTATGCGCATGCTTATTCTGTTACCCTTAAAAATAAAGATTCATTCATTCATTCTCTCTGTGACACTTTTACACTTCTTGGTGACTTCAGTAAATCTTAGCAGTATGTGGGTGTGACAGCATATGCATTTCCTCAGGTGTTTCTGTGAAGGTGATTTTGAGTGTTGACATGTAAACGTGTGTGTGTGTGTGTGTGTGTGTGTGTGCACGCATGTGTGTATGTGAGAGAAAGAGGGAAGAGTGTGTGTGCGTTTGTGTGTGTGTTTGTGCGTTTGTGTATGTGTGTGTGCATGCGTGCATGCTCATGTGTGTGTGTGTGTGTGTGTGGGTGCGTTCATGTATGTGCAAGCGTGTGTGCGCAAGTGTGCATGTGTGCAAGTACGTGTGTGTGTGTGCATACGTGCATGCATACATGTGCGTGTGTGTGTTTGTGTATGCGCGCGTGTCTGTGTGCATACGATTTATTTGTTTTACAAGATGCAGTGCTATATAAATTCCATATAATATTATTATTTTCATTATTATTATTATTTATTAATTAAGCATGCATGTGTATGCATGCCTGCCTGCTCACCCTCTTTCACGCACCAGAGTGCATGAACTAAACCCCTCAACACACATACTTTATTTTTTATCACACTCATAAACAAGCCACGTTTCAAAATAGGATGTGATTTATCAAGGCCTTCGAAAACGGACTCTATTCTACAAGGGAAACTATTCTTGGCCCTGCAGCTAAACGTGTTCGTGTTTTTCTCCTAAATCACACTGCAATCT
>CM054161.1:35540107-35550107 GCA_028751875.1 Rapana venosa
CCTCCCCATCTTCTCCCCTTCCATATATCCCTTGTCCTCACTTACTATGGACCAACACCCCCACCCCAAATCACCCCCACCCAAACCACCCCCCACCCCCTACCCTCACAAACACTCCCTATCCCCCACACCCCCACACACACCCCAATCCCACCCAGACTATCAGAGCTATAGAGAGCTGGGGATCCTGGAGAGTGCAAAGCAAATGGAATCCCCCTGTTGGTCAATACAGTGTGGCCAGAATAAATCCCCTGTTGCCAGTGTAGCCTATAGTGGTGCCAGTATATAGGTGTGTGTATGTGTGTGTGTGTATGTGTGTGTGTGTGTGTGTGTGTATGTGTGTGTGTGTGTGTGTGTGTGTGTGTGTGTGTGTGTGTCTGTGTGTGTATGTGTGTGTATGTGTGTGTGTTCTCCGTCTTCATCTATAGCTAGCTGTCTGTCTGTCTATTCCTCTGGCTGTCTGGCTGTCTTCCTGGCTGGCTGAGTGCGTGGGTGGGTGGGTGGCTGAGTGGGTAGGTGGGAGACTGGCTGGATGACTGGTTGACTGATTCGTAGTCTGGCTGGCTGGCTGACTGGCTGGCTGGATTGATGGATGGATGGCTAGCTGTCTATCTGGCTGGCTGGCTTGTTGTCCATCTATGTGTCCATCTGACTGAATGACTGGCTGACTGGCTGTCTGGCTGTCAGTCTGGCTGTCCACCTGGCTGGCTGTTTGGCTAGCTGGCTGGCTGTCTATCTGGCTGGCTGTCTGGCTGGCTGTCTATCTGGCTGGATGACTGGCTGGCTGGCTATCTGGCTGGCTGTTTGTCAACTGGCTGGCTGGTTGACTGACTGGCTGGCTGTCCATCTATTTGTATGTCTGCTGTCAAATCTATCTGGTTGTCTGTATGGCTGTGTGTGTTTTCTTATTAATCTCTATATCTATTTCTGGCTCGCTACTCTCTCTCTCTTTCTCATTAGATTATTTTTATTTTACATTTACTTGGAATTGTTAACGTTGGTTATTAATGATACTCCCTTCTCAGGGCAAGCGTAGGTTGAAAAAAAAAGTATGTCGATGTTTATCTGTAATCCTTTGGAGTAAAGACAATCAATCTCTCTCTCTCTCTCTCTCTCTCTCTCTCTCTCTCTCTCTCTCTCTCTCTCTCTCTCTCTCTCTCTCTCCCTCTCACACACACACACACACACGCATACACACACATACGATACACTCACTCACACAACACACAACACACACAAAAAAAAACACCCACCCACTCACACACAACACACACAAACACACACACTCACACAACACACAACACACACAGACACACCACAACACACACACACACACAACACACACACACTCACGATACACTCACTCACACACACTCATACACACACCACACCCACACACAACACACACACCCTCTCACTCACAATAAACACACAACACACACACACACATACACACACAAACACACACACACACACACACACACAACACACACACACACTCACCCACCCACCCACACACACAACACCCACACCCACTCACACACAAAACACTCACCCGCACTCACACACACACACCCACAACACACACCACAACACACACACACACACCACAACACACACACACATACACACTCACAAACAATAAACACACACACACACTACAAGAACCACTACAAGTACCTTCAACGATGTCAGAACCTCACTCGCTACTACAACCACCACGATCTCTGAACAGCCATATCTGCAATAGGCCCTGAACAGTCACGAAGTCCCTATGTGGACACCACAATGGGGATTTAACTCCCCCTCTTCCCTTCAATGACAACAGTCAGGGCAGCAGGGTGAAAGAAGAAGAAGAATGCAAAGAAGAAGAAGAATGCAAGAAGAAGAAGAAGAAGAAGAAGAAGAAGAGAAGAAGAAGAAGAGAGAAGAAGAAGAAGAAGAAAAAGAAAGAAGAAGAAGAAGAAGAAGAATGCAAAGAAGAAGAAGAATGCAAAGAAGAAGAAGAATGCAAAGAAGAAGAAGAATGCAAAGAAGAAGAAGAAGAAGAAGAAGAAGAAGAAGAAGAAGAAGAATGCAAAGAAGAAGAATGCAAAGAAGAAGAAGAAGAATGCAAAGAAGAAGAAGAAGAAGAAGAAGAAGAAGAAGAATGCAAAGAAGAAGAAGAATGCAAAGAAGAAGAAGAATGCAAAGAAGAAGAAGAAGAAGAAGAAGAAGAAGAAGAAGAATGCAAAGAAGAAGAAGAAGAAGAACGACGAAGAAGAAGAAGACGACGACGACGACGACGAAGATGAAGAAGAAGAAGAAGAAGAAGAAGAAGAAGAAGAAGAAGAAGAAGAAGAAGAAGAAGAAGAAGAAGAAGAAGAAGAAGAAGAAGAAGAATTGCGAAGAAGAAGAAGAATGCGAAGAAGAAGAAGAAGAAGAATGCGAAGAAGAAGAAGAAGAATTGCGAAGAAGAAGAAGAATGCAAAGAAGAAGAATGCAAAGAAGAAGAATGCAAAGAAGAAGAATGCAAAGAAGAAGAAGAAGAAGAATGCAAAGAAGAAGAATGCAAAGAAGAAGAAGAAGAAGAATGCAAAGAAGAAGAAGAAGAAGAAGAAGAGTGCAAAGAAGAAGAAGAAGAAGAAGAAGAAGAAGGCGAAGAAGAAGAAGAAGAATTGCGAAGAAGAAGAAGAATTGCGAAGAAGAAGAAGAATGCAAAGAAGAAGAATGCAAAGAAGAAGAAGAAGAAGAAGAAGAGAGTAGGATGGGGATTCCCCTCTTTGCCTCAATCCAGACAGTCAAGGACACAGTGCATGAATTGCACGTGCAGACAAACGAGGAATGCGGAACAAGTGAAACTGACAACCCCCAACACCCAGACGGTCAAGGTCACAGAGCATGAATTGCACGTGCAGACAACGAGGAATGCGTGAAACTGACAACCCCCTACACTACACCCAGACAGTTCAAGGCCACAGAACACGGATTGCACGTGAGGAAACGTCCTCCCAGACGGTCAAGGTCGCAGAGCATGAACTGCAAGTGCAGACAAACGAAGAGGAATGCAGACCAAGTGAAACTGACAAACCACCTACAAACACACCCAGACAGTTCAAGGCCACAGAACGCGGATTGCACGTGAGGAAACGTCCTCCCAGACGGTCAAGGTCGCAGGGCAACGGCCTTGCACGTGCAAAGCAAAACGAGGAGGAAGGTGATGGAAAATGGTGAAACTGACATTGCACCTAGATAAATTCAAGGACGTGTCTAGGCCACTGCTGGTAAGGTTTTGCCCTACTTCTGGTGACCTCTGTCTCTCTCGCTCTCTCTGTGTATGTTTGTCTCTGTCTCTGTCTCTGTCTGTCTGTCCCTGAATCTCTGTCTCTCTCTCTCTCCTCAGTATATCTGTCGCTGTCTGTCTGCCTGTTTGTTTGTCTGTCTGTCTCTCGCTCTCTCTCTCTCTCTCTCTCTCTCTCTCTCTCTCTCTCTCTCTCTCTCTCTCTCTCTCTCTCTCTCTCTCTCTCTCTCTCTCTCTCTCTCCCACTTTGTCTGTCTGTCTTTATCTCTCTCTCTCTCCTGCATGTCTGTATTTGTCTCTCTGTCTCTGTCTGTCTGTCTCTCTCTCTATCCTCAGTATGTCTGGCTCTGTCTGTCTGCCTGCCTGTTTGTCTGTCTGTCTATTTGTCTGTCTCTCTCTTTACTCTCTTTCTCTCCCCTCTATCTGTCTCTCTGTCTGTCTCTCTATCTCTGTCTCTCCTCTCTCTTTTCACTCTGTCTGTCTCTCTCTCCTGTATGTCTGTATTTATCTCTCTGTCTCTGTCTGTCTGTCTGTCTTTCTCTCTCTCTATCTCTCTCTCTCTCTCTCTCTCTCTCTCTCTCTCTCTCTCTCCTCAGTATGTCTGTCTCTGTCTGTCTGCCTGCCTGTTTGTCTGTCTGTATGTTTGTCTGTCTCTCTCTCTCTCTCTACTCTCCTTCTCTCCCATCTATTTATCTGTCTGTCTGTCTTTCTGTCTCTCTGTCTGTCTGTCTATCTCAGTTCGTGTGGCTAGCTAAGCAGTTAGGTGGGTGGCTGCTTGCTATTTCTAAAATTTGTCTGTCTGTCTGTCTGTCTGTCTGACAGTCTACTTGGCTGGTTGCTGATATAAAGTTACAAGCAATGAAACATGATCATCTAGCTGGGCTGTGCGTGCGTGCGCGCTGTGTGTGTGTGTGTGTGTGTGTGTGTGTGTGTGTGTGTGTGTACGTGTGCGTGCTTGCGTGTATGTGTGTGTGCGCGTATGTGTGTGTGTGTGTCTGTGTGGTGCGTGCGTGTGTGGTGCGTGCGCGTGTGCGTGCTTGCGTGCGTGCGTGTGTGTATGTGTGTTTGAGTGTGTCTGTGTGGGTATGTGTGGTGCATGAAAGTGTACGTGCTTGCGTGCGTGTGTGTGTATGTGTGTGTGTGTCTGTGTCTGTGTGTGTGGATGTGTGTGTGCGTGTCTGTGTCTGTCAGTCAGTCTGTCTGTCTGTCTGTCTGTCTCATGTGTGTGTGGCCTGTATGTGTCTGTGTACTGCGTGCGCGTGTGCGTGCTTGCGTGCGTGCGTGTGTGTATATCTGTGTCTGTGTGTGCGTGGATGTCCGTGAGTGTGCGTGTCTGTATCTGTCTGTCAGCATCTCTGTCAATGTGTCTGTGCGTGCCTGTTTGTGTCTGTGTGTGTCTCTCTGTCTGTGTGTGAATACACTCGTGTAACTACGTCTTTCCGTCTGTCATGCTGCCTCTATCTGCTCTATCACAGAGTGGTCTGTGTCCTGTTTAAAATATCTGTGTTTGCGAGTGTGCACACGCGCACTTGTGCCTACCTACCTGCATGCCTACCTACCTACCTACCTGCCTTCCTACCTACCTGCCTGCCTTCCTACCTTCCTATCTACCTGCCTACCTGCCTTACCTACCTACCTGCCTGCCTTCCTACCTACCTACCTACCTGCCTACCTTCCTACCTACCTACCTACCTGCCTGCCTTCCTACCTACCTGCCTACCTACCTGCCTGCCTGCCTACCTACCTACCTATTTACCTGCCTGCCTGCATATCTGCCTGTCTGCCTGCTTGCATGCATGCACGCTTGCATGCGTGCCTACACTCACATGCCAAAGACTAGAAACATGCTCCAGGGAGAAAAAAAACACAAGAAAACAGAACAAACACACAAAGACACAGGAACAAAAGACGAAGAAAGAAAGAAAGAAAGAAAGCAGAAAGAAAGAAAGAAAAAAGAAAGAAAGACAGAAAGAAAGAAAGAAAGAAAGAAAGAAAGAACGATAGAAAGCAGAAGAAAGAAAGAAAGAAAGACAGAAAGAAAGAAAGAAAGAAAAACTACCACCACCATTGTTCACATTTCATATGCCAATAGTGTAGCAGTCCGCCCATCAATGTTTACCGAAGCTGATGGAGACGAGTCCTAGCGAGCAATATGAATTAATCACGCGTCCTTGCAACGTATGCACACGCTCGCGCATGCATGCATGCATGCACAAGTGAACTCGGACAATAAGTGAAAAGAGAGACTTCGTCAAAGTTGTGTGTGTGTGTGGGTTGTTGTTTTTAAACGGTTTGATTGTGTGTTTGTATTGAACCGTGTAGTCAAATCCTTTATGCTTGTTTGACTGTCTGATCTGTTAAAACTTGTGTGTGTGTGTGTGTGTGTGTGTGTGTGTGTGTGTGTGTGTGTGTGTGTGTGTGTGTGTGTGTGTGTGTGCAGTATTTGCAGTAACTTTCTGTCTCTCAGGATTACGCGCTCATACACACGCACGCACGCACACGCGCACACACATACTCATTCACGCACATACACACACACACACCGCAAGCAAGCAAGTATGTCTTCTCTCTCTCACTCTCTCTCTCTCTCTCTCTCTCTCTCTCTCTCTCTCTCTCTCTCTCTCTCTCTCTCTCTCTGTCTTAACCTTTAGTAAAACACACTTGAGAGAGAGAGAGAGTGAGAGAGAGAGAGAGAGGTGGCAGACAGACAGACAGACAGAGACTGACAGACAGACAGCAGACAGAGACAAACAGACAGAAAGAAAGAGAGAGAGACAGAAAGAGAGGGAGACAGAGAGAAGAGAGAAAGACAGAAACAGACAGACAGACAAACAGACAGCAAGACAGAAACAGAGAGAGAGAAGAGAAAGAGAGAGAGAGAGAGAGCAGAGAAAGAAGAGAGAGAGACAGTACAGACAGAGAGAGACAGAGAAGAGAGACAGAGAAGGAGATGAGAGAGAGAGTGAGACAGACAGACAGAGACAGAGAGGGTGAGATGTAGAGAGAGAGAGACAGAGATAGAGAGACACAGAGAGAGAGCTGGGCAGAAAAGATTAGAATGGTAGGGAGAGAGGGTGTGGGCGATCGAAGACCGCGAAGGAGACAGTATCGAATAGCGGAAAAAGGAAAGGAGTGTGTAGACATGAGGAGAAAAATAGTAGGTAGATAGACAGACAGATAGATAGACGGATAGATAGACGGACAGATAGATAGATAGTTAGATAGGTAGATAGATAGACGGATATATATATATATATATATATATATATATATATATATAGAGAGAGAGAGAGAGAGAGAGAGAGAAGAGAGAGAGAGAGAGAGAGAGAGAGAGAGAGAGAGAGAGAGAGACGGATAGATAGATAGATAGGTAGATAGATAGATAGACGGATATATAATATATATATATATATATATATATATATATATATATATAGATAGATAGATAGAGGATAGACAGATAGTTAGATAGATAGGCAAATAGATAGATAGATAGATAGATAGATAGATAGATTGATTGATTGATAGAGATAGATAGATAGACAGACAGATAGAGAGATAGAGAGAGAGATGGATAGATAGATAGATATAGATGTGTGGATGTGTGGATGGATAGATAGATAGATAGATGGATGGATGGATGGATAGATAGATAGATAGATAGATAGATGGATGGATGGATAGATAGATAGATAGATAGATAGATAGAGACAGAGAGATAGAGAGAGATAAAGAGATGGATGGATATGTTGATGGATGGATGGATGGCTATATGGATGGATATATGGATAGAAAGAAAGATAGATAGATAGATGGTTAGATAGATAGATAGATAGATAGATAGATGGATGGATGGGTGGATGGATGGATGGATAGATAGATAGAGAAAGATAGACAAAGAGACAGACAGACAGACAAACAGAGACAGAGAGACAGACAGGTAGACAGACAGACTCAGACACACAAAGACATAGACAGTCAGACAGACTCACAGACAGACATACAAAGACATAGACAGTCAGACAGACTCACAGACAGACATACGGACACAGAGACAGACAGAAGCAATGGCAACAAAGGGAGGGGGGAGGAGGGGGGCGGGGATGGAACTCATTTGAGAAAAACAAATGAAGCAGAATAGTTATTTAATCTGGCTCGTTACGTTGAAATTGTGTCCACAAAATAAAAAAAGTAAAAAAACCACCATAATAAACATGAACATGCAAATGGCTTGATCCTGGAACCACAAATTTTGAATTTACAAAAAAAAGAAAACCCCGAAAAAGAAGCAAAGAAACAACGGTAGAGAGAGGACAAAACAAAAGAGAAAACAAAAAAACGAAGAAAGGAGAGAATAATGAAAGTAGGAAGGAAGGAAGGAAGGAAGGAAGGAAGGAAGGAAGGATAGAAAGAGGAGAAGACAGGGGAAAAGGAAGAAAAGAAAGAGGAAAGGAAGAACGACAGCTACCTTGAAAGAGATACAGAGAAACACAAGGACTGACCGAGGGACAGACAGATACCAAGAAAGAAAGAAAGACAGAAAGACAGAAAGAAGATAGAAAGAAAGAGAGAAAGAAAGAAAGAAAAAAGAAAGAAAGAAAGAAAAGACAGACAGACAGAACAAGAAAGAAAGAATGAAAGAAAAAGAAAGAAAGAAAAAAAAAGAAAGAAAGGAAGAAAGGAAGAAAAAAAAGAAACAAATCAAAAAAAAGAAGAAAGGAACGAAAGAAAGACAAAAAAGAAAGAAAGAAAGAAAGAAAGAGAGAATGGAAGAAAGAAAGAGAGAATGAAAGAAAGAAAGAAAAGAACCAAATAAAAAGAAAGAACGAACGAACGAAAGAAAGAAAGAAGGAGAAAAAGGAAGACAAAAATGAAAGAAAGAAAGAAACAAAGAAACAAAGAAAGAGAGAAAGGAAGACTAAAGAAAGAAAGAAAGAAAGACAGAAAGACAGAAAGAAAAGAAACGAACCGAAACGAAAGAAGGAAAGAAAGTAAGAAAAAATTAAAACAAGAACAGAAAAAAGGAAAGAAGGGAACGTATCAGAAAAAAAAACCCAAAAAGAAAAACACAAACCAAAAACCGAAACAAAAAACCCAAGTGGAAAACACAGAAAGGTAGACTTGGCAGATGCAAAACAAGATAAGACAAATAGAGAAGAAGAAGAGGAAGAAAAAGAAAAAGAAGAAGAAGAAGAAGAAGAAGAAGAAAAAGAGGAAGAAGAAGAAGAAGAAGAAGAAGAAGAAGAAGAAGAAGAAGAAGAAGAAGAAGAAGAAGAAGAAGAAGAAGAAGAAGAAGAAGAAGAAGAAGAAGAAGAGAAAAAGAAGAAGACAAAAAGAAGAAGAAGAAGAAGAAGAAGAAGAAGAAGAAGAAGAAGAAGAAGAAGAAGAAGAAGAAGAAGAAGAAGAAGAAGAAGAAGAAGAAGAAGAAAAAGAGAAAAAGAAGAAGACAAAAAAGAAGAAGAAGAAGAAGAAGAAGAAGAAGAAGAAGAAGAAGAAGAAGAAGAAGAAGAAGAAGAAGAGAAAAAGAAGAAGACAAAAAGAAGAAGAAGAAGAAGAAGAAGAAGAAGAAGAAGAAGAAGAAGAAGAAGAAGAAGAAGAAGAAGAAGAAGAAGAAGAAGAAGAAGAAGAAGAAGAAGAAAAAGAGAAAAAGAAGAAGACAAAAAGAAGAAGACAAAAAGAAGAAGAAGAAGAAGAAGAAGAAGAAGAAGAAGAAGAAGAAGAAGAAGAAGAAGAAGAAGAACAAGAACAAGAACAAGAACAAGAACAAGAACAAGAACAAGAAGAAACAAAAGCAAAAACAAACAAACATAAAACGAGCGCTAATCAGATGCAGAGACCTCAAAAGGCGAAAGAAATGAGAGGCAATGCCAGCAACAGAACGAATGAACGAGCTAAATCAGAGAGAGAGGGGGGGGGGGGGGAGGGAGGGGGAGAGAGAGAGAGAGAGGGAGAGACAGACAGACATGCAGACAGACAGGGGGGAGGGGGAGGGAGGGAGAGAGAAAGGGAGGGAGGGAGGAGAGAGGGAGAGAGGAAGAGGAGAGAGAGAGAGAGAGAGAGAGAGAGAGAGAGAGAGAGAGAGAGAGAGAGGAGACAGAGAAAGACAGAGACAAAGAGAGAGAGACACACACAGAGGGAGAGAGAGGGCGGGAGGGAGAGACAGACAGAGACAGACAGACAGACAGAGAAGGAGAGACAGACGGACAGAGACAAAGAGAGTCAGAGACAAAGATAGAGACACACACACAGAGGGAGAGAGAGGGAGAGAAAGAGGGAGGGGGAGAGACAGAGAGAGAGAGGCAGACGGACAAACAGACAGATAGACAGACAGAGAAGGAATGAGAGAGCGCCCGAGAAAGAAAGACAGAGAGAAAGAGAGAATGAACAAGAAAAAATATTTATTTACTTTATTTATTTATTTATTCTTTTATATCGAGGATAATGGAATAAACACCTATGTCTTTTTTACATCCAGTCCCCGTGAGTATGCAGTTTTGTCAATTTTGTCATCTGTTCCCACCGGCACACAATGGCCTACACTTACGAAAAGCGGAACAGGAATTAACGTGTGCGCAAGATGTTGTGCGTGCGTTTGCACACGGGGCCTCGGTTTATAGTCTCATCCGAAGGACTTGAAAGAAATAGAGAGTGATAGAAAGAAAGAGATAGAGAGAAAGAAAGACGGAGACAGAGGCAGACAAACAGACAGACAGACAGACA
>CM054161.1:35555107-35557607 GCA_028751875.1 Rapana venosa
CACTGTTGGCCAGAAGAGTTGAAACGGTTCAATAAGCAGTCTGGAAATAATTCTTTTTTTTAAAAAGACTGAAAATTGAATTTCACATGAGCCAGTTTTGCATTATACAGCTCACAAGTTATGCACGAAAGAAAGTTAACAGCTAGCAACAATAACAACAAGGATGATGATGGAAGCAGAAGTTGAGAATGAAAACACACGTTGATTTCAATTTCTCAATTTTGTTGGGGTGGTGTTTTTTTTCTTTTCTTTCCGAGAACTGTTGGTTGATAGGTTTTTTTGTCAAGAAGTAAACTTTAGGGGGAAAAAAACTTGGTTAGTTTGTTATTGTACTGTCAAAGTTTGGTTTAAGAGTATAAGAAACAATAAACATAATATGTTATCATTTTTTTGCTTAACTGTAAAATATCTCTCTCTTTCTTTCTTCTCTCTCTCTCTCGATCTATCATCTATCTATCTATCTATCTATCTATCTATCTATCTATCTATCTTCTATCTATCTATCTATCTATCTATCTATCTTTCTATCTCTCCATCTCTCTCTACCTCTCTACCTCTCTATATATTCTATCTCTCACGCATACACACATGCATACACACATACATACATACATACATACATACATACATACATACATACATACTTTCATACATACATACAAACATGCATACATACATCATACATACATACATACCATAATACATACATACAAAGAAGACAACAGACAGAAAAAAGACAGAGAAAGGCAGCAGCCCAGTAAACGACAGTATATAGACAGACAGACAGAAACAGAACAAGAGCCCCTTTAAAAAATAGCAAAGAAAACTTATATAAGAAATAGGCCCACAGGACAAGCTTCAAGCCACACCCCAAAAAAACCCACGAAAAAAACACACTAAATTTAAACTTTATTCAAGCCCCCCTTTGAATTTCACACACAAAAACACCCATAAACCCAAGCATGTGAGCCATTATTTTTCTCAGCTTGCAAGTTATGCACAAACAAAGTTAACAATATCAACAACGATGATGATGGCAGTTCAGAATGAAAACGCACATTGAATTGCAATACTCTCAATTTGTGGGGGGTTTGTTTTCCTCTCTCTCTCTCCTCTCCCCTCTCTTCCTTCTCTCCTCACTCTCTCTCTCCTCTCTCTCTCTCCTTCCTCTCCCCCTTTCTCTCTCCTCTCTCTTTTCTCTCCCTCCCAAAATGACGTTGATAAATAGTTTCTTTGTAAAAGAACTAAACTTAGAAAAAACAAGAAAAACAACAAAACCCTTGTTAGTTTTTTTTTCCCTGTCCAAGTTTGTTGAAGTTATAAAGCAAAAGCAACAACAACCAAAAGTTGTTGCTGTTTTTGTTGAATTGTTATTTCCTAAACTCTCTCTCTCCTCTCCGTCCTCCCCTCTCTCTCATCTTTCATCTTCTCTCTCTCTCTCACTCCTCCTCTCTCCCTTTTTCTCTCTCTCCCTCCCTCACACACACACACACACACACCCCAACACACACACACAACAGTCATGCCTGCATGCGTGCGTGCGTGCATGTGCGTGAGCATTTCATGCAAACTTACAGGAGAGAGAGGGGATAGATAGAGAAAAGAGACATAAAGAGAGAGAGAGAGAGAGAGAGAGAGAGAGAGGAGAGAGAGAGAGAGAAAAGAGAGAGAGAGAGAGACGGACGGACAGACAAACAAACAAAAAAGAACATAGACACACAAAAGAGAGACATAGGAAGAGACGAAGGCACATAAGCGGAGAAGAACAAGACACATCTACAGACAGAAAGACAGAAACAAACACAGACAGTCAGACAGACAGACAGATACAGACACACAGAGACAGAAGATGCTGTCCTAAATCACTCCAGCTTAAATATATTCAGTAACACAAAAGAAGCAACCCCCACCCCCCAACAAAAAATGGTAACAACAATAACTAACAGTAAGGATTCTCAAAGACCACATTCCAGCCTAATCCCCACCCCTTTTCCGTGAAGATACTATCTTTAAAGGACCACATTCCAGCCTAATCCCCACCCCTTTTCCGTGAAGATACTATCTTTAAAGGACCACATTCCAGCCTGACTTCCCCCACCCCTTTTCCGTGAAGATACTATCTTTAAAGGACCACATTCCAGCCTAATCCCCACCCCTTTTCCGTGAAGATACTATCTTTAAAGAACCACATTCCAGCCTGACTTCCCCCACCCCTTTTCCGTGAAGAAACTATCTTTAAAGGACCACATTCCAGCCTGACTTCCCCCACCCCTTTTCCGTGAAGAAACTATCTTTAAAGGACCACATTCCAGCCTGACTTCCCCCACCCCTTTTCCGTGAAGATACTATCTTTAAAGGACCACATTCCAGCCTGACTTCCCCCACCCCTTTTCCGTGAAGATACTATCTTTAAAGGACCACATTCCAGCCTAATCCCCACCCCTTTTCCGTGAAGATACTATCTTTAAAGGACCACATTCCAGCCTGACTTCCCCCACCC
>CM054161.1:35572607-35592607 GCA_028751875.1 Rapana venosa
CGGTTTATAGTCTCATCTGAAGGACTTTGGGGGAGAGTGGAGTTGTTGGCAGTGATGTTAACTCGAGAGGAAAAATCTTCTTGAACAAGATTCGAACCTGGGTCAGCAGATCACGAATGCATCACTCTAACCACCAGGCTATCTTGTCACAGAGAGAGAGAGAGAGAGAGAGAGAGAGAGAGAGAGAGAGAGAGAGAGAGAGAGAGAGAGAGAGAGAGAGACAGAGAGAGGGAGAGAGAGAAAGACAGAGACACAGACAGACAGAGAGAGAGACTGATCTGCTGGGGTGATATTTTCCTAAAAAGCATTGCTCAAGGAAGTTTGGGAAATTAAAAACATTATCACTGTTTCACTTTTGTCTGTTTCCGAGACAAAATAATGAAATGTAATTATGGTTTAAACACACTTTTATTACCTCAGAAACAACCTAGTACCAGTACGTGAAAAGAGTACAACAAGCATTGCTTATGTGAGTACTCTATCATCAATATATATTGAAGAATGGGCTGCAGCTGAACACAATTACGTCAAAAAGATGACAAATAAGATAACTGTAGGTATCTAAAGATTGTAAAAATATCAGAAAATGAACGGAAAAGGAATTATCGGTGTTTCTTTTGTTTGTTTCCGAGAAAGATTGATGAAACAGAATTATCGGTATTTCCTCTGTTTCCAAGAGAAGGTGATGAAACAGAATTATCAGTATTTCCTTTGTTTCCAAGAAAGATTGATAAAACAGAATTATGAGTATTTCTTTTGTTTCTGAGAAAAGATTGATGAAATGGAATTATCGGTATTTTGTTTGTTTTATTTCGAAGGAAAGATTGATGAAACAGAATTATCAGTATTTCCTTTGTTTCCAAGAAAGATTGATGAAACAGAATTATCAGTATTTCCTCTGTTTCCAAGAAAAGATTGATGAAACAGAATTATCAGTATTTCCTCTGTTTCCAAGAAAAGGTGATGAAACAGAATTATCAGTATTTCCTCTGTTTCCAAGAAAAGGTGATGAAACAGAATTATCGGTTTTTCCTCTATTTCCAAGAAAAGGTGATGAAACAGAATTATCAGTATTTCCTCTGTTTCCAAGAAAAGGTGATGAAACAGAATTATCGGTATTTTCTCCGTTTCCAAGAAAGGGTGATGAAACAGAATTATCGGTATTTCCTTTGTCTGTTTTCCGAGAAAAGATTGATGAAATGGAATTATCAGTTTTCTTCTGTTTCATTCCAAAAGGTGATGAAACAGGACTACGCTGCAGACAAAGAGATCAAATATTCTTTTAAACTGAAAATCTGTGTTTGAAAACCAAAAAATGGGAAAGAGGCTGGCAGTTGGTTCTAAGTGTGTCAGAGAAAGAAAGAAACGAAAAGATGATGAAACTGCGTTACGTGAGGGTTGAGGTTGCTGTAAATGTGTAAAAACAGTTGATGTTTTTTTTTAAATTTTATTTTTCATGCGCTCTTGTTTTGAGTCTTTAATGATCACTTGGTCATTTTTCTTCCTGCCTGACAACTTAGAACAGATTGATGGTCACTTTTTTATCACGACCATCATCATCATCGTCGTCGTCTCGTCATCATCATCATCATCATCATCATCATCATCATCATCATCACCACCACCACCACCACCACCACCACCACCACCACCACCACCATCATCATCATCATCACATCATCATCATCATCATCATCATCATCATCATCATCATCAGAAGCAGCAAAATTGGCATCATCGCCATCACCACTACAATAATTTCTAACACCATCACTCATTTTCTTGTCTGATAACTGAGAGCGGACTGGGGGTAATCGTTTCTTTCTTTCAAAATGATCATCATTACATCATCACCATCATCATCATCAGCTGCAGCAGCAGCAGCACTGGCATCACCGCCACCACCACCACCATCATCACCACCATCAACATCATCGCCATTGTTATAACCATCTTCAGCATCACTACTGTTATCAAAATCATCATCATCACTTTCATCATCATCGTCATCATCATCATCATCATCACCATCACCATCATCATCAGTACCATCATTATCATAATCATCATCATCCCCACCCCCATCACCATCACCCCCATCATCATTATAATCATCATCATCATCTCATCATCGTCTCATCATCTCATCATCATCATCATTACCATCATCATCAATACTATCATCTAATGGTAGTAGTAGTAGAAAAAAAAAGTAGCAGCAGCGAAATGATAGCTGTCGAACCTCCACGCCCCCCCCCCCCCCCCTTCCCCCTGAAAAAAAATCATCTGATTGTATGACATTGCAGGACATCTTGCGCACACGTTAAATCCTGTTCCGCTTTTCGCAAGAGTAGGCAATTGTGTGCCGGTGGGAACAGATGACTACATTTACAAAACCGCAAACACACGATGAGTGAGTGTAAAAAAACAACATTTTAAGCACATGGGTGCTCATTCCATTATCCTCAATATAAAAAGAACAAAATAAAAAAAAGAATAAAAAAAAATCATCGATATAAAAGAATAAAGAAAAGAAAAAAAAGAAAACATTCTTGAAGATAACCTGTGTATTATGGCAAGGCTGTCTTCATCCAGTCTCATAGAACCCTTCTCTAAGACGGCCAAAGCCAGAAAGGAAACAGGGGCCTTGGTGTGCTGACCTCCACATGCCAAAAAAGCGATCACCAAAGCTGTGCTCCATTCTGCTCTGCTGGTTTTCAATATGTCCTCACTTTCCGCCTCCTCTAATTTCTTTCTTTCTTTCTTTTGTTGTTGTTGTTGTTGGCTAGCTGGCTGGCTAAAACAAACCGGTGTTAGGTTCAATATTAGAATTTCTTCTTTTTTTTTTTAATGCGTGTCACCCGTTTAAATTTCTTTTTAAAATGGCTAACTCGAAGTTTGTGCCTTTGGGGGGTCTATTCGCTTCGACAGAAGGGAGTTTTGTTCCAATGCGGTGATTGATGTTTAAAACAACAGTGTTGCTGTTGTTATTTTAACAGAGGTTTTTGTTTTGTCTTCGATTCAATTTAAGGTTTACTGCTTTATATCAAATTTACGTAGGAAAAACGTCTTTTTCTGCTGGGTTTTTAGGACTGTGTTTGAGACTTTAAAGTAATGATGAAGTCCTCTGCGTAATTTGGGGTAAAAAAAACCCCAAAACAAACAAAAGCCATGTGGTAAGAGTAGTGGTACTGTTATTTGAAGAGTGAGTCTTTGAATTGGGTTGAATTAAACAGAATACCACTTCCAGTCACGACAGATTTATCTGCCTAAAATCCAGGTCACTCCTCCTAGGGATAATAAATACTATGTCTCCACAAGAGCAACCTCACCCATGTTTTTAGTTCCTGGTTTGCAAGCGTGCTAGTTTTCTTATCACAGTGACTTTTTCTGCGACATAATTTTGCCATGGACAACACTTTCGCTGCTAGTGGGCTTCTTTTACCTGATGCACACTGGACTGAGGGTCATCGTCTTCTTTGGTGTCGAATGCTCAGACAGCAACTCCCGATGCCCTGACAAATGCTATCATGTGATGAAGGCCCTCCAGGGGTCCAGTGAGTTTGTCCTAAAGATTTTCTACCGAAAAATTTCATTGAATGTTCAATTTTAGGGAAAAAAGTGAAAAGGCAGTACAGTTTTTAAAAATGTATATATAGTGCAATTGACAATATATATAGTATTTATATATAGTACAGTTTTGTAAAAATGTATATATAGTACAATTTATATACCGACGTGTGTTCTACAATGAGGATTTAATAGTTTTTGCATTTGTATGCTTGTAGCAATTAATATTTTTATGCTGAACATTCAGCTTTTCAGCCAACACTAACTTACTACCACAAAGTAACGTTCACTTCACATTCTGCAACTCACTCTCCCACACTTCAATTCAAATTAGACATTTTCAAAAAAAAGATCAATTTCTCTCGGGAATTTCCACACGAACAACCGCAAAAATATAATGACACAGTCAAGACGAACAATTTCTCCTGACCACAAAGAGATATAACAGGATAACCAAATATCAAATCACCTTAGTCTTTGGCATGTCCAGAGAAACAGACACACACATACAATGACGAGAGCTGAAATGAAGCAATCTGCGTTTGATTAGAAAGGGAGATAACGAGATGCGGGACAAAAACACCCGCAATTTTCAATCTCTTCCTCGCTGCTGATCAAAGATCAGCCCCTCTCCTCTCCTTCCCTCCTCTCCTCTTCTATCCTCTCCTCTTCCCTCCTCTTCTCTTGTCTCCTCTCCTCTCCTCTTCCCTCCCCTCCTCTTCTCTCCTCACCTCTTCTCTTTTCTTCCGGAGGTCCATCTTGCATGATCCTAGTGTCTGATGACGTAGAAAATGGAGTTTGTGAGGGAAGGGAAAAGGGTAACAACCCTGAAGGGATGCTGTTGCAATGGAGACTGTTCTTCTGACAGGGGAAAAGGAAAGAGAAAGACCATGCTGAAGTACGTCGTAAAGCATCACCCTAAGATCATGACATATGGAAGACAACAATAGTTGCTCTCTGAGCGTTTGATGATAATGACGACGACGACAAAGAAGAATTGCAAAGAAGAGAGGAAGAGAGAGGGGAGAGACTTGAAAAGAAGAAGAAGAGAACAACAAAACAAAACAAGAACAAGAACAAGAAGAACAAGAAGAAGAATTAAGAAGAAGAATGCGAAGAAAAAGAAACGAATAAAAGAAGTGCGAGAAGAATTCTGAAGAAGAAGAAGAAAAAGAATTGCGAAGAAGAGGAATTGCGAAGAAGAATTGCAAGAAGAGAAAAAGAATTGCGAAGAAGAAGAAGAGAAGAAGAATTGCAAAGAAGAAGAAGAAGAATTGCAGAGAAGAAGAAGTAGAAGAAGAATTGCGAAGGAAGAAAAAGAATGCGAAGAAGAATGCGAAGAAGAATGCGAAGAAGAATGCGAAGAAGAATGCGAAGAAGAAGAAGAAGGAAGAAGAAAGAAGGAAGAAGAAGAAGAAGGAAGAAGAAGCGAAGAAGAATGCGAAGAAGAAGAAGAAGAAGAAGAAGAAGAAGAAGAAGAAGAAGAAGAAGAAAAGAAGAGAAAAGAAGAGAAGAAGAAGAGAAGAAGAGAGATAAGAAGAGAGAAGACGATGACGAAGAAGAATACGAAGACAAAGCCAAAGCAGAAGGAGAAGATTGTGATCATGACAGGTTCGACAGTCAGTATCTGTGTTTTCTTCGTTTGTTTCTAGAATGACTGATGTTGGAGTAGAAAACCAAGTACTCCATTCAGTTTCTTTTTGTGTAGAGTGTAAAAAAAAAGTGAGGTAGTGAGGATCTCAACCAATGTGGTTTCTGAGTAGTTTAAACAAAAAAGAAGAAAAGTGTGTGTGTGTTTGTGTGTGTGTGTGTGTGTTGTGTGTTGTGTGTTGTGTGTTTTGCTCGTACGTGGTTGTCTGTAGTGATGTGTTTTGTGTGTGTTTGTGTGTGTCTGTGTCTGTGCTGTGTATCTGTGTACTGTATGTGTTTGTGTGTGTCTGTAAGTGTGTGTGTGTGTGTCTTGTGTAAGTGTGTGTGTATATGTAAGTATGTGTTGTCTGTTAGTGTGCGTATGTGTGACAGAGAGAGTGTGTGGGTATGTGTGTGCGTGAGTGCGCATATGTGAGCACACCAATGTACGCACGCATGCAGGCACAGATATACATGCACACAGCGATAATTATCTATGTCCGAATCTTTCCACAACTGAGCTTTCTTGTGCCAAAACCTACATGGTAGACTCTCTCTCTCTCTGTCTGTCTCTCTCTCTCTGTCTCTCTGTCTGTCTGTCTTCTGTCTGTCTGTCTGTCTGTCTGTCTCTCTGTCTCTCTCTCTCTCTCTCTCTCTCTCTCTCTCTCTCTCTCTCTCTCTCTCTCTCTCTCTCTCTTTTTTCTTGTGAGCCTGCAATGCCATCATTAGGTCCAATATCATCACACTTCTGGTTGGGTTTGTTTTGGGGGGCAAGGGGGGGGGGGGTGGCTGTCTCCCTCCCTCCCTCCTTCCCTCCCTCTTGTCTGTCTGTCTGCTCCATTTTTCCCTCACATCATTAGACCCTGACATCAGTGAAGCTTTGCTGGCTGATGGAAAAGAGGCGGAGGTGAAGAGGGGACCAGCTTCGATCAGTGCTGATAAAGGGATTGATGAATATTGGGGTTTTCTTGGTTCTGGGTTTTCTTTTTGTCGTTTTTTAATTCTATGCTGATTCTCCCGATCTAATGAAATGAGAGTTGTGGTTTTTTGTGTGTGTTTTGAATGGTGCTTAGTGTGTGTGTGTGTGTGTGTGTGTGTGTGTGTGGTGTGTGTGTGGTGTGTGTGTGTGTGTGTGTGTGGGTGTGTGGGTATGTGGGTATGTGGGTGTGTGGGTATGTGTATGTGTGCGGGCACTCAATGTCTTTGCGTATTATTATCATTATTATTTTATTTTATTTCATTCTTTTATATCTGGATAATGGAATAAGCACCAATGTAGGGGGTATTTTTGCATATAGTTCCTGTGAGCATACGGTTATGCGAATATTTCATCTTTTCCCACCAGCACAGAGTGGCTTCTACTCTTCTGAAAAAGCGGAACAAAAATGTGTTAACATATACGCAAGATATTTTGTGTGCATTTGCACACGGGACCTCAGTTTAAAGTATCATCCGAAGAACTTTTTTTGGAGGGTAGAAGAGTTCGCACTGATGTGAAATCCATGGAGAAAATCCCTTTAAATTGGATTCGAATCCAGGTGAGCAGACTGCAAGTGCACTGTGCAATGCTCTAACCACCAGACTTTCCTGTCCAGCGTATGAGACATGAAAGAGGTGTGTGTGTGTGTGTAGACGCAGTGAGAAAATTGCCATACATATATCAACGTACCTTCGCAATACCATTTCAATGTACTCTATGTATATATAGGGGACGGGATAGCTCAGAGGTCGGAGCACTCGCTTTCCCCCAGCCAAGTTAAGCAGCGTCGAGCGTAGTTACCAGTTGGATGGGTGACCGTTTGCGCGCCTTGGCTTCAGTATAGTTCCCCCAGTTCACCCAGCTGTAAATGGGTACTTGTCCTCTTTAGGGTCAGAGAAGGTAAAGCAGCGAGGGAGAGGAGATGGGCGCCTCCCTCAATATGCTGGCCCTAGAGAAGTGAGGTCTCTGACGCCTCGCTCCTCTGCGTGGTGTGGTGTGGTAGTGATGTGGTGGGGATTCTTATCACTGGAGCTATCATCAGTGCCGGCTCCTCACCCGACTAAAGTCCTTCGGTGAGACTATAAACCGAGGTCCAGTGTGTAAATGCCACTCAGAACATCTTGCGATCATGTTTA
Source organism: Rapana venosa (assembly GCA_028751875.1). Taxonomy (NCBI): domain Eukaryota; kingdom Metazoa; phylum Mollusca; class Gastropoda; order Neogastropoda; family Muricidae; genus Rapana; species Rapana venosa. The sequence goes on from CM054161.1 coordinate 35,579,922, forward strand.
AAACCTGTTCCGCGTTTCAGATGAGTAGGTCATTTTGTGTGTCGGTTGGGAACAGATGTCAGAATTTTACAAAAACTGCATACACACGGGGGCCTGGATGTAAAAAAGCAAGCGCATGAGTGCTTATTCCATTATCCTTAAAATAAAAGAATAATAAATAAGATAAAGAAAATAAAACAATGCAACACACACTTCTCCATCCCATCTTCTCACACATCGAACTAATCTCTCTCTCTCTCTCTCTCTCTCTCTCTCTCTCTCTCTCTCTCTCTCTCTCTCCTCTCCTCCCTCTCTGTCTCTCTCTCTGTCTTCCCCTTTTCTATTTGAGATTTTAAAGTAAATACGTTTCCCTATTCCCTATCCTCCTTTCCCTTTCTTGCCCCTCCCCATCAAGCCCCCACACCCTCACCCCACCCCCCTCACTCCCCCCACCCACCACCACCCCACCACCCCCCATCCCCCACTCCACTTCTTCCACCCACTTCCATCTTAACCGCTGATCATTGTATACGTGGGCCTGTTTTTTTTCCCTCTCTCCTCCCTCCAGGACAGAAGCAAACGAAACCTCGATAATACCCAGTCTTCAGAACATCCCTGGCAGTAGGGCATTATGGCCAAAGCCTCTGTACGGGCTCTCTTCCCTCACTGATTTTCAGCCACGTAACAATCCTAGGAGGAGGAGTAGTAGTAGTGGTATTATTATTATTATTTTGCCCGTAGGTTTGGGTTTTTTGGGTGTGGGTTTTTGGTGGGGTTTATATATATATATATATATATATATATATATATATATATATATATATATATATATATATATATATATATATATATATATATATATATGTATGTATGTATATTGTATATATATATATACATACACGTAGAGAGACTCGCGCACGTGTGCGCGTGTACGTATACGCATGCGCGCGCGCGCGTACACAAATACAAATACAAATGTGCGTGTGCGCGCACAGACCCATACACACACACACACACACACACACATATATATATATATATATATATATATATATATATAATATATATATAATGCAACACATATATAGACAGATACACAGACACAGATTCATACACACAAATACACACACCCACATTAATATAGCCCCCCCCCCCCCCCACACACACACACACACAAAACACACGAACACTAAAATTAAGAAAGCCTTTATAAAACCCTTGTGACAAGTTAAAGAGAGAGAGCATCTTTTATTTTATTTTAATTTTTTTTTTCTTTTATATCGAGGATAATGAAATAAAAGAGAGAGAGAGAGAGAGAGAGAGAGAGAGAGAGAGAGAGAGAGAGAGAGAGAGAGAGAGAGACAAACAGACAGACAGACAGACAGACAGACACAAAGACAGAGAGAGACAGAGAGAGATCCAACATTACAGTTTAGTTACCGATAGGAAACACGATTCACCCACACTGTTGTGACTGCTTTATACAATAACAACCACAACAGTCTTTTCTTACAGAAAAGGGAATCCTACAGAACTCGAGCACACAATCGGATACAGACTATAAACCGAGGTCCGTCCCGCGTGCGAACGCATGCAGAACATCTTGCGCACACGTTAAAACCTGTTCAGCTTTTCGGAAGAGTAGAGGCCATTGTGTAGTGCCGGTGGGAACGGATGTCAACATTTTACAATACTGCATACACACCGGGGACTGGATGTAAATAAGCACGTGAGGGATTGTTCCATTATTCTCGAAATAAAAGAATAAAGAATCGCTGCCACGGAACGTTCAAGAGCTACATGAAAACTAAGGGGAAGAGAGAAGAATAAAATCAAATAAAATAAAATAAACAAAAAAAACCCCAAGCAAACAAACAAACACTTCCTGAAACCACATTCAATTTCACGCCAAGAGGTTTGATATGAATCTGCAAGGTGGGGTAAAAAAAAAAAAAAAGAAATAATCATGATAAGGTAACAAATAAAGTGTTGCTTTCAGCCACGATAACTGGAATGTCACTTCTTGGTTGTTGTTGTTGTCGTTGTTGCTGTTGTTGTTGTTATTTTTTTCCCTTCAAAGATACCCCCTACAGCACAGGCCGAATACGCAGAGTTCACTGATATCAACACAAACTAATCAAGCCCCCGAAAATAACTTTTAAAAGCATGGCATCCGCCACTTTCAGAACAGGACAGGAAAGAAGAAAGAAAGAAAGGAAGGAAGGAAGGAAGGAAGGAAGGAAGGAGAAGGAAGAAGGAAGGAAAAGGCAGAAGTGAGGAGGAAGGAAAGAAGAAGAAGGGAAAAAGATAGAAGGAAAAGGAAGGAGGAAGAAAGAAAGAGAGAGGAAAGAAAGAAAGAAGGAAGGAAGGAAGGAAGAAAGGAAGGCGAAAGGAAGAAAAAAGAAGGAAGATGAAGGAAGGAGAAGAAAGAAGAAAGAAGGAAGGAAGGGGAAGAAGAAAGAAGAAAGAAGAAAGAAAGAAGGAAGAAGGTGAAGAATAGAAGAAGAAGAAGAAGAAGAAAAGAAGAAGAGAGAGAAGATGAAGAAGAAGAAGAGAGATGATGATGTGATGGATGATGGATGATGATGTGATGTGATGATGATGTGATGATGATGATAAAACGATGATGACGACGACGACGACGACGACTATGTGATGATGATGATGATGATGAGATGAAGATGATGATGATGGATCAAAGAAGAAGAAGAAGAAGAGAAGAGAAGAAGAAGAAGAAGAGAAGAAGAAGAAGAGAAGAAGAAGAAGAAGAGAAGAGAAGCAAGAAGAAATAATTCTGAAAGCAAACAACAAACAAACATGATACTACCAGAGATAGCTTTTTTTCTGGAGTGAAGAAGATCAGCACATAAAGTCACCCTTTAAAAAAAAAGTTTTCGAGGCTTAGAGATGTATTTTTTTTCAAAGCTTAGTAAGACAAACATATGTCACTATGAGGTCTGAAGGAAGACTTTAGTGTATACTTTTGACTCCTCTAAGAACAGCTTTTCACGCAACGATTACAATTTCACAAATGAATATACTACTACTACTACTACTACTACTACTACTACTACTACTACTACTACTACTACTACTACTAATAATAATAATAATGTATGGAATGTATATAGCGCTGAACCTTGTAAAGCAACAAATCAAAGCGCTCAAATGACGATTTTTTTTTTTTTATTAATCGAGGATAATGGAATAAGCACACGTGTGCTTTTTTTACATCCAGTCCCCGTGTGTATGCGGTTTTGTCAATTTTGTCATCTGTTCCCACTGGCACACAATGGCCTACTCCTTCGAAAAGCGGAACAGGATTTAACGTGTGCGCAAGATGTTCTGCATGCATTCGCACACGGGGCCTCGGTTTATAGTCTCATCCGAAGGACTTTGACATTCAGTTATATATTATTATTATTATTTGACATTCATTTATTATATATATATATATATATATATATAAATAATATTACTACCATTATGGCTACTGCTGCTATTGTTCTGCTCTGTTTATTTCTCTGTATATTTATTTGTATGGATTGTCTCAGTCACGGCAGAGTTCTCTGCATGAAATTCCAGCTGCTTCCTCAGGAAAGAGAGAGCATATCACCCCAAGAGTAACTCTATCCACTTTAAATTTTTTTATCTTTCTTATTTCCTCCTCTTTGTGTGTGTGTGTGTGTGAGAGAGAGAGAGAGAGAGAGAGAGAGAGAGAGAGAGAGAAGAGAGAGAGAGGAGAGAAGAGAGAGACAGACAGACAGACAGACAGACAGACAGACAGAGAGACAGAGATAGAGACAGAGAGGGTGAAGATGAAGCAATTTTCATTAGATTGGGAAGGGAGATAACGAGATGCAGAACAATAAAACCAACAAACAAACACAAAAAGCGATTTTCAATCTCTTCCTCCCTACTGATCAAAGATCAGCCTTTCTTCTGTTTTCTTCTCTCTCATCTTCTCTCTTCTCATCACCTCTCCTCACCTCTTCTCTTCTCTTTTCCTCCTCTCTTTCTTCTCTCTTCTCTTCTCTCTTCTCATCACCTCTCCTCACCTCTTCTCTCGTCTCCTCTTCTCTTCTCTTCTCTTTTCTCCTCTCTTCTCTTCTCTCTTCTCTTCTCTCTTCTCATCACCTCTCCTCACCTCTCTCCTCCTCTTCTCTTCTCTCCTCTCCTTTTCTCTTCTCTCATCTCTTATCCTTCTCCTTCTCTTCTCTTCTCATCACCTCTCTTCTCCTCGTCTCCTCTCCTTTCCTCTTCTCTCCTCTCCTCTTGTCTTGCCTTTTCTTCTCTTTTCTCCTCTCCTCTTCTCTTCTCTCCTCTCCTCTCCTGTTCTTATCTCTTCTCTTCTCTTCTCTCCTCTTTCTCTCCTCTCCTCTTCTCTCCTCCTCCTCTTCTCTCCTCTTCCTCTTCTCTCCTCTCCTCTTCTCTTCTCTTCTCTCCTCTTCTCTTCTCTCCTTTCCTCTTCTCTCCTCTCCTCTCCTCTCCTCTCCTCTCCTCTCTTCTCCTCTCCTCTCCTCGTCTCGTCTCTTCTCTTCCGGAGGTCCATCCTGCATGATTCCAGAGTCTGATGACGTAGAAAATGGTGTTTTGTGAGAAGAAGACAGGGAAAGGGGTAACAAGCCTGAAGGAATGATCCTGGAATTGGATCCGATGCTTTAGAAAGAGGGAAAAAGGAAGTAAGGGAGACGGGCAGTGGGAGGGGGAGGTGGAGGGAGAGAGAGAGAAGAGGGTAAACTGCCACAAAGCGTCACTCTCAGAAACTCTGAAACATGGAGATTAAGGGAGAGGGGATGTTTGTTTGTTTGTTTGTTTATTGAGAGAGAGGGGGGACGCCGGGGTGTGGGGGTGTGGGGTGGGGGTGGGGGGGAAATGAGGTTTGAGAAGAAGAAGCTCAAAAGTTTGAATTTAGTCTCTGGTGTGTTATGTGGTGTGTGTCTTTGTGCGTGCGTGTGTGTGTGCGTGTGTGTGTGTGTGTTGTGTGTGTGTGTGTGTGTGTGTGTGTGTGTGTTTGAGCGTGGTGTGTGTGTGTGTGTGTGTGTGTGTGTGTGATATCTTCAGTTTAACGTCTATTCACATTTAGTGATTTTAGACGGTATGTGTTGTGTGTGTGTGCGTAAGTGTGTGTGTGTATGTGTGTGTGTGTGAGTGTGGAGAGACAGACAGACAGACAGAGACACAGATAGTGAGAAAGAGAAGAATAGAAAAGGACGCGAGATCAGGCAATGAATGGTTTAAACAGCTGCAGTGATTGAAGGAATGAATAGTATGTGTGTGTGTGTATGTGTGTGCGCGCACACGCGCGCATGCCTATAATATGCAAAGGTAACCGCATGCGTGCTGGTAGATACAGACAGACAAGACAAGACAGGCAGACAGACAGACAGACAGACAGACAGACAAACAGGCAGGCAGGCAGGCAGGCAGGCTGGCAGGCAGGCAGGCAGGCAGGCAGACAGGCAGACAGATAGACGGACAGAAAGATAGATAAGAAGATGAAGGGACATCCATATTCTACAGAAAGACAGACAGAGAGAGAGAGAGAGAGAGAGAGAGAGAGAGAGACAGAGAGAGAGACAGAGAGAGAGACAGAGAGAGACAGACAGACAGACAGAGAGAGAGACAGAGAAGGAGGGAGGGAGGGGGAGGAACACGGGGCAGAGGGTGGGGAAGGAGGAAGAAGAAAGCAGATTAAGCTAACCCAAACTTCCTCCAACTGTATCGTTATACAACCCCCCCCCCTCACCCCCAACCTCCCCACCCCACCCCCACACCACCCACTTCCCAAATCCTCTCCAAAAAAGGAAAGCCAGTCTCAAAAAAAAAAATCCCCCCCAAAAAACCCAAGAAAAAAACTAAAAACAAAAAGCAAAGAAAAGCAACACAACCACCACCACCAACAACAACCCCCCAATAAGATAACAGATCTTGATAGACATACATACATACATATTATGACAAAACAGTCTTGTTCCATCTCCCTAAGCCTCCGCAAATCCCCTCTCAGGTCGCCAGAGCCGAGAAAACAAGGTGTGAGGAGGATGGATGGGATGAGGGGGGGGGGGGGGGGGGGGGGGGGGGGGGGGGGGGGGGGGGGGGGGGGGGGGGGGGGGGGGAGGGGGGGGGGGGGGAGGGGGTGAGGGAGGGGGTGGGGTGGGGAGGGGGGGGGGGGGGGGGGGGGATTCTCAAAGAGTTGGTCTCCACACAGCCAAACACACACAGACGCCACACAGGCACATACACACACACACACACACCCACCACACACCTACACGGAGACAGACACACAGAGACACACACACACACACAGACACCTACACACATCTATACACACACGCACGCACGCACGCACGCGCACACACAAACACACACACACACACACACCTTCACCTACACAGACACACACGTACGCACGCGCGCGCACACAACACACACACACACACACACACACACACACACCACACACAACACAACACACACACACACACACACCACTGGATTTTCAATGTGTCCATAATTATGTTGTTTAATTTGTGTGGGAAAGAGGGGATAAAGTGGGTTGTGTGTGTGTGTGTGTGTGTGTGTGTGTGTGTGTGTGTGTGTGGTGTGTGTGTGTGTGTGTGTGTGTGTGTTGTCTGGTGTGTGTTTGTGTGTGTGTGTGTCTGTCTGTTCTGTGTTTGTGTGTAAGCGCGCGAGCGCGTCCACGTGCGTAGGTGTGGGTGTTTATTATAAAGGAATTTTTTAAAAGCAATAAATAAAATATCAATTAGGAATAGGAAGTAGAATAAACAAGAAAAATAAAAATGCAATAAACGTTAATATCAAAATACATAATGAGCTCAGGTATCATTTGTGACAAAATTAAGAACGGCATAATTGCATACACAGATACAGAAAGAGACAGACAGACAGACAGAGACAGAACAAACAACACACACAGAGTGGGGAGAGAGAGAGAGAGAGGAGAAGAGAAGAGAGAAGAGAGAGAGAGAGAGGAGAGAGAGAGAGAGAGAGAGAGAAGAGACAGAGAAAAACAGAGGGGAGAGAGAGAGAGAGAAGAGAGAAGAGAGAGAGAGAGAGAGAGAGAGAGAGAGAGAGAGAGGAGAGAGATGAGAGAGAGGAGAGAGAAGAAGAGAAAGAGAGAGATACAGAGACAGAGAGAGACAGAGAGACAGGAGAGACAGAGAGAGACAGAGAAACAGAGGCAGAGACAGAGGGACAGAGACAGAGAGACAGAAGACACGAGAGAGAGCCAGAAAAGCGCGAGCAGAGAGAGCGAGAGAGAGAAGAGACAGAACAGAAGAGAGTGTGTTTGTGTGTTGGAGAGTGGGTTGTAGAGAGAAGAGAGAGAGAGAGAGAGAGAGAGAGAGAGAGAGAGAGAGAGAGAGAGAGAGAGAGAGAGAGAGAAGAAGAGAGATAGGAGAAAGAGAGAGAGAGGCAAAAACCGAGGACGGAATAAAGAAAAAATGATTACCGCGAATATTCCCCCTAGGTTTGCTCGTTAAAAAAATAATAGCAAATCACAAGACAGATTTATAAAAAATCTTACCACGAAAAAAGGGGAGACAATAATTTCAAGAAAACAGCCCTCTATTCAAATTGGCAAACATATGCGCCAAATATGTTTTTTTTAAAAAACATATGTAAGTATAAAAAGGTAAATAAACATCAAAAACAACAACAAACAACAACAAAAACCCCACTAGTAACAAAAAGTGTCTAATTTGGGCTCTGTCAGGAACTGTTTGTTGTTTGCAACCAATTTGGACTCAGGTTGCAATGCCCAAACTCCCTAATTATTGCGATTTGGGTGAAGGGTTTTCCTTTTTTTCTTTTTTGTTTGTTGTGTGTTTTTTTCTTTCTTTTCTTTTTTCTTTTCGTTTCTTTTCTTTTTTTTCTTTTCTTTTTGTTTCTTTTCGTTTCTTTCTTTTCTTTCGTTTTTTCTTTCGTTCTTTCATTCACCTATTCTTTCTTTCTTATTTTTTCTTTCTTTCATTCATTCATTCTCTCTTTCGTTCTTTCTTTCTTTTCTTCATTTCTTTCTTTTCTTTCTCTTTTTCTTTCTTTCTTTCTTACCTTCATTCATTCTTTCTTTCTTTCATATTTTCTTTATTTTTTTTCATTTCATTCTTTTTTATTCATTCATTCTTTATTCATTCATTCATTTTCATTCTTTTCTTTATTTCGTTCTTTCTTTTCTTTCTTTCTTTTTTTGACTTATCTTCTTTTCATACTCTCTTTCTACGTCATCCTCTTTTTTTAAATCCATAATTTAGTCTCCTTCTCCATCTCTTTATCTTTTTTGTCCTCCCCTTCCTCCTTTTCCTTCTTCTTCTTTCTTCTTCTTCTTCTTCTTCTTCTTCTTCTTCTTCTTCTTCTTCTTCCTTCTTCTTCCTCCTCTTCTTCTTCTTCTTCTTCTTCGTCTTCTTCTTTCTTCTTCTTCTCTCCTCCTCCACCTCCTCCTCCTCCTCCTCCTTCTTCTTCTTCCTTCTTCTTCTTCTTCTTCTTTTCCTCCTCCTCCTCTTCCTCCTCCTCCTCTTCTCCTCCCTCCTCCTCTTTTTCTTCTTCTTCATTTTTTCCTTTATACTTTCGTCGCCCCTCCCCCCACCCCATCACATCTTCTTTTGCTGTTTTTTTTTCTTCTTCTCTCTTCTTTTTCAGGTAGCGCAAAATGAAATTTTAACGAGACAGTTAAGCTTCACTGCTGACCAGTGATTGTTTCTGCAAATCCCCACCCCCACACCCACCACCTCACCCCCACCTCACTTTTCTTTTTTTTCTCCTTCTTTCATCCCCAACCCCTGTTACACAGATGGTTAGACGACACTCTTGACACACTTCGTCGTCGTTGTCTAACGTCTGTAAACCATAAGCATGTTCGCGACAAGCACAGCCGACAATGGGACATACTTTATTTATTTAGTGGATTCTTTTATTTATTGTACTCTTTTTTATTTCTAGGATAATGGAATAAACACTCGTGTACTTCTTTCTAAACATCCAGTTCCTGTGTGTATGCAGTTTTGTCAATTTGTTTCATCCGTTCCAACTGGTTACTCGTTTTATTTCTGCTTTCTTTCATTTTGTTTCGTTAAAAATGAGATATATTTATTCATTTCTTTCTTTCTTTCGGGTTGTTTTGTTTTTCGTTCTCGTCTGCAGTATGATTGTCCTTCCTTTTTTTTTTCTTTCTTTTTTTAAACTTCGTTTTCATCTCTCGTTCTGTCTTCCTCCCCCTTCTCCTCCTCTTTCTCTTTTTTTTTCATTGTCTTCCTTCACCTTTCTTTTTTTGTCTCCTGTCCTCCCTTGTCCTCTTGCTCTTTAACCCCTTCCTTGTTTTCTTGTTGTTCCTCCTCCCACTCCTCTTACTGTTTATCAACGTCCTCCTCCTCGTCATCCTCGTCATCACCGTCTTCATCATTTAATTATCAACAGCGCCATCATCATCATCATCATCATCGTCATTATCAACATCTTCTTCTTCTTCTCCCCGCCTCCTCCTCCTCCTCCACCTCCCCCTTCTCCTTCTCTTCTTCTCTTCTCTCTTCTTCCTCCTCCTCCTTCTCCCTTCTCCTCCTTCTTCTCCTCCTCCTCCTCCACCTCCTCCTTCTCCTCTACCTCCTTCTCTTCCTCTTCCACCTCCCCCTTCTCCTTCTTTCTTCTTCTTCTTCTTCCTCCTCCTTCTTTGTCTTCCTCCTCCTCCACCTCCTCCTCCACCACCTCCTTCTCCTCCACCTCCTCCTTCACCTCCTCCTTCTCCTCTACCTCCTTCTCTTCCTCTTCCACCTCCCCCTTCTCCTTCTTTCTTCTCCTTCTTCGTCTTCCTCCTCCTCCACCTCCTTCTTCTTCTCCTCCTCCTCCTCCACCTCCTTCTTCTCCTCCTCCTCCTCCACCTCCTTCTTCTTCTCCTCCTCCGTGTCCTCCACCTCCTCGTTCTCCTTCTCTTTTGTCTTCTTCTTCTTCTACTTCTTCTTTCTTCTAATATGATTTTGTTCCTGTCTGATTGAGGCAACATTGAAATGTAATGGCCCATTTCAGTTCCATTGCTGACCGATAAAGGGATCACTTTTACTCCCCGCCCCCTCGCCCCGCACCCTTTTTTTGTTATTGTCAGTGATTACCCAGGAGGAGTGTCGTGTATGCTGAACAGAACAGTGGGGTTTTGTTGTGGTTGTTTTTTTAGGATTTTGTTTTTCTATGGACAGGTTCCACTGTTTTGTAGGGAATTTTGCTTTGTTTTTTTGTTTTGATGTTGTTTTTTTCTGTTGTGGACAGCTTCCACTGTTTAGATGTTTTCTTTATTTGCTTTGTTTTGTTGTGTGTAACCAGGTTTCACTGTTTAGAGGTTTTCTTTATGTGGTTTGCGTGTGTGTGTGTGGACAGGTTTAACTGTTGATTAGTTTTCTTTTTAATTGGTGTTTTTCTTTTGTGGACAGGTTTCACTGTTTACTAGTTTTCCTTTTTTTCTTTTGTGGACAGGTTCCACTGTTTAACAGTTTTTGTTTTCTTGTTGTTGTTTTTATTTTATGGACAGGTTCCACTGTTTAACAGGTTTTGTTTTCTTGTTGTTGTTTTTTTTGTGTGGACAGGTTCCACTGTTAATTGGTTTTCTTTTCTTGTTTTTTTCCCTTTGCGGACAGATTCAACTGTTTAATAGTTTTTTGTTTTCTTGTTTTTTATTTTGTGGACAGGTTCCACTGTTCAGTAGTTTTTGCTTTCTTGTTTGTCTTTTGTGGACAGATTGCACTGTATTAGTTTTTGTTGTTTTCTTGTTTTCTTTTGTGGACAGGTTCCAATGATCATTAGTTTTCTATATTTTTTTCTTTTATGGACAGGTTTCACTGTTCATTAGTTTTCTATATTTGTTCTTTGTGGACAGGTTTCACTGTTCAGTAGTTTTCTTTGCTTTTTTGTGGACAGGTTTCACTGTTCAGTAGTTGTTTTCTTTTAATTTTTTTCTTTTGTGGACAGGTTTCACTATTCATTTTTTTCCTTTATTGGTTTTTTTTTTGTGGACAAGTTCCACTGTTCCATAGTTTTCCTTTATTGCTTTTCTGTGGACAGGTTCCTCTGTTCAGTAGTTGGGGTTTTTTTTTTTTGGGGGGGGGGGTTCGTTTGTGGACAGGTTCCACTGTTCAGTAGGTTTTTTTAATTGTTTTTTTTTTCTTTTGTGGTGGACCAGGTCTCACACTGTTTAAATATTCTTTCGTTGTTTTCTCTTCTTTGTGCTTTCTTCTCTTTCATTTGATTGTATTTTCAAGTATTTGTTTGTGTGTTTCTCTACTTATTTAGTTGTTTTTGTTATGAGAGGTCATTTCTGGTCGTTTGATTCTTCTCGTTCATTTACTTTTTTGTTTTTTTTGTTTGGTTTTGCTGTGTGTGTGTGTGTGTGTATGTGCGTGTGTGTGTGTGTGTGTGTGTGTGTGTGTGTGTGTTGTGTGTGTGTGTGTGTGTGTGTGTGTGTGTGTGTGTTCGTGTGTATGTGTGTGCAATTAATTTATTTTATTTTATTTATTCTTTTATATCGAGGATAATGCAATAAGCAATCATGTACTAGTTTTACATCCAGTGCCCGTGTGTATGCGGTTTTGTAAATGTTGTCATCTGTTTCCACCGGCACACAATGGCATACTCTTCCGAAAAGCGGAAGAGGATTTAACGTGTGCGCAAGATGTTCTGCATGCGTTCGTACACGGGGCCTCGGATTATAGTCTCATCCGAAGGATGTGTGTGTGTGTGTGTGTGTGTGTGTTCTTTAATTTAACGTCTTTTCACATTACATGATATTAGGCAAGTGTGTGTGTGTGTGTGTGTGTGTGTGTGTGTGGTGTGGTGTGTGTGTGTGTGTGTGTGTGTGTGTGTGTGTGTGTGTGTGTGTGAGCGCACATGTGTGTGCACGTGTGTGTATGTGAGTGTGTGTGTGTAGGTGTGTTTGTGTGTATGTGAAAGAGAGAATGAACATACATGGGTGTAGATCTGTGTACATATTTGTGTATAGAGTGTGTGTGAGTGTGCGGGCGCGCATGTGTTTGAATGTGTGTGTGTGGGTGTGCGTGCGTACACGTGTATGTATGCCTGTGTGTGATTGTATGTGTTGTGTGTGTGTGTGTTTATTGTGTGTGTGTGTGTGTGTATTTGGGTGTATATGCATGTGTGTGTAAGGTATGTGTGTGTTTGTGCGTGTGTGTGTGTGTGTGTGTGTGTGTGTGTGTGCGCGTGTGTGTGTGTGTGTGTGTGTGTGTGTGTGCATAGGTACTGTATACTCTACATCAGCTAGGAATCTGTAGGCCTACATAGTTGTGATGTTTAAAAAGAGAATAATATTATGTTAAGAAATCAAACGGAATAAAATTTAACTTAACAGGAACAACAAATATCTGTTATAAAAACCGACTGACTGGGCTCTTACTCAAGCCTTTCACTATTTCTAGCATTTTAAGATTATCAAACAAAATGTCTGTGTGTGATAAACTAGCAGAGTTGTTGTTAGACAACCAAGCCGGCAAATAAGGCTTCAACTGATCACAAGAAAACATAACATGTTGTGGCGTAATCTGATCACCACAAATACATGACACATTTCGACTGAATTTCGTTTTGAGAGCATCGAGCCTTAGTCTGTATATCAGACTTGACAACAGTCTATGACACAATTTGTTCCGATCAGAGAAATCGTTGTATTTAGACTTTGTCGACTTAGGTCT
>CM054161.1:35607607-35620107 GCA_028751875.1 Rapana venosa
TCCGAAATAGCAGCTGCCTCCTCTGCTGTTTTGGAGGTCATCGTCGAAAACGACGGACTAACATACAAACATACAGACTATCCCTTTTACGTATGAGAGTGACAGGGGTACAGAGAATTGTTTTAGTAGACAGGTACACACTGAACTTTTGTGGTGGGGGTTTTAATGCGAAAACTGAAAAGTGCGTTGGCTAGCTAATGTGTTTCTCTGTGTGTTTGTTTGTTTGTTTGTTTGTTTGTTTTGTTCTTTCATCTCATCCTGCAGCTTGTAGTTTGTTTATGTGTCTGTCTTGTGGTAAGTCTTTTTTGTCATCATTTATCTTGTCATGTGCTGATTATCTGGATGGGTTGAACAGCAATGGATTCTGGATTTTTTTTCCCAAACGCTTGCATATTTACGGTATAGAAATTTTCTTTTTGGAGAAATCTTCAGTTATTTCATTATCTGTACATGTTAATGCTGCTATTATTCTGCTCGGTCATTTTTTCCCGTTGACTTCTTTTGGTCAGTGTGTCTTCGATTTTTCGTCTCTTCTCTTTTAAGTGATATTAGACGAGAGGGGGAGGGGAGGGAATGGTGAAGTGAGGGCTTTAGAGCAAAGAGATAAGTGCTGGTGTTCAAAGATTTTGTGTATGTCTAAATTCTGATTCCAAACAATACAAACAATATGCTGAAAAAACATGGCAAACAGAACAAAAACACAGAACAACTGACTACTATGCTAAAAGCAGAACCTGTACAATTGCAAATCAATCGGAAAGTTTCTCTTCAACTAACGAGAACATCTTTCCCCTTTTGGTCAGTGTATGGATCATCTGTCGCCACAAGAATGTTGATGTTTGTACTTGAGCACACACAGCATAAGCTACTTGCTCGTTGCCGCTATGCTGATTACGTTCATCATGCTATGCTTGTTTCCTGCTTAGTAATGACTAAAACCTTATATAAACCAAAGCTGAAAAGTGAGGTAGCAGCCGTTTGAATAACTAGTTTGTGGAGGCTGACAAGGGATTGGATAGAAAACGTGACATGCTCATTTACTGTAGATCCCATTCTCTCTAATCGGCTCATAAGATTTTGAAATTCCAAACAAAATCCCCTGTCTGTTAGTTTTGTTGTTTTTTCTTTCTAAAAATTGATCGACCGTCACGAATTTCTGCTCGCGAGCGCGCGTACACACACACACACACACACACACACACACACACACACACACACACACACACACAAACTGTACAGGTATTTGATTAAAATTAATGGAGTTATATCACAACAGTGGTATCGTTAAAAAGAAACAACAACAACAACAACACACTTTTTTTTAACTGAAGTTGGCGAAAACAGACGTCTGTTAAATAAATTTCCTCAAAGTTCGTCTGGCTTTTGTTGTTGTTGTTTGGGGGGTATTTTTAAAAATTTTTAACAAATTCTTATTCCTGTTATTGATTTTTGTTGGTGCTATAAATTTATGCTGGGTTTTGTTTACACTTTGCTGTCGTCGTCATCGTTGTTGTTGTTGTCTTCGATTTATATTTTCGTCTCTTCACTCTCAGTGATATTAGACGATGTTCGCTCGTTCTTGATCTGTATATGTTGACAACAAAACGTTATGATATAAATGGCCAAAAAAAAAAAAAAAATTAAATCACGTGTACAACTGATACCATTGCTTAGTGGAAAGAAACAAAACAGCTAACAGTATGTTTTTAAATATTTATTTATTCTATTTTATTCTTTTGTATCGAGGATAATGGAATAAGCACGTATGTGCTTTTTTTTACATCTAGTACCCGTGTGTGTGCGGTTTTGTCAATTTTGTCATCTGTTCCCACTGGAACACAATGGCCTACTCTTACGAAAAGCGGAACAGGATTTAACGTGTGCGCAAGATGTTGTGCGTGCGTTCGCACACGGGGCCTCGGTTTATAGTCTCATCCGAAGGACTTTTGGGGACAGTGGAGTCTGCACTGATGTTAACTCTTTCTGTCTGTCTGTCGGTCTGTCTGTATGTCTGTCTGTCTGCATTTCTCGCTTTCCTTCCTTTCTTTGTTTTCTTCATTTCTTTCTTTCTTTTCTTTTTTATTTACTTTCTTGATTATTTCTGTCTCTTTGTTGTTGCTTTTTGTTGTTGGGTGGTGTATGTTGTTGTTTTGGGTTTGTTTGTTTTTTTATTAGTCTGCTTGTCAGCCTGTTGCTTTGTTTATTTCTGTTTTTTTCATGTGTTTGCTTTCTGTACTGCATTTTCTTTGTTTCATTTTAAACTGTCTTTTTACGTTGTTTTTTTCTTCACCTTTCTTTCTGTTTTCTATTTTTAAGTTGTAATGTGCTCCTTTTATTTCGAAGATAACATCTTTTTTTTCCAGTTTACTTATTTTGCTTACTTTTATGTAGTAATTTTTTTTATTCACTTGTATTTTGTTATTTATTTTCACTTTTATGCTATGAACTTTCTTTCTCTCGTTTTCTTCTATTTTCTTTCTTGTGTGTGTTGTTTTGTGTTGTTGTTGTGGGTTGGTTTTTGGTTGTTGTTTTTTGGGGGGGCAGTTCTCTCTCTCTCTCTCTCTCTCTCTCTCTCTCTCTCTCTCTCTCTCTCTCTCTCTCTCTCTCTCTCTCTCTCTCTCTCTCTCTCTCTCTCTCTCTCCATCTCTCTGTGCGTGTGTGTGCCCCCACGTGCGCGTGCACGTGTGTGTGTGTGTGTGTGTTTTAAATTTATTTTATTCTTTTATATCGAGGATAATGGAATAAGCACTTTTGTGCTTTTTCACATCCAGTCCCCATCTGTATGCGGTTTTGTAAATTTTGTCATCTGTTCCCACCGGCACACAATGGCCTACTCTTATTTTTTATTTTAAATTTATTTATTCTTTTATATCGAGGATAATGGAATAAGCACTCATGTGCTTTTCTACATCCAGTCTCCGTGTGTATGCGGTTTTGTAAATTTTGTCATCTGTTCCCACCGGCACACAATGGCCTACTCTTACGAAAAGTGGAACAGGATTTAACGTGTGCGTGTGTATAAAAACAGTCCGCTGCATACTGTTCTCTAATATTGATAAGCTATATATAACTTTTAAGATACAGATAAGTCTTCAGATCAGTTTTTAAAGTGTGCCTGCCTTCAATATGCTTTTCAGAGGTAGGGCAGGGAATTCCAGCTTTTTGGGAACTTGATCACAGAATTATCTTTAGCCAAACGATTTTAAAGCTTGTTTCAAAAACACACTGCACGCTGTAGTGTTCTTTGGGATTTTCTTTTTTTCTTTTTTCTTTTTTTTTTGGGGGGAAGGGGCGGTTAAGAGCGTTGTTGTGTGTTTCTATCCTTTTTTGTTGTTATTATGTATTGTACTGGGTCGGAAGGAGAGAAAGAAAGATATGAGAAACAGAAGAAAGATAGGGTGGTGGAGATTTAGTCAACTAATATGCTTTCCAGTTTGAATCTGAGCCAACTCAATGGACTCTCTTAATCATAAACCTCAGTCTTTGCTAATCGTCAAAGTTTTTCTTTTCTTTTTGTTTGTTGGGTTGGTGGGTGGATGTTGTTGCTGCTGTTGTTGATTTTGAAAAAAAAAGTGGAGACGAAAGGAATGAGGTGAGGGCAATCTTTATTGTCGGTATCTCATGCAGAGATCGCATCCCTAATGAAGAAGTAAAATCCATAATTAAAAAACGCCATCGGACCATACGAAGAGCTCCTGACTTCAGTGGAAAAAACGCAAACTGAAGTGGTAGGGGCACGTCACACGAACATCTGGACTGGCCAAGACTTGTCATACAGGGAACAGTACAAGGAGGGAGACGAAGAGGTAGACAGAGAAAACGATGGGAAAACAACATCAGAGAGTGGACTGGTGGCCTTGAGTGGAACAAATTGCTATAGAAAGCAGAGGACCGCGTGGAGTGGAGGAAGCTGGTTGCAAAATTTTCAGTGGTGATCCCACCGTCTATAGGACTACGAGATAGGTGAAGTTGAGTGTGAAGGTTTTTATTTCTCGTCCATGATTTTTATTTTCAATGTCCTTTGGCTTCGCTATGGCTTTTCCCACCTTTTTCTTTTAACGGTTGGTTGGCTGATTGGTAGGTGGGATATTTTTGTTGTTTATTTTGTGTTGTTGTTTTGGGCTTTTTGGTTTTGTTTGAAGTATTTTTTCTTGTTTTTGATTGTGTGTGTGTCAATATCTATCTATCTATCTATCTATCTATCTATCTATCTATCTATCTATCATCTCATCTATATATATGTATATGTATATATATATATATATATATATATATATATATATATATATATATATATATATATATATATAATATATATATATATTGTGTGTGTGTGTGTGGTGCGTGTGTGTGTGGTGTGTGTGTGTGTGTGTGTGTGTGTGTGTGTGGTGTGTGTGTGTGCGTGCGTGCGCGCGCGCTTGCTTTGGGGATCTTTTCGTTCGGGTTTGTTTCTCTTCTTTCCAGAACTCAATATCTCCAAATCGATTGATCTAAAGGATCCACACAAGCTGTCAAATACCCTCATGTCAAACCATCAACTTTTCTCCTCTTTTCTGTGTTCGGTGTTTTGGGGGCTTTTTGGTGTTTTGTTTTGTTTTGTCTTGTTTTTGTCATCAGTTTCTTGTTACATTTTTGGTCTTTCCACTTTATCTGTCTCCTACATCTTTCCAATCTTTGACATATGACAGACTGAAGAAAGATTTTTCATTTAATTGTGTGTGTAGTGTAGTGTAGTGTAGCGTAGTGTAGTGTAGTGTAGTGTAGTGTAGTGTAGCGTAGTGTCGTGTAGAGTAGTGTGTGTGTGTGCGTGTGTTCATGCGCGCGTGTTTGTATGTGTGTATGTTTGTGTGTGTTTGTGCATGTATGTGTGTGAGTGAGTGAGTGTGTAGTGTGTATGTTTGTGTATGTGTGCGTGTGTTGTGTGTACGTGTGTGTAGGGGGAGTGGGTGTGTTATGTGTGTGTGTGTGTTTATGCGCGCGTGTTTGTATGTATGTGTGTGTGAGTGCGCGCACGCGCGTGCGTGCATGCGTGTAAGCGTATACCCATACACACATACTTAAGTGATTTTTTTTTTCAGAGTTTCACATACATTCAAATATCTAAACGTCTACATTGTTATTCTTCTCGCTCACAAAAAAAAGAAAAGTATTGCTTCAGTTTATTCAAGGACTTTAAAAAAAACACCACCCAATTATCTGCCATAAAATGGCCTGGAGACCTGCTATTATTCCAGAACCATCTGCCAGAGTTCTTCTGAGAATGCTGTCGTCTGTCTGCCTGTCTGGTGCCATTGTGTCAATTTCTTCCTGGTTTCTCTTTACTAGCTGAGCGAACCCAGCGGGCGTGTGTGTGTGTGAGAGAGTGTGTGAGCGGGAGTATGAGAATGTGTGCGTGTGTGTGTGTGAGAGTGTGTGAGAGAGAGAGTGTGTGTTTGTATGTGTGTGTGGGGGGGGGGGGAGGGAGTATGTGAGTGTGTGTGTGTATGTGTGTGTGGGAGTGGGAGTATGTATTTGAGTGTGTGTGCGTGTGCGTGGGTATGCGCGTGTGCGTGTGTAGGGGGTCGTGCGCGCGCGCGCGTGTGTGTGTGTGCTGGGGGGGGTGGGGGGGGGTTTGCGCGCGCGCGCGCGCGCGTGTGTGTGTGTGTATGTGTGTGTGAGTGCGAGTATGTGAGTGTGTGTGTGTGTGTGTGTGTGTAAGTGGGAGTATGTGTGTGAGTGTGTGTGTGAGTTTGTGTGTGTTGTGTTGTGTGTATGTATGTGTGTATGTGTGTGCGCGTGTGCGTGCATGTGTGTGGGTATAATAAGTGTATATATAATTATATATATATATATATATTTTTATATTTATATATAGCTGTGTGTGTGTTTGTATGTGTGCGTGCTTGCATGTGTGCGTGTATGTGTGTAATCTCCTAGCTGTTTTGTCAAGGTTTCTTAAACCCAGCTAATTTTGGATTAAATTCTAGCTCTATTTCTGATTTATATATGTACACAGATACATCTATAAAAAAAAAACCCACACACACGCATAAACCAGAAAGACCAAAAACCAGATTGACAAAAACTCAAGAAGAAAAACAAGTTGAGAGAGATAGAAAGAAGTAGTACAGACTCAAATAGACAGGAAAAAAAACACACAAAACCACACGCCTAAAACAAGCACAGGAGAAAAAATAACCCACAAAGACAGACAATAATAATAACAATAATAATAATAATAATAATGTATGGAATTTATATAGCGCTGAATCTTGTAAAGCAACAACAAATCAATGACAGAGTACAGGAAGAACGCTACCCACACACACACACCTACATACATACCTTACAAAACCCACACACACGCACATACACACACACAGAGAAAGACAAAAAACAGACATGGAAAACTAAAAGAAGAAAGAAAGTTGTGCTTTTGTCTACACTGTCCCCCAGACGTATTCATCTTTTTCCTGCCAACCAACCAAGGTCCTGTTTGTTCAACAGTCTCACTCACGACAGACAATGGGGAAGAGGAGGGAAGGGGTGTAGAGAATTGAACACTCAATCAGCTAGCCTTTGGGCCATATACCGTCTGGTCGATGACCTCTACCCCCACCCCCCACCCCCCACCCACCCTCAAAAAAAAACACCCAAAAAAACAACAAAACAACAACAACAAACCAGCCGTCATTTTGTTTATCACTTTTATTTATTTTTCTACATTTTTATTTTATTTTATTCTTTTATATCGAGGATATTGGAATAAGCACTTATGTATGTTTTTTTACATCCAGTCCCCCGTGTGTATGCGGTTTTGTGAATTCTGTCATCTGTTCACACTGGCACACAATGGCCTATTCTTACGAAAAGCGGAACAGGATTTAACGTGTTCGTAAAGATGTTCTGCGTGCGTTTACTTAAAGGAGTTAATACACTGTCCGATATTTCTTTTTTACGACAGTGCAATGAAACAGTTGCAGTAAACAACAACAAAAACAACAAAACAAAAAAATTAACAATTGCACTATATCATCCTCTTGTACAATACATTTTCAGTCGTTGTGTGGCTCGGCTACTTATGTAAGGTAAACGTGTTCTCATAACTTTATGCAGTCGTTGGGGAGCGAGATTTCAGAGACCTCAAGCTTCTTTTAGGGGCCAGCATATTGAGGTCGGCGCCCATCTCCTCTCTCTCTCCCTTGCTGCTTTACCTTCCTTGATCCTAACAGAGGGCAGCAGGTACCCATTTACAGCTGGGTGAACTGGGGGGACTGTACTGAAGCCAAGGCGCGGCAAACGGCCGGTCAGCCACCCAGTTGGTAATCACGCTCAACGCTGCTTAGCCTTAGCTGACAAATATTACAAAACGGTATACACACGGGGACTGGATGTAAAAAAGCACATGAGTGCGTATTCCATTATCCTCGATATAAAAGAATAAAAAATAAAATAATTTTTTTTTTATAAATAGCTTGGGGGAAGGAGTGCTCTGACCTCTGAGCTATCCCGTTCCCATAACAAGACACACAACCCTCTTGAATGAATTGTTGAGAAGGAAAATGGAGTCAAGGGGATATAAACGTGCATGTGAGACAACGCACGAACTTCTTCTTCCTCGTCGAACGCTCAAACAGCAACTATTGTTGTCAGTTACAATTATGAGCAAAAAATTGCGTCACGGGGTGGTGGGGGGAGGGGGGAGGGGGGCTGGGAAGGGGGGGAGGGAGATGTTGTCACAGGGACTGTATTGTAACAGTTGTCATTGCAAACTCTTTTTTTTTTTTACCGAGAAGAAAAATCATCGTAAACATTTGAAAATAAAGATCACCACAAAAAAAAGCAAACATCAATACTCGAATTTTTTTTATAAAAGCTGATTTTCTTTTTATAGACACTTGTACTTCTATTTGTTTGTTTTTTTACAAGATTCAGCGCTATATAAATTCCATATATTATTATTATTATTATTATTATTATTATTATCATTATTATCATTATTATCATTATTATTATATCAAAAGCAACACAGCGACAGATAACTCCAATATCACGAGGGCATGATTCTAAAGGTAAGTTTCCATTTTTGTCCAAGCCGGTCCTGCCAGAGACAAGAGTATCTCTATACTCTCTCTACTCCATAAATCTGTCTTGCCCTTTACCCAAATGAGCGGATGATATGAAACTGCCGTACACTAACGCCAGACAGTGTATTATTCTGTTAAAGACACAAAAACCTATTTTGAGCACAGCATGTCGGTGTGATAAATAAGGAACTGTCAGACAGCATTAGTTATGAGTACCATTAATTACTTGCTCGCTTGAGGATAAGAAAATGGCCAGATACTTAACACACACAAAAAGCATATCACAGACGGCTCAGTAAATCCGTATTCGAAAGAAGACCGTAGACAGTTGGATACAGGATAGCTCAGTGGTCAGAGCAGTCGCTTTTCCAAAGCTAAGGTTAAGCAGCATTGAGCGTGGTTACCAAATGGATAGGTGATCGTTTGTGCGCCTTGGTTTCAGTACAGTCCCCCAGTTCACCCAGCTGTAAATGAGTACCTGCCCTCTTTAAGGTCAGGGAAGGTAAAACAGAGAGGGAGAGGAGATGGGCACCGCCTTCAATATGCTGGCCCCTGGAGAAACTGAGGTCTCTGACATCTTGCTCCTCAATGACCGCATAGAGTATGGGAACATCTAGACAGCATTCACGAGGTGGACCACCTTTAGAGACAGTCTGTGTCGGTTATGAGGACTTGCAGTTAGGCTTACTGGATTAAGGTCAGACAACTTTAATACAGAGTCTGTAAGCCACATCAAAATTTGACCTTAGGAGCGAACATGAATCTTTTTTAAAAATTCTTTTATATCGAGGATAAAGGAATAAGTACTTATGTGCTTTTTTTACATCCAGTCCCCATGTGTATGTGGTTTTGTAAATTCTCTCATCTGTTCCCAACGGCACACAAATGGCCTACTCTTACGAAAAGGGGTTTGGGGTCTAGGCTACATCATCCCCATCTGCTCAGCATTGCACTATTTCTTTTAGAGTACCCCCATCTCCCTTTTCCCAGAAAAAAACACCATATCACAGAAGAAACCAGACTAAGATGGATTGAGCCAGAAAACACAGGAGCTGCCTCAGTAGAAAAAGACCCATTTGGACCAAGTTGGCCAGGGGCTTTGTGTTCTTTGGGCTGATGCAGTTTGTTCAAAGTGAAGTGCGGCTGTCAGGAAAAAGAAGATTGAAAACTCTGAAGAATGCAAGTACATCAGCTTAGCTAGCTATCTACCGACCTCATCATCCTGTCTGTGTGGTAATTCTGTTGTCAAGGGAATTGACTTTGCGCAATATGACTGTCTGAAGCAGTATGGAAGAAAAGTTCAGGATGGTTTTGTTCTTAAGGGAATTGACAGTGCGGTAGGAAATATGGAGAAGAACTTTGCTGAACATGCCATGGAACTAGAATTGGACAGTACATTGGATTGTAATGATGCCATGAAGCTATCATGCCACTTTCGTCCTAAGCAATATAATCCCTCCAGTCCTCAATCACCATGACTTACAAAAAGAGTCATGCTTATCGCAGACATATCTAACCTACACACCTAGTTGTAGGTGTTCTTCTCCGTATTTCTTACCGCACTGTTAATTCCCTTAAGACCAAGAACATCCTAAACTTTTCTTCCATACTGCTTCAGGCAGTAGCATTGCGCAAAGTAAATTCCCCTCTCAACAGCATTACCACACAGACAGGATGAGGTCGATAGCTACATAAGCTGATGTACTTGCATTCTTCAGAGTTTTTAATCTTCTTTTCTGACAGCTGCACTTCTCGTTGAACAAACTGCATCAGCGCAATATACAAAAAAGCTCAGACCAACTTCATTTAAAACAAACCATCCCTTTTCAAACTTTTTCTCTAAGTATTGCTTGTTTAGCTAAAGCTGCATCCCTAAGAGGTTGTAATTCTGAAATATGGTGGGGTTCCTTTTTTGTCCACGTTCTCTCTCATACCATCTGACCTTTCCCCAAAGAGAAGGATCGATATCAGTGGCACTGAGACCAGACACAACCAATCCACAGACAAAGTGCCTGTCTTCAGAAAGAGTGGCGCTGTCGATAAATGTTTTGTATCAGGTAAGTGAATGTCCATAGAACATACGTTACAGGAGCAAGGTACAGAGATGCTCTCTGTGGTAAAAGACAGTGATGCAAAATTACTACGCGAACCAAACCCTTCAACCACGTTCTTCATTTTTATTAAAGAAAGGACTCAAATATTTGGCTTGTTTTTAACTTCAAGCACATGTTTCTTCCTAACTTTGTGTACATCACTCAAATTGTATTATGAATTCCCGAAAAAGAGCACCTTGAACAAATGCATACATTTTTCAAGACTGTCACCCAATTGTGTTCTTCTACATAAGAGCCATTCATGCCTTTTTTTGCAAAAAATATCTGTCCACACAAAAAAGATCAGATAATCAATCTATAACACATGCATGGGATGGTCCACTGATCTTCTCTGTTAATGGCTGTATGCTAACAAAAAAGGAACATGAACTGCTGCAATCAGAAATGAAACGCCCTGCTTGATAGCTCTCCCATCTTAACCTAAGATATGCTTTGAAAACATAAGTTCACATAATGTCAGGGGCCACCATAAGATTCAACACTCAATCTCGAACTTTTCTGCTTGTCTTGATCTGTTTCTTTTTCAGTCTGCTATAAGGTTGTAGACTTGGATAGTTAAGTAGGATTTTTTTTTGCCAATTTTGTATAGTATTTTTCTCGAACAAGAATGTTTTATGGAGGAGAGCTGGAAAAGCATTCCCACGGCTGGCCCAACAAATTTTTTTTCTGTCTGTGATTTATGACCGGAGTGGGACACATTGTTACATCAACATAGCAAACAATAAATTCACTTGTAACAGAGTAAACTTTCACAACGACTTCAGTATTCTGTAAATCAAATCCTTTTACAGGGTGTCCATTGCCATGATTGACTAGACAAAGATCAATGCACACTTGGGTCAATTTCAACTTTCTACATCAATTGTTCGCAACCATTGGTTAAATAACTAGCTGCATTGCTTTGTGCGGTCTCCTGAGACTGTTTTGAGCATGTTCTTGTATAGGTTTTCAGGGGCCACATCTTCATGTTTTCCCTCATCCTGCTCCATACATAGACTGGCCTCCAAATCCACCAAGGACCTCACGCCTGAGCACCACAGTCGTTTTTTCTTAACTTCCTTTTAGTTTAATCCGGACACTTTCTTTCCAAAAGTTAACGAAACCTATTTGGTCAGATAGAACAGAACAAAACAGCTTACATCTCAAAAGAAGAGAGTTAACAACCAGAAGTGTGTGAGTGATTTATAACCTCTGTGGTGGAAGCTGCTGGACTAAGATATTAGACAGTGATGGAGGCTGCGGTGACAGCAGAACCAGTTGAAATCTTGCTATACCAAGACAAAACTATCAGCAATTATGACTAAAGGGAAAAAAGGTCTGTACACCAGAATCATAATTGTTCATCGTCAACCAGTTGTTTTCTGTCGTTAAGAAATCACACTGCTTCGTTCTTTTCTCGGAGATTGGTCTACGCCATAAGCTTTGTCAGATATTGATGTATGCGAAGTTTGAAGTCTACATTACCATGCTCTAAAATGCTATGTTGGGACTTTCTTCACCCTTGACAAGTTTCAAGTATAACATTCTATATCCACCATTAAAAATGAGGTTGAAAATCCGCTGAAGTTTAAGTTTGGCTGCCTATAATTATGAAGAGGTATTTGAAAATAGTCATGCACATAAATTTTCACCCAAAGTGTACTATCACAGTGTGATGAATGAGACAGAGTGCATATTCTGGGTGATCCCCAGGATGCTTACACTGGGGAAGGCTCAACAGCAACATGTCTTAAAGAAACTCCTAATAGTGTTATGTTGGTGTTTTATTTTGCTATGTTCCCCGTTGTATCCCTTAGGGAGAGAAGGGGGCTTAAAAGCTGAATGTGCCATTAATATTATTCATTCTCTGTTATATTCATCCCTGTTCCGTTCTTTCCTCCCAAGAGAAGAAGAACCAAGACTAGCACACAGGCCAAGCCAGTTGAATCCGTAAGATGTAGCACACATCTCAGGAGAAGTGACCGCGCTGACAGCCCTTCAGTCATTCCTGATTCATGACCTGTTTGGAAGACGGTTCCTACTCCAGGTATTACTAGTAGTGGAGGCATTTGCAATGATGGAGGACGTTACTGTCTTCACTGTTCTCTATGAGCGAATTTCTCTACATTTCTTTGTTTTGTACGTATACCTGATAAAATGATTGATCCATTTATCAAAAGCCTTGTTTAGCTTCAAAAAGGTATTGTTCTTTTACAAGGTTTTTTTGTTTTTTAAAATCTGTTACAGCGATTATTTCTTTGTAGAACTGAAGGTTTTCTTAACCGAATTCAATATTCAAGATTTGCTTCCTAGCTCTTCTTCTGTTTCCTAAGCTCATGTG
>CM054161.1:35627607-35645107 GCA_028751875.1 Rapana venosa
TTTGGTTTAGGTTGGGTTGAGTTGGTTGGGTTTGTTGTTTGGTTGGGTTGGGTTTGGATGGGATGGGTTGGGTTGGTTGGGTTGGGTTGGGTTGGGTTGGGTTAAATGTGTTGGTTTGGTGGGTTGGGTTGGGTTGGTGGTTTGGATGGGATGGGATGGGATGGGTTGGGGTTGGGTTGGGTTGGGTTGGGTTGGGGTTGGGTTGGGTTGGTTGGTTGGTTGGGTTGGGTTGGGTTGGTTTGGTTGGTGTGGGTTGGGTTGGGTTGGGTTGGGTTGGGTTGGGTTGGGTTGGTTGGTTTGGATGGGATGGGTTGGGTTGGGTTGGTTTGGTTTGGGTTGATTGGATGGTTGGTTGGTTGGTTGGTTGGTTGGTTGGCTGGATGGTTGGCTGGATAGTTGGCTGGTTGGTTGGCTGGTTGGTTGGCTGGTTGGGTTTGGTGTATTTTGGTTTGGTATGGTGCTGCGTGGCTGTTATTTTGTTCGTTTGTTTTGTTTCTTGTTGGTTTTTGTTTGTTGGGGGTTTTTTTTGTTTCTGGGGGGGGGGGGGGGGTTGTTTGGGGTTTTTTGGGGGGGAGAGGAGGTCTGTGTCTTGGTGGGATCCCTTTAACTGTGTGGGTTTTTTCCCGTTTATTTCCCGTCTTCCTTTTCTTTGTTTTGCTTGCTTTTTTTTTCTGCCGATGTTTCTTTCTTTCCTTTTTTGTTTTCTTCCACTGTTTCTTTCTTTCTTTTTTTGTTTCTTCCACTCTTTCTTTTTTCCTTTTGTGTTTCTTCCACTATTTTTTGTTTTGTTTCTTCCACTGTTTCTTTCTTTCCTTTTTTGTTTCTTCCAATGTTTCTTTCTTTCTTTCCTTTTTGTTTCTTCCAATGTTTCTTTCTTCTTTCCTTTTTGTTTCTTCCAATGTTTCTTTCCTTTTTTGTTTTCTTCCAATGTTTCTTTCCTTTTTTGTTGTTTCCAATGTTTCTTTCCTTTTTTGCTTTCTTCCAATATTTCTTTCTTTCTGTTTTGTTTCTTCCAATGTTTCTTTCTTTCTGTTTTGTTTCTTCCAATGTTTCTTTCTTTCCTTTTTGTTTCTTCCAATGTTTCTTTCTTTCCTTTTTTGTTTCTTCCAATGTTTCTTTCTTTCTGTTTTGTTTCTTCCAATGTTTCTTTCTTTCTGTTTTGTTTCTTCCAATGTTTCTTTCTTTCCTTTTTTGTTTCTTCCAATGTTTCTTTCTTTCTTTCCTTTTTGTTTCTTCCAATGTTTCTTTCCTTTTTTGTTGTTTCCAATGTTTCTTTCCTTTTTTGTTTTCTTCCAATGTTTCTTTCCTTTTTTGTTGTTTCCAATGTTTCTTTCCTTTTTTGCTTTCTTCCAATGTTTCTTTCTTTCTGTTTTGTTTCTTCCAATGTTTCTTTCTTTCTGTTTTGTTTCTTCCAATGTTTCTTTCTTTCCTTTTTGTTTCTTCCAATGTTTCTTTCTTTCCTTTTTGTTTCTTCCAATGTTTCTTTCTTTCCTTTTTTGTTTCTTCCAATGTTTCTTTCTTTCTGTTTTGTTTCTTCCAATGTTTCTTTCTTTCTGTTTTGTTTCTTCCAATGTTTCTTTCTTTCTGTTTTGTTTCTTCCACTGTTTCTTTCTTTTTTTGTTGTTTCCAATGTTTCTTTCTTTCCTTTTTTTGTTTTTTCCAATGTTTCTTTTTTCGTTTTCTTCCAATGTATCTTTCTTTCCTTTTTGTTTCTGCCAATGTTTCTTTCTTTCCTTTTTGTTTTTGTTTCTTCTGGTTTTTATCTCATTACTTTGCTGCTTCCATTTTCTTTCTTTTTTTTGTTTTTGTTTGTTTGTTGTTTTGTTTTCTTTATCTCTGTGTCAATGTTTTTTACGTTAGTCTGCGCGACTTTTTGTTGTGTGGGTTTTGTTCTTTCATCTTCTGTTGTGTGTTTTGTTTTTCTTTCCCCTTTTCTCTTCCACCTTTCTTCTCCACCCCCCCCCCCCCCCCCCCCCTCCTTTCTTCTCTCTCTCTCTCTCTCTCTCTCTCTCTCTCTCTCTCTCTCTCTTCTCTCTCTCTCTCTCTCTCTCTCTCTCTCTCTCTCTCTCTCTCTCTCTCTCTCTCTCCCCTCTCTCGTCCTTCAGGTAACTCCCAGACGTTTTCTGATACACAGATTCACCTTCAGGATTTCCGAAAAAAATAACAAAGAAGAAGAAAAAGAAGAATGCCGACTGTCAAAAATGGGTGTAATTTCAGCTTAACGCTAACGTACTAACACATGGGTGTGAGAGTGTGTGTGTGAGAGAGAGAGAGGGGAGAGAGAGAGAGAGAGAGGTGTGTGTGTGTGTGTGTGTGTGTGTGTGTGTGTGTGTGTGTGTGTGTGTGTGTGTGTGTGTGTGTGTGTGTGTGTGTGTGTCTGTGTGTCTGTGTGTCTGTGTGTGCGTGTGCGTGTGGGGGTTGGGGTGAGTGTGTGTGTGTGTGTGTGTGTGTGTGTGTGTGTGTGTGTGTGTGTGTGTGTGTGTGTGTGTGTGTGTGTGTGTGTGAGAGAGAGAGAGAGAGAGAGAGAGAGAGAGAGAGAGCATGCTAGCGCACGATGTGTGTGTGTGTGTACACTCGTGTGTGAGCTTATAATTATGCGTGTGTGAGTGAGTTTGTGTGTGTGTGTGCGTGTGTGTGTGTGGGTGTGGATGTGTGTGCCTGTGAGCATGCTAGCGCACTATGTGTGTGCATTCGTCTGAGAGTGTATATGTGTGTGTGTGTGCGCGCGCGTGATTGTGCGTGTGTGAGAGTATACGTTCGCGCGCTGTGTGTGTAAGCTTCTGCGCCTCTATGTGTGCATGTGCATGTCTGTACACATGCGAGCTAACTTACATGCAAGTTCACACACACACACACCACCACCACCACCAACAGCCTACACACACAACACACACACACACGCCACAACACACATACACACAACACACACACCACCTCCACCACCACCAACAGCCTACACACACAACACACAGACGCTACAACACATATACACACACACTACACACACAAACACACACACACACACACCACACAAACACACAACACACACAACACACACACACCACACCACCACCACCACCCACAGCCTACACACACACAGACACACACTTCACCACCACCACCCACCCCACCACCCATCCACACACACACACACACACACACAATTACACAATCTGATGACCCGGGTTCGATTCCCGTTCAAGGGGATGTTTTCCCCTGGAGTTAACATCAGTGCAGACTCCACTCTCCCCAAAAGTCCTTCGGATGAGACTATAAACCGAGGCCCCGTGTGCGAACGCACGAAGAACATCTTGCGCACACGTTAAATCCTGTTCCGCTTTTCGTAAGAGTAGGCCATTGTGTGCCGATGGGAACAGATGACAGAATTTACAAAACCGCATACACACGGGGACTGGATGTAAAACAGCACATAAGTGCTTATTCCATTATCCTCGATATAAAAGAATAAAATAAAAATAAAATAAATAAAACACCCACACACCCACACCCCCACAACCTACCCACCTACCCACCCACCCACCCACCAACACCCCCCCCACACACACACAGACACACACACAAAACCTACACACACACACACACACTTTACACACACCACCCACCACCACCACCACCCACAACCTACACACACACCACACACACTACACACACACACACACTTCATCAGACCCACCGTCATGACTTCGCTCCTGGATTCCATCTTGAAGGGTGTCGCTGTCGTTGCTCTGTCCATACTGGTGGGCATGCCTCGAGGAAAGCTTCCCTCAGAAGAAGAAGAAGACGAAGAGGACAGACAATTACACAGAGAACACTAACGCTGTGGCCACACTAGCTAAAGTCTATCCCATTAGGAAGACGTTGCCTTTCACACAAAAATGTCTGAAAATCGTTTCCCAAAAAAGGTCTTTGACTGTAGGAAGCAGCTGTGACTTTATGTGTCAGTGTGCGGTATAATCCATAGAAGGCGTGCAGTTTTATGTTCTGATCTATGTCAGGAAGAGGTGTATATCCACTTCACGAAAAATCCAACAACTCGGCGTGATTATTTTATTTGTTGTTGTTGTTGTAGAATACCACTGTTTGGGTAACTTATTTGGTGAAGAATTATCCTTTTTGTAAAGCACAGACGAAATCACTTCGTGAAGGAATAGGTAATTGTTGTGGTAGAAGATGTTAGTCCCAGAAGATTCTCTTTTATTTCAAAAAGCAAGGGAGTTAGAACAGTCAAAGGTTGAACACAACATGTATATTTTCTGTCCTTTAAAAGAGAGAAATCTTGTAATGTCTCCACACTACAGGTGGTAACTTAACTGACTGACCTGTAGTTACTGACCTTAAGGGTGAATATTCCCTTTCTTTTTTTATTTTCTTTTATTTTGAGGATAATGGAATAAGCACTCGTGTGCTTTTTTTTACATCCAGTCCCTGTAGGTATGCAGTTTTGTAAATTTTGTCATCCGTTCCCTGTAAAAGGTCGGTTGAGTCACTGCTGATAGCGCTTAGTCGAAAGAAGGCAAGTGCTTGATATGAGGTAAATCCGCTCCATATTGAATCTGGATGTCTAATCCAATCGAATCACGATGTTTAAAGCTTTTGTCAAACACACAGGTCATACCAAGGCTGTAACAGTCTCGAAAATTAAAAAAACTAGAAATTTAGATTACACACCGTTGATTGCGATGGGATAACTTCGGTACTGACACGTGGGGATGAAGTTTGCGACACAAAGTTTACTTCTTGTCCTGTCAAGATATGCTCGTATTTTTGTGACACTTTTTCATGAATAAATTCTGTTGAAACCAAACGTCTTTCGTCAAGGAAAAATCCAGTTTTTCGCAATAAATTTCTCAGGCTTTCTGTCGATCTTCGTTTATACAACTCCGAAAAATTTTGTCACTCCTCCAAAGAGTGATGGTGTTCGAAAATCAAAATGGCTGCAATGAACTTTAAGAAGTTGCTGCCCTTTTGCAGCAGGAAATTAGTGTAATTCCATGCAGACTAAAAACAAACGATCCAAGCAAAATAGTTTTGTTGAACGTACTACGGTAGCTTTTTGTTTACTGCGCAGTAACAAGACAAAAGGAAAACATCACTTAAGTGTAGCCCAAATAGTAGTCAGGATGCGGTAGTTTTCGAATGTTGTTTTAGTGGTTTCTGTTACCTTTATTTGTTTCGATCGATGAGAATGAAAAGTAGACTATGAAAAGAAGAAAGACATCAAAAGGTAGATCAAGTTAATGGTTAAAAAAAAAAATCAGTTCCAGAAATATTTTCTTTACAGTGCCGAAAAACTCCTTTTATCAAAAAAAACCAACAACTTTGAGTCGTTTAAACAAATTTTAGTTGTTGTTCCTTTTTATCAATATCTCTTATTCAATACTTTTCAAAGGATAGAAGAGTCTTCTCTAGAAGGGAGCCTCCTGTCGTCAATGAGGGATCAGGCTTCAGTCTTAGTGCAAAGAGTTTATTATCTACCACCTGACTGAAGCAGAAAGCTGTGCTTAATTCACACACAACAGCCTTGATAGACAAATCTGGATCTGAATCAGCTTTGTGTTTCTACACGACTCAAATTCGCCTAATTTGCGGCGAAACTTCCAAGAAACGGGAGCTGCAGTATAGTTGACGTGGAACACAGATTGACATGTAGAAAGTCTTTGATGACCAAAAAAAACCAAACCCCAAAACCAAACCCCCCCCAAAAAAAAAATCTCAACTCTTCTCTCAGTTCACAAAGCCATCCATACAGAAAGACTTGTTCATTTCCTCGGCAGAAAGTTGATGGGGTTTGTTTTTTCATACACCAGAATAAAAAGCACTTCACGAAACTAGAATCTGTTCAGTCACTGTAGAAACGTAGAGTAGGAAATCTTCCATCAATATACAGACCCTTAAGCACCATAAAACCACTCTTTAGTCGTTTCATTGAAGAAAGGACAAAACAGAAACACTCCGCACGACTCAGATTTTGTTCTCTTTGAGTACAGTTAAATAAGCATCAGTATGTAAAAAAACCAAAAAACCCCACACCATTATAGTGCTGTTTACATTGTCAATATTTCAGTCTGCAGAGTCTTTCTACTAACAGGAAAAGTACTCTTATTTGACAACTGGTAAAGAAACATTTCAAGAAGTATTTTTTTTTTTTAAACACGATGTCAGCCAGGAAACTTGATTTGTGTGTGTGTAAGAAGATCTCGAAACCATAAACAAGAAAAGTCTTTTCTCAGTTCAGAACATTAGTTAAACAAAAATAAAGTTTCCTTAAGCTTAATGTGCTTCTCAATGACACAGGGGTTTTTTCCACTGGAGGGAGATCGCAGAAACACTTGAAGCCAATACTCCAGGGAGACATAGACCACCGCCATAAACCACAGCACTAATTTTATTCCAGCATTGTGTTCAGCCTGGGAGCCATTAGAAACGGATTTCACATCCTTTCGTGTAAACAAAAGAAACAAACCTGCTGGCACAGGAGCTTCGAAAGTAAACTAAATGCGTTTCCAAATCTCCCCGCAAGAACTACATAGCTGTGTGTCCTTACACACTGTGTCACAACATGTCGTTGTTATTATTGCAGCAAGCTGAATCGAGAGTCTGAGTGACTCGTACTGTCATTCTGTTTGATCTGTGGAACGCCTGAAAGATCTGGATTGAAGCACAGTCCAGATTTAGCTGAAGACATAGCACCGTGAGTGACCTGGATTAATATAGGCCCAGTCCAGATTTAGTCAAAGACAAAACGCTATCACTGACCTGGATTAATTAAAGCGCTGTCCAGCTTTAGTTAAAGACAAAACGCTATCACTGACCTGGATTAATATAGGCCCAGTCCAGATTTAGTTAAAGACAAAGCGCTATCACTGATCTGGATTTAATTAAAACACAGTCCAGATTTAGTTAAAGACAAAGCGCTATCACTGATCTGGATTTAATTAAAACACAGTCCAGATTTAGTTAAAGACAAAGCGCTATCTTTGACCTGGATTAATTAAAGCCCAGTCCATATTTAGTCAAAGACAAAGCGCTATCACTGACCTGGATTAATTAAAGCCCAGTCCAGATTTAGTTAAAGACAAAGCACTATCAGTGACCTGGATTAATTAAATCGCAGTCCAGATTTCAAGACAAAGTGCTATCACTGACCTGGATTAATTAAAGCCCCGTCCATATTTAGTCAAAGACAAAGCGCTATCAGTGACCTGGATTAATTAAATCGCAGTCCAGATTTAGTTAAAGACAAAGCACTATCACTGACCTGGATTAATTAAAGCCCAGTCCAGATTTAGTCAAAGACAAAGCACTATCACTGACCTGGATTAATTAAAGCACAGTCCAGATTTACTTAAAGAGAAACCACTGTGCGCTTTACAATATTATCAAAAGCACGAAAAAATGTATTCATAAAAATATCAAGATACGTTTTGCATGAATTCTTACTATGCAGCAGGAAGTAGGGGGGGGGGGGGGGTTATTTCACTGTGAGGGGGCGCATTTTTAATACATTTAGTCATTATAGATAATGATGTTCTCTTTTGTCTTCAGCGAATATGTAAAAAAGCTAAAATGACTGATTAGCTTCATTATTACTTTGTTCCCCCAAACAAGTAGAAGATCCTGTGTCCTACTCTGGATGTGTTTGTAATGTGTTATATATATTATATATATATATTATATAACTGAGACAAAAGAATATATATATATATATATATATATATATATATATATATATATATATATACATATATATATGTATAATTCGCATGATTTGTTATGGGAAGCAAACCAGCCCTTAGCTTCCACACTGGTGTTTCTTGCTGT
Organism: Rapana venosa; assembly: GCA_028751875.1. Lineage (NCBI taxonomy): Eukaryota > Metazoa > Mollusca > Gastropoda > Neogastropoda > Muricidae > Rapana > Rapana venosa. The sequence goes on from CM054161.1 coordinate 35,635,450, forward strand.
CTTTGTATTTATATCTGTCTGTCTGTCTTCTGTCTGTCTGTCTGTCTGTCTGTCTGTCTGTCCTCTCTCTCTCTCTCTCTCTCTCTCTCTCTCTCTCTCTCTCTTTTCTTGCTCTCTCTCTCTCTCTCTCTCTCTCTCTCTCTCTCTCTCTCTTCTCTCTCTCTCTCTCTCTCTCTCTCTCTCTCTCTCTCTGTGCTGTGGCAGTTTCCTGATTTGGAACATTTTAAGGTCACCCATTTCCAGACTCACTTCACAACATCTTCAGTCTCCCTCTTGTTATTTGCATGTCTGCCAGAAAGTGTACTTCGCCGGCTTTATATATCTAAGAGAGAGAGAGAGAGAGAGAGAGAGAGAGAGAGAGAGAGAGAGAGAGAGAGAGAGAGAGAGAGAGAGAGAGAGAGAGAGAGAGAGAGATCTGCCTACCTGCCTGCTTGTCTGTCTACCTGCCTACCTTTCTCAATTCCTGGCCTCTCTCTCTCTCACTCTCTCCCTAACCCCCCCCCCCCCCCCCCTCTATGTATCTCTCTATCAATCTATCTCTTTAACTGTCTGCCTGCCTGCTTGTCTGTCTACCTACCTGTCTCCCTTTCTGTTAGCCAAAATGAAACTATTTACGTGGTTTGTTCTCCTTTATTTTATGGAGGTTTTGCTTTGTTTGGTTCTGTTTTGGTTTGGGTTTGGGGTTGTTGTTTTTTTTTGAGGGGGAACTATTCGGTTGTCCCTTCTCCCCTTGTTGTTGCCGCTTTTGTTTTGCCCTTGGTTCTTGCTATTTTTTCGGTTGTTTCTGTGTTTTTTGTTCTGCTTTCTTTTTTACTTGTTGCTACTTTTTTTTCTCTCTCTCTCTTCGATGATTTTTGTGGGGATTTTTGTGTAGATATTTTTTCCGTATACTGTGAAAGTGTATTGCTATAGGCTTTATTTTATTTTATTATCATATATATCCCTAAGGGCGGGGACTGGATGTAAAAAAGCACATAGGTGCTTATTCATTATCCTCGAAATAAAAGAATATGTCATTGTCATTGTCATTGTCTGTCTACCTTCTTCCCTACCTTCTATCTCTCTCTCTCTCTCTCTCTCTCTCTCTCTCTCTCTCTCTCCTCTCTCTCTCTCTCTCTCTCTTTCAAAATGATTTTCTTTGACCTTTACTTCAAAATCATGAGTTGTGATTATACCCCCCCCCCCCCCCCCCCTCCTCAGCAGGGATTGGAACCTGTGCCCCAACAACAGAATCACGAGCCTGACACTCAAACCACTCGGCTATTCTAGCAGCAGCGGCAGCAGCAGCAATGATATTTATTTTTATTTTTTTATGTTGTTTTTTTAATATCGAGGATAATGGAATAAGCACTCATATGCTTTTTTTTTTACATCCAGTCCCGGTGTGTGCGCGGTTTTGTAAATTTTGTCATCTGTTTCCTACCGGCACACAATGGCTTACTCTTCCGAAAAGCGGAACAGAATTTAACATGTGCGCAAGATGTTCTGCATGCGTGCTAACACGGGGCCTCGGTTTATAATCTCATTCGAAGGACTTTGACATTCAGTTCGATTTTTTTTTGGGGGGGGAGGGTGGGAAGAAAGGGAGAAGAGGCTGGGAATCGAACCCACAACCTCACGGTTAACTTGCTGGCAGGCGAACGTCTTAAACCGTCCTGCCACCTTCTTTCCAGCAGCAACAGTAGCAGTATCCTCTTCAACAACAACCAAAAAAACAATGGGAAGGGAACACTGCCTGGTGTGACACGAAGGGAGCTCTAATAATAATAATAATAATAATGTATGGAATTTATATAGCGCTGAATCTTGTAAATCAACAAATCAAAGCGCTCAGATTTTATTTCATACCGCTTTAAGTCACGGCAGATTTCTCTCCGTGAAATTTGGGCTGCTCTCCCCGGGGAGAGCGGGAGAACGCGTCGCCACTTTAGCGCTGCGCCACCCTTTCACCCTTTTTTTTTTTCTGCAGCTGTATTTGTTTCCCTATCAGAGTGGCTTTTTTCTAAGAATTTTGCCAGGGACAACTCTCTTGTTGCCGTGGGTTTTTTTTACGTGCGTTAAATAATTACGTGTAACACACGGACACCTCTCAGAGGTCCCTTACCAAAACAAGACCCCTATCCGGCTTTCCTTCCTTCCTTCCTTCCTCCTTCCTGGGTCAATATGAGGGGGACTGACTTTAAAAAAAAAAAAAAGGACCCTAGCAGCTTTTTTAGCTTGTGTTTTTTCCTCTCTCTGGGTGAGTGAAGGGTTGGGAGGAGATGGGGGTGGGGTGGGGGGGGGGGGGGTGGGGGTTAGTGTGGGGTGGTATTCTGACCAGGGAGATCTGTTGACAGTGTGTGGTGGGTGGGTGGGTGTAGTGTTGTGGTGTGAGGGGGGGTGGGGTGAGTGTGTTGTATGTGTGTGTGTGAGTGTGTGTGTGTGTGTGTGTGTGTGTGTGTGTGTGTGGTGTGTGGTGTGTGTGGTGTGGTGTGGTGGGGGGTGGGTGGGGTGTGGTGTGGGGTGTGTGTGGTGTGTGGTGGTGTGTGTATGTGTTGTGTAGTGTGTGTGTGTGTGTGTGTGTAGTGTTGTGTGTGTGTGAGCGTGTGTGTTTGTGTGTGAGTGTGTGTGTGTGTGAGTGTGTGTACGTGTGTGTGCGCGCGCGCGCGCGTGTGTGTGTATGTGCTGTGTTTGTGTGGTGTGCATGTTGGTGGGTGTGTGCGCGCGCGGCGCGTGGTGTTGTTTTCCCCTCTGTGTCTGTCTGGGTCATTTTGGGAATCTGTGGGTCCTGGTGTTTCTCTTTGGGGTGGTCTCTTCTTTCTCTCCTGTTTCCCCACTGTCCTAGCTCCGTTCTCTGACATTCCTTGTGGGTTTCGTCTGGTTTGTCTTACTCGTGTGTCTCTCTGGTCTGTCTGGCTGTCTGTTTGCTGGCTGTCTGTCTGTCTCTGTCTGTCTTCTCTGTCTGTCTCTGTCTCTCTCTGTCTGTCTGTCTCTCTGTCTGGCTGTCTCTGTCTGGCTGTCTCTGTCTGTCTGTCTGTCTGTCTGTCTGTCTTCTCTCTTCTCTCTCTCTCTTCTCTTTCTCTCTCTCTACTCTGTCTGTCTTCCTTTCGTGTGTCTCTGTCGTGTGTCTTTTCTGTGTGTCTCTGTCTTCTCTCTTCTCTCTCTCTCTCTTCTCTCTCTCTCTCTCTCTCTCTCTTCTCTCTCTCTCTCTCTCTTCTCCCTTCTCTTCTGTCTCTCTCTTTCTCTCTCTCTGTCTCTTTTCTGTTTGGTCTTTTTTCTCCTACTTTGTCTCTTGGCTCTTCTTTTTCATATTTCTGCTCTACATTCGTGCATCATCTCTCGTCTTCTCTTCTCTCTCTCTCTCTCTCTCACCTACTCTTTCTCTCTATCTGATTTTTGTGGATTTTTGTGTAGATTTTTTTCCGTAGCTGTGTAAAAGTATTGTTGGGCTGTTATTTAGTGTGTTTTCTTATGTATTCTTAGGGGGGATGGATGTAAAAAGATATGGTGTTATTGCATATTCGTAAAGATTTTCTGTCTCTTCGTTCTCTTCGTTTCTCTCATCTCTCCTCTCTGGATTTTTTTTTTTTCTGTGGGGTGTGGTGTGGGTGTGTGTGGGGTGTGGTGTGTGGGTGGTGTGTGGTGGGTGTGTGTGTGGTGGTGTGTGTGTGTGTGGATGTTGGAAAGTTTCGGTCGTCTGTGGTTCGAAATTGTTTCTAAATCTACCATAAACAAACAGGATTTTTTTTTGGGGGGGGGGTGGGGGTGGCGGCGGGAGGGGAGGGGGTTGGCGGGGGGGGGGCGGGCGAGGGGAGTGGGGGTGGTGGGTAGGAGGGTTAATTATGGTCAGGTTATAGGCAATATTTTGTTTCTTCCTGTTCAGGGGTTGTAGAAGGGGGAGGGGACGGACAGTCTTGTGAGGGAGTATGTTGTTGTGGTGGTGGTGGTGAGGGGAGGGGGAAGGGGGGAGGGAAGGGAGATGGTTACACTACAAATCAGACTGTAACTGAAGGCGCGGTTTTGAATAGTTGCTGAAATATCCAATCAAATGAATGTTGCTGTTGTTGTTGTTTGATGTTGCTTTTTTTTGCTCTGGGTTAACATCAGCATTGACTCATAGAGGAACTAGTAGGTGGTGTCCCCTGTTCTTTTTTTTAAAAAAAGAGGATATCGTTCAAAAATTCAAAACAAGATTTAAAAGAGACTACATTGTCGACTACACTATTTGGCATGTCAATAACATTTGTTTCATTTATACACTACATTATTTGGCCACGCAAACGATCATACTGCTGATTCATTTTCATCGTTCACTTAAAAACGTGTGCTTATTCTATAGTTTGATTTTTTTGTCCTCAGAAGGGGCATCGCTGAACACCACCAAAGTGACCCAGCAGCAGTGTGGGGGCCACTCTGGCTGGTGTTCCCACGGCGGTCTGACACACTGATAGGCTCCCTGGGGACTTGTGACCCCCTGAAGAAAAGACATAACGAACCTAGGTATGGCCAGGACGGGAAAGATTGAGATGAGCGGCGTGGGAACAGTTGGACAGGAACGTCACAGAAGATGAGGCAGCAAAGTTAAACCAAACTCCCAAAACAACAACAATAACAGCAACAACAAATACAATTAAAAAGCATTAGCACTGATTCTGCTTCCCTGAAAGTCATTGGTAGGAGACTATTTATAAACGAAGGCCCCTTTTGTGAAGGCAAGCAGAGGATCTTGCGCACACGTTAAAACATCATGCATCCATCTACGAAAGAAGAAGGAATAGACCCCCATAATTATTATGGCCAGTGGCATAGCTCTCTCTCTCTCTCTCTCTCCTCTCTCTTCTCTCCTCTCTCTCTCCCCTCTCTCCTCTCTCCCCTCTCCTCTCTCCTCTCTCTTTTCCTCCCCCGCACACGCACACGCACACCCCACACGCACACGCACACAAACCCAGCATGCATCCTGTTACCTGATGATTGGATGGACTCCGACAGGTTCAATTTGGTTCCTCAACATTCAAGCCTTTCATTTTTTTATCTTTTTATAGTGGTTTTTTCCCCCCTCTGAATGTGTTATGTTGTTTTTAGCCTTGTCTTTTTTTTTTGTTATGTTTGTTTTTTTGTCGTTCTTTTCATGCCCTTTTTCTAGTTGTCATCTTTGTCCTCTTTCATTTATATTCTTCTTCTTCTTCTTCTTCTTCATCTTCTTCTTCTTCTTCTTCATCTTCTTCTTCTCCCTCCCCCCCCCTTTCTTCTTTTTCTTCTTCTTCTTCTTCTTCTTCTTCATGATCTGCTTCTTCTTCATCTTCTTCTTCTTCTTCTTCATCTTCTTCTTCTTCCTCCTCCCCTTCTTCTTCTCTTCTTCTTCTTTCTTTTTTCCCTTCTTCTTCTTCTTTTTCTTCTTCTTCTTCTTCTTCTTTTTTTTTCTTCTTCTCTTTCTTCATCTTTTCTTCTTTTTCTTCTTCTTCTTCTTCTTCTTCTTTTTTCTTCTTCTTCTTCTTCTTTTTCCCTTCTTCTTCTTCTTCTTCTTCTTCTTCTTCTTTTTTCGTCTTCTTCTTCTCTTCTTCTTCTTTTCCCTTGTTCTTCTTGTTCTTCTTTTTCTTCTTCTTCTTCTTGTTCTTCTTTTTCGTCTTCTTCGTTTACTTCATCTTCTTTCACTATATGTTTCCTAACTGAAATCTGTATTTCTTTCTATTTTCTTTTGTTTAAAGAGGATATCGTTCAAGAATTCAAAACAAGATTTAAAAGAGAATACATTGTCGACTACACTAGTTTAGCATGTCAATAACTTAAAAAAAATTATACACTACATTATTTGGCAACGCAAACGATCATACTGCAGATTCATTTTCATCGTCCACTAAAAACTTGTGCTTTATTCTATAGTTTGCTTTTTGTTCTCTTTTTTTTTTTTAAAGACGGTTTTATTTCAAAGTACGCCTGGCATTTTAGACAAACATCTTTTCGACGATTATGCATTTTTCTACCTGTTCTTATAGACTTTTTTCAAAAGGACAATTTATCATTTTTTTAAACTCTCAACCTGCTTTGCCGTTAGAATGAGCAGTGGAAAAAACACACACACACACACACACACACACACACACACACCTACGCACACACACACACCACCCCTAACCTCACCCCTTCAACAAATCCCCCCCAACCTTCCCCCCCCCCCCCCATCCCCCCCAAAAAACAAACAAAAAAAAAAAAACCCATCCTACTCTCATTTATTCCGAACTCTGCATAAAACCTAAGGTCTGCTGCGCCGGTCTGGTTTCTGTCTGCTTAAAAATTCCTCTGAAATAACTCTCCTTCAAATTTTTATCTCCACTCCAAGCACAACCTGTCTCTGTCTGTCGGTCTGCCTGTCTGTCTGTCTGTCTATCTGTCTGCCTGTCTCTCTGATGGTCTGTCTGTCTGTCTCTCTGACAGTCTGTCTGTCTATCTATATGTCTGTCTATCTGTCTCTCTGTCGGTCTGTCTGTCTATCTATCTGTCTGTTGGTCTGTCTGTCTGTCTCTCTGACGGTTTGTCTGTCTGTCTATCTATCTGTCTGTCTGTCTCTCTGTCTCTCTGTCGGTCTATCTGTCTGTCTATCTATCTGTCTATCTGTCTGTCTGTTGGTCTGTCTATCTGTCCTGTCTGTCTCTCTGACGGTCTGTCCCGTCTGCTGTCTTTCTGTCTGTCTGTCTGTCTGCCTCTCTCTCTCTCTCTTTTCCTCTCTCTCTCTTCTCTCTCTCTCTCTCTCTCTCTGTCGGTCTGTCTGTCTGTCATCTATCTGTCTGTTGGTCTGCCTGTCTGTCTGTCAGTCTGTCAGTCAGTCTGTCAGTCAGTCTGATAGGCTTACAGACATGTTGCACATTCCCTTCCCAGATAAGAACCACATGAACTAACGAACACAACTTGTTACATACAGTCTCTCCAGCCTAGCTCGTCTGCTAGCTAGCTAGCTCGGCCCCTATTCTCACTCTCTCTATCTTGCTGTGCGCGATTCAGTCTACATAGTAGACAGCAGCAGCAGTAGTAGTAGTAGTAGTAGTAGTAGTAGTAGTAGTAGTAGAAGTAGTAGTAGTAGTAGTAACAATAATAGCAGTACCTTCTCAGTAGTAGAAGTACATTCCAGACAACACAGCAAGCTTCCTTGAAGGCGTGTGTGTGTGGGGGTTGGTGCTTTTTCCTTCTTCTGTTCTGAACTTGTTCAGAAACGGTCACCATACAAGAGCTGTACACCTTCACACAGTTTCTTCATGACCACCTGAAATCCACACAAGGGACGATGACGAAATACGAAGCGTGGCTGGCTGGCTACTCATCTCACCTGGGAAGAGGAAGAGATGAGGAGGAGGAGGATGAGGATGAGGAGGGAGGTGGATTCATCAACCTACCTTCCTCCCTCCTTCCTTTTCTTTTTTTTCGTCTTCTTCTTCCTCCTGCCTAAATCTGGCTCCACTTTCACATTCTCACAGACACAACCTTACTACGACTACTACTTCTTACGCGCACAGGTATGTACACTCACTCACACTCACACACACACCACAGGTAGGAAGGATAGCCCTGCTTGTCTGCATTGCCTAGCCTGCTCTTCCTACCTACCTGTACCTGTCTTGCCTAGCCTCCCTACCTGCGTACTTTTCAACGGAGGCTGGCGCTGGAAAGGGGCTTGTACAGTCAAGGTAAGAGCTGTGGTGTACTGCAGCAGCAGCATCAGCAGCAGCAGCAGCAGCAGCAACAACTGCGCATCATCAGGTTGGCACCTTGCGAGGTTCATTTCTCTCCGTGTGTGTGTGTGTGTGTGTGTGTGTGTGGGTGTGTGTACCTGTACTGGAGGTGCTGAAGAAGAAAATGCACCCCCTCCCTCTACATGTTAGTTAGTACGCATGGATGATTTGCTTTAAATACAGAGTTGATTGGTGTGTGTTGTTGTGCTGTGTGTAAGTCAAGGTTGCTGTATAGAGAAAAGAGAGAGAGAGGCGGATGGAGAGAGAAAAGAAGGAGGGGGGTGGGTATGGAGAGGGGATAGAGAGGGGGAAATGAGAAAGAGACAGAAGAGTGAGTGAGTGAGGAGGAGGATGGTGGAAGGGAAATGATGATAGTGATAAGGAAATTTAATTTTTTGAGGGTAACAGAATAAGTACAAGACTTTGGTGGGGTTTTTTTTTTTTTTTACATACAGCGCTCTCTTGTATCTGTGGAAAGAAAGAGAAGAGAGAGAGAGAGAGGGAAAGAAAGAAAGAAAGAGAGAGAGAGAGAGAGAGAGAGAGAGGAGGGGGGGGGGGGAAAGAAAGAGAGAGAGAGAGAGATGGAGAGAGAGAGAGCGGGAAAGAGAGAGAGAGAAAGAGAGAGAGAGCAGACATCTGTTTAGAGAGATGTGAACAGATGTTTTGTGTCTGTGCGTGTGTGCGTGCGTGCGTGTGTGCGCGCGTGCGCGCGTGTGTATGTGCGCGTGTGTGGTGTGTGTGTGTGTGTGTGTGTGTGTGTGTGTGTGTGTGTGTGTGTGTGTGTGTGTGTGTGTGTGTGGTGCGTGCGTGCGTGTGTGAGAGTATTATCTATGAAAAGGAAAAAAACGATAACTAAATTGTCAACCTAGATCTGGCATCAACAATATTAAATCAATGAAAAACTGATATCACAACAAATAACGGTACGTTCCAAAAGTCACTTAAAATGTTAAAATAAGAGAGAGACAGACAGACAGAGACAGAGAGAGAGATAGAGAGAGAAAGCATGCATTTGTTTAGCTCAGAGAGAGATTTGAACAGATGTTTTGTGTCTGTGTGCGTGTGTGCGTGCGTGCGTGTGCATGTATGTGTGCGCGCGTGTGTGCGCGCGCGTGTCTGTATGTGTGTGCGTATGCGAGAGTGTGTGTTGTGTGTGTGTGTGTGTGTTTGTGTACATGTGTGTACACCTCTCTCTCTCTCTCTCTCTCTCTCTCTCTCTCTCTCTCTCTCTCTCTCTCTCTCTCTCTCTCTCTCTCTCTTCTCTCTCTCTCTCTCTCTTTCTAATAAATAGTATATGCGCGCGCGCATGCATGTGTGTATATATGTGTGTGTGTGAGTTTGGTGATCACAACATAATTTAATTAGTTTCAAAACAGAAAAAAACAGATAATCACCGCGATTCCCATATATAGACCCTAAACAAAGGTATCCAAGAAATACCAATTCTGTTGTTTCTTTTTTTTATTTTTTCTACTTTGGTGGGGGAGGGGAGGGGGGTAAGCAAAAATTCTTCAGACACAAGTGTATACACGTCCAATTCAGTGGCAAGGCCAAGCCAAAGCAAGCCAAATCAAGCCAAATCAAGCCAAACCAAATCAAACCAAGTCAAACCAAGCCAAATCAAACCAACCCAAACCAAATCAAACCACCAAACCAAGCCAAACCAAACCAAACCAAACCAAGCCAAGCCAAACCAAACCAAGCCAAATCAAACCAAACCTAACCAAGCCAAACCAAGTCAAACCCAACCAAACCAAATCAAGCCAAACCAGATCAGGCGTCTTTTGCTTCTATCTAGAGTATCTACCTACCTACCTGCGTACGTACATAACATTAACATAGACCCCTCAAGATCTGCTCGTATATTGCTAAGCTAGGGCCTAAGGCCTACCTGGTTTCTTCGCGGGCCCAAACACCGCTCTCCCGCTCCCCACCACCACCACCACCCACCCCCCACC
>CM054161.1:35652607-35662607 GCA_028751875.1 Rapana venosa
GATGATAGTGTTTACAATGGATAGACCTCTCTCTATTTTTTTTAAAAATTGATGGCACTTTGTATTGATCTTCCCGAATGAGCAGTCAAAATTCCATGCAGAAACATCTGCTATGAAGGTAAGTAGCATAAAATACAACATGAATTAAATGCAATACAGTATGCACAGCAAAATACAATACAATACAATACAACACAACACAATTTGTAACTTTATCACGCCATTTGATTGGCTGGAATCAGGAGGCTTGGAAACGCCTGTACCATCCAATTTCCGCCCCTGGTTTGTTTGCTATCTGTTTATTGATTGGCTGTTGTTCATTTCACCCTTTGGTGGCTGATCGTGCTGTCACGAACATGCTGACTGGATGGACGGACACCTTTTCTTTGATAGAAATGGCTACTCCTCTCCACTTTGGGGTGAGGGTAAAGTACAGCAGGCAGCCTGTGATGAGTTTTCTTCTTTAAGGCTCCTGCAACATGGCTGACCAGTTTCGATCCCTCAAGCAGTGTAGATTTTATTTAAGCTTGTTTTGTATTTTTCTTGTTTTTTGTTGTTTGGGGTTTTTTTGGTTTGTTTTTTGTTTGGTTGGTTTTTTTGGGTTGGGTTTGTTTGTTGTTGTTTTTTGTTGGTGGTGGGTTTTTTTTGGGGGGGTTGTTGTTACTTTTTTAGGGGAAGGGGGGGGGCTAACTTTATAAACTCAGCATTGTGTCTATTGATTTTTTTCCTTAAATGTATCAACCCCAAAAGGTGACAGAAAATAGAATAGTATTACAACTGTAGAGAAGTTAATCAAGACTACAAAAAGAAAACTGTATTTTTTTCCCCCATCACTTGGTTAGAGCTCCTAGCTAGGTTCACACATGGTGAGATTTTGTGTGTGTGACCATCATTGCCCCCCAAGAAGGTAGCTGTATTATGGTTTTGGAGATTTTGTTCTTTTAATAAATCATATGTATGCATGTGAAACCTGGAGTAGAACAACAGCAGGCATTGAAAGAAGGATACAGACAACGGAGATGAATAATAATAATAATAATAATAATAATAATAATAATAATAATAATAATAATAATAATAATAATAATATTAATAATGATGATGATGATGATGATAATGATGATGATAGTGTATGGAATTTATAATTATAGCACTGAATCTTGTAAAGTAAACAAATCGAAGCGCTGAGATGAGATACTTTCACAATACTTCTTGATATCTCTCCAGGGAAGAGCAGCCCAAATTTCATACAGAGAAATCTGCCATGACTTAAGATGGTATACAATTTTAAATAATAAATAATAAATAAAATATCGTAAAGAGATCACATAACCAGCAGGAATTGACAAGGACTGAAAGCACCTTCAGGTCACATAAAGAGCTCCTGACTTCAGTGAAAAACGCAAACTGAAGTGGCACCTTCGCACCACAGCAAAAAACTGGACTGGCCAAGACTGTCCCACAGGGAACAGTACAGAGAAAATAATGGGAAGACAACATCAGAGAGTGCACTGCCCTTGACTGGAACGATATGCTACTACGGAAAGCTGAGGAGTGGAGTAAGCTGGCTACAAAATATTCAGTGGTGCCCAAGAGTCTACCAGACTATGGTGTGGGTGAAGGGAAGAATTCTTGCAAGGGGATAAAATGATAGTACAGACTGCTTACGTCTTAATAATACAGTGCACAAACTTGAAGGCTTTGCTTTCTCGCTTCTATAACTGCCATTGTCTCAGACAATGTGAATAATTGGTAGTCCTTTATTTTTGTTGTTATTGTTGTTTTTCTTTCAATAAGTTCTGTTATTCTTGTGTTCTTGTGTCGAAAGTGTCCCAAGGTTTCTGGATCGACATCAGACGTTGTTATTTGATTCTCTGCTTCAGTTCATTCAGTAGGAGTAAATCTACACCTTGGTACATGGTTGAATTTTGCAGACAGTTACAATTGACATAATTTTTTGCAACCTTCTGCCTTGAAATATCTGCCATTGTTTTCAGTCTCTACCTCACCCCCTCTGTGTATCTTTGTCTGTCTGTCTGTCTCTCCTGCTCTGTGTCTGTCTCTATGTCTCTGTCTCTGTCTGTGTGTGTCTCTCTTTGTCTTCCTGTCTCTCTCTCATTTGCTTTTTGCTTTTCTTTTTCCCCATAGGGCTGGATGTTTAAAAAAAACTATTGTTATGCTTATTCTATAACCCTCTATAAATAATAATAGCTCATTGTTCATTGTTCTCTCTCTATTTCTGTGTTTGAGTGTAATAAATAGAAAGAAAGGACTGATAGAAAATACCCCCAAAAGAAACTAAACCAAAACCGAAATCAAATAAAAATGGTGGAAAGAGAAAAGTGTGTTTCAAAAGTGTAAAATGACGAAGAAAGAATTTCAAGAAAGAGGGCTTAACAGAACAATGAGACCATTTCTTCATCAACAGAGAAAACCCTTTTACTCTTTTTACAGAGGCTGTTCTCAACTAAAAGGGTCCATACAGGCCTATGGAATATGCTCTGATTCATTGTACTAGCAGGTATACAATTGAAACAGCTGTACATTGAAAAAAAAATAATATGGTGTAGCAGTGCTAGCTCAGACACATGTGGAATTCCGATTTTCAGAAACTCTTTTCACAAAAAGTTGGCATTTCTTTGGAGACAAGTTGCAAGCTTTAGAAAGCATCACTATTTTAGACGTTGAGAAAGCGTAGATTCCCCATGACCCACTGACAAGATGCTCTGAGGGACTTCATCCTCTTCTCCTTTCCCCTGCCAGACACTGCTTATTGATTGGTCGGAATTGCTGTCAGTCACTCATCAGCTGGTTGATGATTTCTTACAAGGTTTCTGATTGGCTGAGGTCTGTATCAATTGGCTGATTACTGTTTGACATCCTTGCTGCCATCATTTGATTGGCTGCATTCAAGGAAACCTGGAATGTGAGTGTGGCCTGATTGAATATGTGTGTAACGTGGTGGCAGCATGGTTTCCATGTTGCTGTGCATGTTTGAATGCATGATTATTTACTTGGTGGATTGCTGTTGTGTCGTCTTTGACTGTTTCAGTGTTTTTGATTAGGGTTACGATTTGCATAAAGTTGTTAATGTCTTTGGGTTTAGCCTTTGGATAACTTATGTTTTGGGTTAAGGTTACAACTTAGATAACATTGTTAGTGTTTTTGATTAAGGTTACAAATTGAATAAGTTTGTTAAATTTTGGATTTAGGCTACAAGTTAGATAATGTTGTTAGTGTTTTGGATTAAGGTTAAAAATTGAATAAGGTTGTTAAAGTTTTGGATTAAGGCTACAACTTAGATAATGTTGTTAATGTTTTAGATTTAGGTTACAAATTGAATAACGTTGTTAAAGTTTTGGATTAAGGCTACAAATTAAATAATGTTGTTAGTGTATGGCCTCAATCTGTTTCCATTGCAATAGGCCTGAATTTTTCTAAAAAATGTTTTGAGATTCGTACTATTTTGCACATTGGTTGGCAAATAGATTATCAAAATTTTGTTGGCAGTAAACACAGCTTACGTCCATCATCATTATAATCTCTGTCTCTCTCTTTCTCTCTATCTCCTCTGTGTGTATTTGATTAATTGATTGATGGTATTACAAACCATCATTTTCTATGCTGCTTTCTTTAGGCTAAAACATCTTGAACACATTTGTAACAAGGAAGTAAAAATTTATATAAATATTTGTGACACCTGGAGCTAAGTTTAGGAGGAAATGATCTAAACAGATAAATGTGTACAAAAAGGAGGTGGGGGGAGAGCAAGATCAACAATTTAAAAAATGTCTGAAGAAGGAATTCCCAATGCAAAACATATTCACCATGCAGACTTTGTATGCACTTTTATCAAACTCAGTCCAGTGTTACAATTTAGCTATTTGATTTGTACATTTTCTCAATGTTTCAAAGCTTGCTAAAGAAAGATTAAAACAAACCCCCCAGCGTAACAATATTCTAGTAGCAGCAAAACCACAAAATCTACCAAAATAAATCTTGGAAAGTAAAATACAAAACATAAACACAGATTTCCAAGACCAGTAGCAAAACAAAAAAGATTTCTTTTGTGAAAACTGTTCTTATTTCTATGTGACCACACAAGACTCACAATACAAACAAAAACTATAACCAGCAGACATAAAAACAGGCTATAGAAGTCAAATGAAGCAGTAGACACAGTAGACATCTTACTAGTAGAGGACAAATTTGTGGGTTTCCCTCATGTTCCACTGGTAGTAGTGGAAAGTGGGTGGCTTGTGACCCACTGAACAACAGAAGACATGGCGGCCTTCATTTCCTTCTCTCCTTTCTCCACAGCTTCCTAGACACTGCTTATTGATTGGTCGGAGTCCCTGTCAGTCATTCATTAGCTGGGCTGATGATTTTGTTACAAGGTTACTGATTGGTCTGATTCTGTTTTAAGTGGCTGATCACTGTTTGACGTCTTGGTTGCTGCCATTTGATTGCTTGAGATCAGAGAACTTGGCATGTCCATGTTATATGATTGACACCCACAGGAAAATGACTTTGCCGAGGAAATGTATTTTCCAAAGCAGTAAGTAGGTTTACTTGCCACTTTTCATGTTTGGTTCAATACAAAGGATGTATAGCATTTGTATTACAATCATCTAGTAATAAAAAATATGAGATTTTCTGGATGTTGAGGCAGTTTTTTAAACATCAGCACACTGCACCACGTGTATGTTCGTGTGCATGCATATGTGAGTGTTTGCATACGTGATCATGAATATGCATACACATACCCACACATACATACAGAAGCACATAGGGACAAATTCTAATACTCTGTTATAATCATAATATATAAGCAGCAATACCCAATCATAGTTATTACAATTTCTCAGATAGCAAAATAAGAAATCTCATTTCCACGCAAATTGCACTTCCAGTATGTACTTACTGTAGAAACTACAACATCTACACTTATACAAAAAACAAATCAAAGAAATGTGTACATATTTTGAATTAAACTTTTCTTTACAAATTTAAGTTTGGGAATTAATTTAGAAAAAAGTGTTGAAGAATAATCAAAACTTTGTTTTGAATATGACATAGAATGATTGAAATGAGAATTTCATCATCATCAGACCCGTGACCTTGGCGGTCGTGGGGGAGACATGAAAGACGATGCCGTGGTAAGCCTCCTCCATCCATCTCGGTCCTCGGCTCTGCGCAGTAGTGCCGAGTCATTCATCCTGGTCCATTCTCTGATGTTGTCCATCCATGACTTGTTCTGTCTTCCCCTCCTTCTGCCACCTTCGAGTGTTCCCTGCAGTACTGTTTTGGGCAGAGTGTTGTGGCGGGTGACGTGGCCGAACCATGTCAGCTTTTTCTTCTTGACGATGGTGAGAAGGGGTTCCTGTAGACCTGCCAGCCGTGTTATTTGACTCTTGACAAATTCATTGGTCTTTCGTTCTCTCCAGGATATGCCCAGTAGTTTTCTATGGCATTTGTTTCGAATGACTGGATTAGCTTTGCTGTTTCAGCAGTCAATGTCCAGGTTTCACTTCCGTACAGCAGGATCGACTGAATTAGGGCTTTGTAGAGCTTTAGTTTGATTGGGAAACTGATCTCTTTACTTTTCCATATGGTGGTGAGTTTTGTCATGGAAGATGTTGCCATGGCTATTCTGACTTTGATTTCTGTCGTCGATCGCCCGTCCTTTGTGAGTGTACGCCGAGGTATTTAAAAGCGTCTACCTCCTCCAGTTGTTGGCCGTTCATGTAAATTTTAGCGGTGGCATTGCTCGTGCTGTTCACAAGTACTTTACTTTTCTCCGAGCTCACCTCCATCCCATATGCTCCAGCTCTGTTCTCAAGTCTGGTCGTAAGATCTTGCAGCTCTGTGTTACTTCCGCCCATGAGGTCAATGTCATCGGCAAACTGTAAGTTGTTGAGGGGTCTGCCGCCAGTGGAGATGGTAGAGTGGAAGTCATGTAGGGTCTCTCTCATGATGTTTTCCAAGAACAGATTGAACAGGACTGGAGATAACAGGCATCCTTGTCGGACCCCAACTGTAGTTTTGAAGTAGTCTCCGACCTGATTGTTCAGAAGGACTGCACTGCTTGCGGTGTTGTATAGTGCTTGAATGGTTTGCACTAGTCCTTCTTCAATGCCAAACATTCTGAGGACCTGCCACAGGCCTTCGTGCCATACTCTGTCAAAAGCCTTCTTGAAGTCGATAAGTTGTGGAACAGGTCTCTCTGATGTTGAAGATGTTTTTCCATCATGATGTGGCAGTTAAAAATCTGTTCGATTGTGCTCCTGCCTGCCCTGAACCCAGCTTGTTCCTCTGCAAGGTGTTCTTCTGCCTCCTTCTTGAGTCGATTCAAAATAACTTTGAGCATGATCTTGCTGGCGTGGCTGATGAGGCTGATTGTTCTATAGTTTTGGCATTGGCGTAAATTCCCCTTCTTGGGCAGGGTATGATGAGTGATGTGTCCATTCTGTTGGCCACTGTTTTGTCTCCCAAATCTTCTGACAGATAGCTGTAACATATGTGATGACTGTTTCGCCACCATGCTTGAGCAGCTCTGCTGGTATATTGTCTGCTCCTGGGGACTTTCCTACTGGTAAGCTGCGGATGGCTTCTTCCACTTCTTCCCTCAGTATAGGTAATGGCGAGGTGCTCTTGATGTTGCTGCTTTCTCTTCTATTATGCTCTTGTCAGGTTGTATTGGGTAGTTGTACAGTTCTTGACATATTCAGACCACCTGTTCAATGCAGCTGAGCTTTCTGTGAGGAGGTTTCCGGAGCTGTCTTCAATGACTGATGATTTGGTTTGAAGTGGTTTTGTGAGTTTTTTCAGGTGTCGTATGCCTTTTTACTGTTGCCCACTTTCATGTTTTTTTCGATCTCATCACATTGATCACTGATCCACTTCTCTCTGGCCTTTAACATTGACTTCTTCACGAGATTGTTGGCCTCCCGGTATTCTTTAGGGTTGGAAGACCTGGTTGGTTTCAGTGCTCTTCTTGTATCGCAGAGGTCCAAGATGTCATTGGTAGTCCATGGCTGGTGTTTATTCCTCTGACGACCGAGTACCTCCTCTGCTGTTTCTCAGACTGCCTCATTGAAGTTGTTGGTGAGGTCATTGATGTCATTGTCCAGGAGGGTTAATGCCGCAAAACGTCCGCCAAGCTTAGCTTGGAAGATCTCCTCAACATCTGGATCTTTCAGTTTGTCCACGTCAAATTTGATACGTGGGTTTGCAGGCTGTTTGTTTTTCTTCAGCTTCATTTTGAATACCAGCAGCACAAGGTCGTGGTCGCTGCCTATGTCAGCTCCAGGGTAGGTTCTTGTTCTGGCTCTGTTGATGCTGGATTTGAAGCGCCGTGGTGTTAAGATAAAATCTATTTGGTTATGGATCTTGCCGTTTGGCGCATGCCAGGTTGTCCTCCTTGACTGCTTGTGGGGATAGAGGGTATTGGCAATGGTAAGTCTGTGGGTGCAGGCAAACTCCAGCAGACGTATTCCCCTGTCGTTGGTCTCCCCAGTTCCCCAGTTAGTGTCAGGTCAGTCAGAGAAGTTCTCTGCTACTGCTACTGGTATCCATGTAACCCAGTACAACCTGTCGCATGTGGGGGAGGAAACCCCAATAGAAAAAACCCAAAACATATGGAGACTTGGAGAGGAGATTGGCGCCACCAAGGAATATCCTAAGCCCACAGAAAAAAACATGAAAGACAAATGCAAAGCCGAAATGATACCGGATCGGTCGAGGCCCGGGTTACCAACGACCGCGCTTTCCATTGATCAACACCAGGGTGGAAGTGACAAGTCAGCTACTGGAGTTAAAACATTACTTAAGCTCCCTAGAGAACAAATCACCATTGGTACATGGAACGTCCGTACACTCTACCAGTGCGGAAAAATCAAAGAACTAGAGTATGAGTTTAGCCGATATAAATGGGACATTATTGGACTAGGAGAAGTGAGATGGACAGGATTTGGTGAGACATTGACTGAAGAAGGCAACAAGATCTGGTACAGTGGCCAAGAGAAACATCACCAACATGGAGTGGCATTTATTGTCAGAAAGGAAGTAGTGGGGTGCATTATCAGCTGTACACCGGCTTCCAGCAGGATTATCAGTATCCGGGTGTCGGCCAAGCCCAAGAACATCACCATCATACAAATCTATGCACCATCATCTGACCATACAGATGAAGAAGTAGAAGAATTTTATGAAGATCTTGAAGAGACCATTAAGAAAATACCCAAGAAGGACATCATCATCATCCAAGGGGATTTTAACGCCAAAGTTGAGAACATTCTAAATAAGAATTCTTATACTCTAATACTAATTCTTATATTCTAATACTAATTCTTCTTCTAAATGAGAATTTACTGTTAGTAATAATATCAAATATACCTCTTCTCCATTGATGACATTTCTTTTCAACAGCGGTTATTTCCCAATAGTTGGTTATTGTTCTCTTGAGCCCTTCGCTCTTGTGCTTCATTGTTGTAACTTTCATGACAAATGAGAAGGCAATGGTATGCCTTAGTGTATCAAACTTGGTTTCTGTAAATGATGCAATTTCTGAGAATGGAACAATAAGTAGCTCTACCACTGATGCACGGATGGACCAACACAAAGACGTACACAAGAACAAGACAATTAAATCAAAGTCAGAACCGAGATATAGATTTGTTTAAACAAGTGTAGCGAAAATTCAATTAGTTAAAAGAAGTGGTTGAACTTTAAGTCCTACAGACGTTTGGGGAAAGTTACAACTAAAAAGGCAATAATGAAAAAGTTAGTGTGGGAGACTGCATAGGACAAGCCTTCAAGTGAAAAAGGGAGAAAACTTTACGCTGCGTGGGGGAAAACATGTTCAAATTACACATAATTATGTGAAACCTTTCCTTTTTTCTAAGTTTAAAAGTGACAACGGAATCCATGTCTTACTTTCAGGCGGGCAAGATGAAGTCCTACTGACAGAAATGTCACTTTCTGTCAATAAACTCAGACAGTAATGGGTAGTATAGTAGCCCTAAGAGTATCCAGAAAAAGTAGCAGGTGGCAAATAAAAGAAACCTAATGCAAGCAGCTTGGACTTACCTCTTCCCCCCACCCCGACACACACAGAGCTCTGTACACTGCTGTCTAACAGAAAATTCTCAACGAAATCTGATGATTTCTTTGGGAGCTTGTTAGTAGCTTGTGGCAGACTTACACTGTGTGGGTGTGAAAGAAACTAGGCGAGTTTTGAGGGACATAAGAAGAAACATTCTGTCCTTGAGACACAGTCTCCCTCTATGTGCAGTTAACAAAATGCCCGTTAACTGGTCAGTGCCCTTGTCTCTCTTTAGAGGAAGCTGGTTGCAAAATCTTCAGTGGTTCCCCAGTGGTGTACTAGACTATTGTATTGGTGAGGTGAGGATTCCTTGTTTTTAACTCTATGTAGGTGAATGTTGGAGCACTGTTGAGAAGCTGCTATCTGTATCCAGTGGACAATTGTTAAACATTTTTATTGCGCAAAAGCGTTGATTCACTTATCAAATCCATCACACAAAAAGCAACAACAAAGCTTCATTGTTTTAACTCTAGAAGGTTATATGCACTGCCATTATAAAAGTCACTTGATGGAGCGGATCTAAAATGAACGAAAAATGGAATATTTTTTAAAAGGTTTTGACTCTAAAAAGTTGTTTTATGTGTTGCTTACCCCACTGGATACGTACAATCTGTCAATAGTTCAAAAACGGGCTATGAGGTTAGAAAGAGAAAGTAACAAAACACGCCAATTAATTCCAAGAAACCCAGGAAGCCAGACAAAGAAAGAGAGAAAGGAAGGAAGGAAGGAGGGAGGGACAAAAATGAGGTACCACCAGACAGGGTAGGAAGGAGTCCATCACGTAGTCAGACTGTGAAGTAACAGCAGAAGATTGCTAGAAAATCAAACCTGATGGGGGGTGGTTTGATTACCTGAGTGTCACACAATGGGAGGGCGCCTGAATCCTGGAGGTTT
>CM054161.1:35667607-35670107 GCA_028751875.1 Rapana venosa
CATTTGAGATGAGATAAAGAACATTATATAATATATATATATATATATATATATATATATATATATATATATATATATATATATATATATATATATATATATATAACATATATATATAATGTTCTACATATATATACATATAGATAGATAGGTAGATAGATACATACATACATACATACATACATACATAGATACATACATACATACATACATACATACATACATACATACATACATACATACATACATACATACATAGATAGGTAGGTAGATAGATACATACATAGATAGAAAGATAGATAGATAGATAGATAGATAGATAGATAGATAGATAGATAGATAGATAGATAGATAGATAGATATATGGATATGTATAGATATATAGATATATAGAGAGAGATTATATATTAGCGTGTGTATATATCTATATATATATATATATATCTATATCTGTGTGTGAAAGTGTGTGTGTGTGTGTACAGTTGCTGGTCACTTTGCAACCATTTGCTGTCTTGCTAGCATGTGTGTGTGTGCCTCTGTCTGTCTGTCTGTCTGTGTATGTGTGTGGCTGAGGTACTGTATTAAGATGTATTCGAATTTGTCTACACATATCTTGGTTTATGAACGGAATTTATTTAAATGTTTTACTGGCCTCCCTGAGAAATCAGCAATTAAAATATGGGAATGACTTTCAAGAAAAAGTGAAATATACTAGCATGAAAGAGATTTTTTAAAAACTGACAGAAGCAGAGAGAGAGAGGGAGAGAAAGGGAGAGAGAGAGAGAGAGAGAAGAGAGAGAGAGAGAGAGAGAGAGAGAGAGAGAGAGAGAGAGAGAGAGACCGACAGACGAACAGACAGACAGACAGACAGACAGAGTCAAGGAGAGAGGAAGAAACATAGAAAAGCTAGCATATTACACACAGAGAAAGAGAGAGTGAGAGATAGATAGAGACAGACAAACAAACAGACAGACAGACATATGGATGGAGAGACAAACAGACAGACTGACAGATACACGGAAAGAGAAAGAGTTCAGTGCACAGACTTGTATAAAGTTAGAAAACAGTTTTGAAAAAAGAAATCATGTCAGCCTTGGAACATCCCCCAGACATCTTTTCTTATTTTTTACTGCACTAAAACCACAACACACACACACACACACACACACACACACACACACACACACACACACGCACACACACACACACACACACAGCTGTGTGATGAGTCAACTAGGGCACAGGTTTTGCCAGACAAAAAAATCATTCTGATCAGCACAGTGGCCTTGTGTGCTAAAAGTCAGGCCAATCAATAGACACAGAAAGGCACTTTGGCGAGGCAGTGTGTTGATGACAATGTAATCAGTCACACAAGCAAGAAGATGATCAATAGCTCAGTGACAAAAGGTGTAGGAGTGAGCATTCCAGTAGTCTGGGATGAACGCTTGGCAAAGGACCCTGCACCAGTGTTTGTTTCCTTGAAATGCATGACTACATGATTACATGCAGAGTCATAGTCCTTTAGATGAGACTATAAACCTAGGACCCGTGTTCGAACGCATGTAGAACATCTTGCGCACACGTTAAATCCTGTTCCGCTTTTCGGAAGAGTAGGCCATTGTGTGCCGGTGGAAACGGATGACAAAATTTACAAAACCGCATACACACGGGGACTGGATGTAAAAAAGCACGTGAGTGCTTATTCCATTATCCTCGATAGAAAAGAATAAATAAATAGATAAATAAATAAATAGACTTGTCTTCATCTAGTGTGAATGACTGGAGAAGAACAGTAAGCTTGAGCCCATGAAGAAATGAATATCTATGTCTGTGCGTACACATTTTCAGAAACATTCTATTCATATGTTCTTACACGCATACTCTCTCTCTCTCTCTCTCCTCTCATCTCCTCTCTCTCTCTCTCTCTCTCTCTCCCCTCTCTCTCTCTCTCTTCCCTCCCTCTCTCTCTCTCTTCTCACTCTCTCTCTCTCTCTCTCTCTCTCCTCTCTCTCTCTCTCTCTCTCTCCTCTCTCTCCTTCTCTCATACACATACTCACTCAGAGAGCATTCATACAATTACCCACAATGCACACAAACACACACACACACATACACACACACACATATACACACAACAAACACACACACACACACACACACACACACATGGCAGTCATATATTATTAAACCACAACATGCAAACAGAACATGAGCTGTAAACATTCTTGGTCACAATTTCCTGTATAAATAAATAAATAAAACATCTTTTAGTTGTTTTTATCAACACCGTAAATGATTAGCTATCCAAAAAAAGCCACTTGGTGAAACAAATATACAAAAAAGTTTCTGCATTTTTCTCTAATGAAAAAGACACAACATCCACTTTTCTTTTAAAGGCTTTCATGTGTTCATAAGTAGTCGATCTTTTTCTGTGTCTCAATAGTGTACCTCAGCCACACACAGATACAGACGACAGACAGACAGACAGAGACACAAGTCA
>CM054161.1:35675107-35682607 GCA_028751875.1 Rapana venosa
AAGAAGAAGAAGAAGAAGATGATGATGATGATGATGAAGAAGAAGATAAAGAAGAATACTTGTTTCTACCCCTTTGGACTGCGGCAAAGAAGGTGGAGTATTGCTATAATGAACAAAAAGACAGAACGCATCAATATCTTGACCTGTTCGGTCTTCACACAAAGCAAACAAGGTGGGGTTTTATTTTATCAATAAAAAGACAGTTGGCTTTTGGTTATTCTTTTCTCAGTAGTCCGATAGTCAAATTAGGGGTTTCACTGCAATCTGAGGTGAGGCTGGTGTCTAGTTGCTGAGCTGTCCGCTTTAGTGAAGTTTTCTTCTCCCTCCTTGGCCTTAACATCCATTTCCATGCAAATATTTTTGGGTGAGGCTCAAAAACCAAAGTTCTGTGTATGGAGTCAAGTCAAAGTCAAGTCAAAAACGCTTTAATCGTCCCATGAAGGGCAATTACAATGCTGACAAGCACACAAATCATAATCAAATATAAAAAAAGAAACAAAAAGCTGCATTTCATATTGGTTTAAACATTCCAAGATAATACTCCACATCTTGATTACACGTTCAAACCCCATCTAACCTTCATAAACAAATAGTAGGACAGCTATGACTAGTGGTATGGATGACAGCAACATACCTAGCATGCAATCTACAATTTGCAGAGTGATGGGCTGTGACAGGTTTTAACTTGCCCGGGGATACATTGCCTTAAATGATGTTCTGGACAGAGCCCTAATGATTCATTGGGGAGATCAGGGCAAAGTCAATAAAGTCAAATCAAGCCAAGATCAGTTTCAAAGGTGAATGGGAGATGGTGATTGGCTTCTGTGTGGTGTAGAAGACAGTGGGTGGAACAGCACACACACACACACACACACACACACACACACACACACACACACACACACACAAAGTAATGACTTTCTCTTTCGTTCTGCTTTTCCCTCCCAAATGCTCCTCCTCATTAGTTGATCAACGTGAAGTCACGTGCTAACTTTACCTGGCTGTCAATTTCGATTCGTGACTATCGATTGGTTGGCTTACTGCTTTAAATGTTTTCTTATTGGCTACGATTCATTCTAAATGGTTCTTGATTGGCTATTTTACTGTATCGGGTCTTTGCTTTACTTCCACTTTACCTGCCAGTGCTTTTGGGGTGAACTGGTTTGTGTGCTGTACCTAGTGGAATATGGCAGCTTAAATCGTTTTTGTTCGAACATTTAGAGTTTACTTTGTTACCATTTACGTTCTTAGATTTTTCCATCTATGCGATTGCAACATTCATAATGCAGTAAGAGGGCGAAATGTTCTTGTAGGGGTCAATTCTTTTGTTATGTGTAAATTAAGGGGAAAATAACCCTAGATTGCTTGAACGTTTTTAAGCTGTAAACCGATACAACTTTCTTTTCGCACGCGAGTTGGGGGTCAAAGCATTTTGTTTCATTCTTCGGCTTAAAGCTGGGAGGTTCACTACAGGTGAGATTGTTTGCATATGCGACCGTTTTTGTCCATGATTAAGGTAGCCACATTCCGACTTCAGGGATGTTCAAAGAATTAAAAGCGTTTCAGTTTGCGCACCTTAAACATTTACAGCTCTGGGTTTGAATCTTTATGGCATGCATACACCAGATGGATCAATAACGACAGGTATGTAAAGACACTGATAGATTAGGTTTGATGCACACTTTTCAATGCCTTAATCCTTCTTTGTTAGGGCTTAGATTCGTTATGGATCAATCCTCTGGTGGTAATAGTAGCTAGTAATGGCTTTTGTTGTTATGGTAGCAAAAGCAGTAACAGAAGCAGTAGCAGCAGCAGTAGCAGCAGCAGCATTAGTAGTAGTAGCAGCAGCAGCAGCAGCAGCAGCAGCAGCAGCTGTAGTAGTAGTAGTAGAAGTAGTAGTAGTAGTAGTAGTAGTAGTAGCAGCAGCAGCAGCAGCAGCAGCAGCAGCAGCAGCAGCAGCAGCAGCAGCAACAGCAGCAGCAACAACAGCAGCAGCAGCATTTTGTTGTAAATGTTGTTCCTGTTATTGTAAACCGCAACACTGTCAAGATCAGTCTTTTTATGAACAAACGAAAGCATATCACAATAAAATGACAGTAAAACCAAAATTTTATAGTTTACTGT
The DNA here is from genome assembly GCA_028751875.1 of Rapana venosa. Taxonomy (NCBI): domain Eukaryota; kingdom Metazoa; phylum Mollusca; class Gastropoda; order Neogastropoda; family Muricidae; genus Rapana; species Rapana venosa. The sequence continues at coordinate 35,677,232 of CM054161.1, forward strand.
AAATAAGAAGCTGTCGCAGGGGGAAAAAAATCTAGAGTGTTAAATGGCAGGGAAATTTCATCATGTCTTGTTTTGGCCTGTCAAGTCCTTTTCCGCTTTGAAATTTTAAAAAAGGAAATAGATGCTTTTAATTTGTTTTTTATTTCAAAAGCGTGATTGTTGTTGTTGTGTTTAAATTTACATTCCAGCGGAGATTTTCGATTCAGAGACAGGAAAGATGTGATCACAAAACATATCAAAATCATATTTTGGGGGGAAGATCTGTTTTCGACTTGATAAGACTTGAGATTTAATCATGCAGGAAAATCAGGCGGGCTTTTGAGCTCTTCCAAACAACAGAAGAAGATAAATCATGCTGATTAAATATCTGATAAATAAAAAGTTTCTCATTAATCAAAGAGTAGCTTAATCGGTTTGCAGAATACACCTTCGTGTGTTTGCGTGAATGTGCATGAGATGCAAGAAAGGAATGGGTGGGTAGGTTGTGTGAATATTGATGTCAACAGGAGCTTGTGCGTGTGTGTGTGTGTGTGTGTGTGTGTGTGTGTGTGTGTGTGTGTGTGTGTGTGTGTGTGTGTGTGAGTTTGTGTGTGTGCGTGTGTGTGTGTGTGTGTGTGCGTGCGTGCGTGCTTGCGTGTGTGTGTGTAAGCAATAACGAAATTATGCTATTGATATGATTAAAGAAATGAGCAAATTGGATTCCTGAATCGTCTATGAAATAATCACATAAAGCATTCTATGGCTTCGTTTTTGATATGATAAGGTAAAGACTGTTTCCGTTTCATTCAGGAACAAAAGAATATATACATAACAACATTACTAATTCCAGCTTTCTTTGACCTTTGCTCCCAAGAATGAATAAATCTGTCTTCTGCTTTTCTTCTACACAAAAATCGTCAACCAAGCCTTTGTTTCGGTCAAAGAAACAATTGATTTTGTTTTGTTTTGTTTTGATTTGTCAAACGTATCATTTCTTCCCGGTATCACGTTTGGAGCATGCAGTGCTAAGCAATATTGTTGTTAGCTGTGTGTCCTTTTTTTTTTTCTAACCTGTATCCTTTATTTGTGGGGACGGGATAGCTCAGTGGTCAGAGCACTCCCTTTCGCCCAGCCAATGTTAAGCAGCATCGAGCGTGGTTACCAGTTGGATGGGTGACCGTTTGTGCGCCTTGGCTTTAGTTCAGTTCACCCAGCTGTAAATGGGTACCTGCCCTCTTTAGGGTCAGGGAAGGTAAAGCAGCGAGGGAGAGGAGATGAGCGCCGCCCTCAATATGCTGGCCCCTAGAGAAACTGAGGTTTATGATGCCTTGCTCCCCTATGATCACATAGGTTATGGAACACCTTTACCTTCACCTTTTGTCCTTATTTAGTGGTGTGTCATTGTAGCTGGTCCCACGCCAATCATCCCGATATCACCACACACACAGCCATGTCCAGCCATACCCAGGTTGGTTAGAGCGTTGGGCATTGCGCTCGTGATCTGCTGATCTGGGCTCAAATCCCGTTCAAGAGGATTTTTCCCCTGGAGTTAACATCAGACTTGTCTCCTCCCAAAAGTCCTTTGGGTGTGACTATAAACTGAGGTCCCGTGTGCGAACAAACGCAGAACATCTTGCGTGCACGTTAAAAGCTGTTCTGTTTTTCAGAAGAGCAGGCCATTGCTCGAAGGTAGGAAGGGATGACAACATTTACAAAACTGCATACACACGGGTACTGGATGTAAAAGAAAAGAACATGAGTGCTTATTTCATTATTCTCGAAATAAAAGGCATAAAAAAAGAATAAATAAATATAAATAAATTGTTGTATCCTCCCTTTCCGCAATCCACGAAGAATTATCAGTATAATAAAGTCGCCCTGAGGCCACTGGTCAGAAAAGATCCTGCACCGCTACGTTGTACCATTGGGAGTCTTCAGTGGTGCTTCTTCGGATTTAGATCCCTCTGAACTTTATGTGATACACTGAATGTCTGCTTTCTAGCTTCTGAGCTGACTGCCATCCTGTTTTGGGGTTGTTGAGATATGTCTTTTTATTGTTTTCTTTTCTTTGCTTTTTATTTGCTTTGTTGGGTTTTATATTTTTGTTTTCTTTCTTTGCTTTTTTGCTTTGTTGGTTGTTTTTTTCAATCCTGGGCTAATGCTCTGTGGTTTACCAATTGTGAGATTTTATGTATCCGACCCTATACTCACCATTATGGTAGCCACTTTTTTACTCCACAGATGATGTGTAAACTCAACACTGGTGTATGCAAGGTTTTCTTTTTAAACTGTTGTTATTCGCTCCTACTGGTGCCCAATGATCTACCCTTCAAAAAGGTGAAACAACACACACAAAACCAGTCATCTGGAAGCTGAAAAACATGTTGTCACAAAACAATTTGTTTTCAAATGAGAACATCAAAGCCATTTGTGTCTGCTGCCTTTACAATTAAGAAAAGGTTAATGTTTGCCAAGAGCATTCAGGGTGGGCTACCACACAAGATCTTTAGAACTTTATACTCCCAGTCAAAAAAAGGCATTCTTATTCAAATTCTCTCCTGCACCAAACTTTAATGGGCTGGGCATGACGTGTAAGGTGCTTAATGGCAGTACAATGCATTTCCGCTTGTATGTCAAGACACCAATAGCTGCTATCAGCATCTGATAAAGAAGAAGAAGAAAAAGAAGGATAAGGAGGAGGAGGGAAAGAAGAAGAAGAAGAAGAAGAAGAAGAAGAAGAAGAAGAAGAAGAAGAAGAAGAAGAAGAAGAAGAATTTAACAGACTTGCAGAGGAATGAATTCAGAACAATGTCAACTCCAGCGAAATTTCTATCAACCCCTAACCAAGCAACTCACCAGAAACAAGAAACCCTCACACACCCTTTAGTCTAGATCCACATTCTCTCACACCCTCCATTCATCTCTTCTATTCTTTTCTATCCTGGGGCAACAAGGACAAAAGTGTTCCTGTTATGGGAACGTAATGACTTCGTCCTCAAGAACAATGCAGACAAAACAGGCTCAATACTTTTATCAGACCTACTTTCACTCCCTGCTGGGTAAAACAAAGGTCACCAGAAGCCAAGCTCATTGAAACACAGAGGGGACAGACTGACTGACTGACTGACTACCTGGGTCTAGATAGATCTGGATCTATAGATCTGTGTCTGGGACCAGGTTACCTGTACTTCCACATGTTTACTGCTTTCCTTTGGCTGGGTGGAGATCGAATTTATGACAAGGGCATGTCAGCCTCTCTCTCTCTCTCTCTCTCTCTCTCTCTCTCTCTCATCTCTCTCTCTCTCTCTCTCTCTCTCTCTCTCTCTCTCTCTATCTCTCTCTCTCTCTCTCTCTCTCTCTCTCCTATGTGGAGGACAATGGGAACAAATAAACCTGGCAATAAAATGTGCACTGAAAGATTCTGTCAATCATGTCAAAAGGCAATCAATGAAAAATACAGTATGGGGGGAAAAGGAAAAGAACTGCGCAATTTGTGTGAATTTTTTCTAGTTCTTCGTTATTTCAATCTATGAGAGATGTTTAGATTCTTTTTTTTAAACAATGGATTTGATAGCACTGGTGTGCCTTTTTGTTTAGCTATCTAAACATGGAGTTCGTTGAAAAATGGATTATCAAGATTTTAAGACATAAAGATTTCCCAATGTTTTATAAACAGATTTTCAAAACATCTCACAAAGATTTTTAAACAGCTCATAAAGCATTTTTACCACATAGAATGCCACATTCATTTGGGCACCATTTATTCTAAATCCCTATTCTCGCACACCCTCCATTCACCTGTTCTATTCTATTCTCTATCCTGGGGCAACAAGGACAAGAACGTTCCTGTTATGGGAACGTAATGACTTCGTCCTCAAGAACAGTGCAGACAAAACAGGCTCACTACTTTTATCTGGCCTACTTTCACTCCCTGCTGGGTAGAACAAAGGTCACCAGAAGCCAAGCTTATTGAAACACAGAGGGGACTGACTGACTGACTGACTGACTACCTGGGTCTAGATAGATCTGGATCTATAGATCGGTGTCTGGGACCAGGTTACCTGTACTTCCACATGTTTACTGCTTTCCTCTAGCTGGGTAGAGATCGAATTTATGACAAGGGCATGTCAGCCTCTCTGTCTCTCTCTCTCCTATGTGCGGACAATGGGAACAAATAAACCTGGTAATAAAATGTGCACTGAAAGATTGTGTCATTCATGCCAAAAGGCAATAAATAGAAAATAATATAGTTTATGGGGAAAAAACCTGCCCAATTTGTGTGATTTTTTTTGTTCTTGGTCATTGCAGTCTATGGAAGATTGATGGTCATGGTTTTTTGTATTCTTCCAGTATCTATACATGGAGTTGAATGAAAAATGGATAATCAAGATCTTAAGACATCATATGGAGATTTTCAAACGTTTCTTTAAAAAGTGAGTTTCAAATGTCTAACAAAGAGTTTAAAACAGCTCATCAAGTCTTTTTACCACACAGAATGCCATATTGTTTTTAGCAAACTCCATCATCCATATGCACCCCTTTTTCTAGTACTGTTCTAGCATTTTCTCCTTTCCTTTATTCTTCTTCTGCTTCTTTTTTTTCCTTCAAACACTCAGACTGCAACTATTGTTTTTTGTTATATGAGTGAAAATGCATAACGAATGTCACTTTGCATCTCTATCTTGCCCAAGAATTGTTGAATAAAGATCAGCACAGGCATGCACACACTCACACACACTACATTACTACATTATATAGATATATAGAGAGATATACAGATAGATATTCAATTTTTTTTTCATGTGTATATTTTCAGATTTTATTTTCTCTCTCTCTCTCTCTCTCTCTCTCTCTCTCTCTCTCTCTCTCTCTCTCTCTCTCTCTCTCTCTCTCTCTCTCTCTCTCTCTCTCACATCCTCTCTCTCTCTCTCTCTCTCTCTCTCTCTCTCTCTCTCTCTCGCTTTCTCTTCAAACATCCATCCAAATATATATGTCCCTTTTAAACCTCCTACATCTCTTTTCTTTTCCTTGTTTTACAACCTTTTCTTCATTTTCCTCAAATGCAGAAGAACACTCCCTTAGCCCTAAACCAAACAACTCACCAGAAACAGAAACCCCCACACACCCTTAAGTCTCCCCATTCTCTCACACCCTCCATTCATCTCTTCTATTCTCTATCCTGGGGCAACAAGGACAAAAACGTTCCTGTTATGGGAACGTAATGACTTCGTCCTCAAGAACAGTGCAGACAAAACAGGCTCAATACTTTTATCTGACCTACTTTCACTCCCTGCTGCGTAGAACAAAGGTCACCAGAAGCCAAGCTCATTGAAACAAAGAGGGGACTGACTGACTGACTGACTGACTGACTACCTGGGTCTAGATAGATCTGGATCT
>CM054161.1:35695107-35700107 GCA_028751875.1 Rapana venosa
AAACGAAAGAAAAAGGGAAGGAGAGGGGGGAGGGAGGGAGGGGGGGAGGAAGTAAGAGAAGAGAGAGAGAGAGAAGAGAAGACGGGACGAAACAGGGGGAAAAGGCAGAGAAGGAAAAAGAGTGAACCCAAAAACAAAAAAAGAAAACAACGAAAAAAAGACATTAAAAGTAACGGGGGGACAAATACAAAACAACAAAAACAAAAAATCACAAAAAAAATAAAACCAAAAAGGCAACTAGAGCCCACAAAAAAATTTTTAGAAGTCACTAAAAACCCAAAAAGGTTCCCCCAAAACCCTATGTGGTCGAAGGGGAGCGAGGCTCAGAGACCTCATTCTCAGGGCCAGAATTGAGGGGGCCCTATTCATCCCCCCCCTGTTTTTCCTTCCCTCACCCTAAAGGGGCAGGTACCCTTTACAGCTGGGTGAACTGTACACTGTACTGAAAGTCAAGGCAGCGAAAACGTACCCATCCAAGTGTAACCATGCCCCATGCGCTTAATTGGGGGGGGGAAAGCCGATTTTCTCGCCACTGGCTATCCCCCCCCCATTTAAAACTTTTACTGAGGATTATAAAACTTCCCACACACAAAAAACCACTACTCCTGCTTTAAAAAACCCATTTTGGCTATCCCGTCCCCATTTAGAACTATTATGAGAGATTATATACTTCACACCACACAACCACTACCCTGCTAATATAAAAACTTCTGTCTGATAGTATATATAAAATACATGTAGATAAAACACCAGGCTTAGGTCCGTCTAGCCAGTCTAACCCAAAATAGTTATCTGCACTGTCAATTGTTATCCATAAAAAACCTCTCACAGGCTCTAAAGCCCCTTTTTTTTGCCAATGCGAAAGTAGAATTCCCCATATTTGGCTCTGATGTTTGTTTTTTTTTTTCTTTTTGAGACTTTTGGGGTGAGAAGGGAAGACTTTTTTTTTTTGGGGTGTGTGGGGTGGTGTGTGTTGTGGCCGGAGGTGTGTGTGTGTGTGGGTGGGCGTGCGTGCGTTTGGTGTCCGGTGTGTGTGTGATCAACACGGAAACATACACGGATATCCCATGCACGAGCACAAAAGCACCCTCCCCCACCCCCCACCCACCCACAACACAAACATACACTTTTAAAAACACGCTACACACAATAAAAACACAAAAACCAATACACCACAATAACACACATCCCAAAAACATTAACACATAAACACTCACACCAATACACCAAAAAAACACACACCACCCCCCTCAAGAAAAACTTTAATAAAAACACCCAAAAACAACAACCCCAACCCAAAACAAAAAAAGAAAGCAATAAAACAAAGCACAGCACAGGGAACAGTAAAGAAAAAGAGAGAGGACCCCGACAGACGATAAAGACAGAAACAGACAGAAACGACAGCAACAGACAGAACAATCTGAAGACATCTCCTTTTCTGATTAAAAGGGTTTCTTTGCTGTAAGGGAAAAAACAGAAGAGGGGAGGGGTGAGAGACAAAACAGAGACAGAGACAGACAGAGAAGCAAGGGGAAATTTTCCCAAGACATTTCCTTTTCTTTTTAAAAAAGGGTTCCCTTTTCTGTAAGGAAAAACAGGGAGAGGAGAGAGAGAGGGAGAGAAAAGAGAGAGAAGAGAGGGGGAGGAAGGAGAGAGAGAGAGAGAGAGTGAGTGAGTAGTAGTGAGTGAGTGGTGGGGAGAGAGAGAACTCAAAATCGAATTTTTATGAAAGCTTGGTAAAGCAAGGCTTTTTTACACCAGACCCCCATAAGAAAAAGGAAAAATAAACAAATAAAAAAACAACGAATCAATAAATGGAAATAACTCGTACAGAAAAAACAGCTAAGCAAAAATAATAACATTCCCCACTTGACAAAACTAATCTATGTTATGAAGACAGCTTTGGCACAAATTGACAGTAAGTAAGAGAGAGAGGAGGGGAAAAGGGGGGGGAGAGGGAGGGAGAGACAAACAAATAGACGAGCAGACAGACAGACAGAGCGGGGAATTTTCCAAAAAAAACTTTCCCTTTTCTGCTTAAAAGGGATTTTTTGCTTCTAAAAGGAACAGCTCAGAAACCCAACCGACTAATCCCCGACTAAGGAAATCCCCAGGTCATTTAAACAGACTGAAACGTTGGCACGCAAAGTTACATTCAAAATTTAAAAAACCTCGTTGCGCCCTTTTGATCAAATGAGTAGCAATTTTTATTCAGCTTCCCAAATGACACCATTCTTGAGGTAAAAATGAAATTGTGTGTGGGTGTGGTGTGTGTGTGTGAAGAAAGAGAGAGGGGGAGGGAATTGAATAGAAATTTAATTTTATTGCCCTTTAAACATACACCAACAGCAAGCCCCTATTACGTAATACTTTTGACACAATGTCTATCATTGACATGGATACACAACAATGGTAATGCCCTTTTTTATTTAAAAAAGTTTTAGGGTGGGATTTCAATAGAGAACTGCCCAAAATGGTCCCAGTGAGGAACCGTCCATTCAGCCAAGGGAGAAAAATTAAGTCATAGAAAAAGGCGAGAGAGTGAGATATCTTTTTTTTTTTATTATTTTTTTATACAGATAAGAAAAAAAGCACTTTAGCTTTTTTTTAACCTTCCCAGTTTAGCGGTTTTGTAAATTTGCATGTTTCCCCCCGGCAACAATGGCCCCACTTTTACGAACAGTGGGGCAGGGGTTTTGGTGCGCGCAAGTTTCTGCGGCATTCGCAAAACGGGACCTCGGTTTTTTAGTCTCATCCCAAGGACTTTTTTGGGGAGTGGAGTGCACTGAGTTAACTCCAGGGGGAAAAAATCCCCCTTAAAGGGGAAACGAACCCGGTTCGTGAGATTCGGGGGCAATTTTCTAACCCCTAGGCTATCCCTCCCCCCGAAGCCCATCCCATCCCCCCCGAGAGAGAGAGAGAAAGAGAGAGGAGAAGAGTGATAGCCAATCAGACATTTATGAGCATGTAACAATGAAACCCAGTGCCTGCTACAGATACAAAAAACAGGGGGTGCTGCCTTGGGCGAGCACTCCCCCCCTTCCCCCCCCCCCCCCCCCCCCCCCCCCCCCCCCCCCCCCCCCCCCCCCCCCCCCCCCCCAAAAAAAACCCCCCCCCCCCCCCCCCCCCCCCCCCCAAAACCCCCCCCCAGTGGCTTTTGGGGCAGTCAATTGCAAAAAAAAAAGAAAAAATGTTATTCCCTTTCCAAAAAAAAATAAAATTTAAAAACCCTTTTCCCAACACCCCAACCCATCTGGGGGCACCACCAAAACCGGGGGGCTTTCTAAAATGGCAAGTGGATTTTGGGGAAGTGAAAATTCAACTCTTTTTTTAAAGGGGGAAAAAAGAAAAAAAAAAAAAAAAAAGAAAAAAAGAAAGAAAAATAAAAAAAAAAACCCCACATCAAAACGTGGCGTTTTGGACAACTTTTGCCCCAACCAAAACCACCCGTCCCCCCAAAAAAAAATTTTGTAAAACTGGGCCAACCTCCAGGAAAGGTCATTAATTTAACCCCAGAAAGAAGAAGAAGAAAGAGAAAAGAAAGAAAAGAAAAAAAGAAGGGGGAAAATAGGGAAAATTTTCCGAAACTAAACCCCCTTGACTCCCCTTCAAGGGGTTTCCCCCATTTAAAAAACCCTTCCCTTCCCCAAAAAATGAACATCCACCCCTGTACAACACCGTACAATCTGGAAGGTTTAAATATCTTCCCGGCAGAGGAGGGGTGAAAAGAGAAGAAAAGCAAAACCCCAACAAGGGGGCTGGGAAAAAAACCATGAGCCTTGTTCCATTATTCCGTTTAAAAAAATTAAATAAATAAATAGCAGGGTTACCCATAATTAAAAACGTTTTAAAACTTTCAGAAGAATGCGGAGTCAGTACCAATGGATGTGAGGATTTTTTTTTCTTGTTTTCTTTTCTTTATTTTTTTTTCTTCCTCAAGGTTTCACTAATGGTGAGATATTTTAGGGGTATGAGACCGTCCCCCCCTCTCCCTCCCCAATTAGTTAGGTAGCCGCATTCCGATTTCGGGGATAGCAAGATGTTAACTCCAAGTGGAAAAAAAATTCCCCTCGAACAGACCTCTCAACAGAGATTCGAACCCTTACCCTCAGATTGCCAATTTGATGGTCTAACCACTAAGCTATCACACACCCCTACCCACACACCCCCCCCCCCCCATCCCTACCCTGCCCCCCAACATTGAGAAGATAAGAAAGGTAAACACATTGGCCTGTTTGAAACACACTGGGTAAACTGGGATGAAACAGGACAGGGAGATGGACGGGTGAATAAAGGAGGAATAACAAAACGAAGAAGAGACACAGGAGAGATAGATGGAGAGAGGGAGATAGATAGATAGAAGAGAGAGAGAGAGAGAGAGGAGAGGGAGAGAGAGAGAGAGAGAGAGAGAGAGAGAGAGAGAGAGGAGGAGGGGGGGGGGGGGAGAGAGAGAGAGAGAGAGAGAGAGAGAGAGAGAGAGAGAGAGAGAGCGAGAGAGAGGGGGGAGAGAGAGAGAGAGAGAGAGAGAGAGAGAGAGCGAGAGAGAGAGAGAGAAGGAGAGAGAGAGGAGAGAGAGAGAGAGGGGTGGAAGAGAGAGAGATTTCATTTTATTTCTATATATCGAGGATAATGGAATAAGCACTTATGTGCTTTTTTACATCCAGTCCCCGTGTGTATGCGGTTTTGTCAATTCTGTCATCTGTTCACACCGGCACACAATGGCCTACTCGCACGAAAAGCGGAACAGGATTTAACGTGTGCGCAAGATGTTCTTGCGTGCGTTCGCACACGGGACCTCGGTTTATAGTCTCACCCGAAGGACTTTTGGAGAGAGTGGAGTCTGCACTGATGTTAACTCCAGAGGAAAATATCCCCTTGAACGGGAATCGAACCCGGGTCGTCAGATTGCGAGCGCAATGTTCTAACCACTAGGCTGTCCCGTTCCCCAGTGAAAGAGAGAGAGAGAGAGAGAAGAGAGAGAGAGAGAGAGAGAGAGAGAG
>CM054161.1:35702607-35705107 GCA_028751875.1 Rapana venosa
TGTGCGATAGACTTTCGGGGGAGTGGAATCGGCACTGATGTTAGTTAACTCCAAGGCAAAAATTAAAAAGAAATTCCCTCAAACTGGGTGTCGCGGTGGTATATAGTGGCTCAAACTCCGGACCGTCATATTTCATGAAGGGAGGCAGGATGGTTAAGCCGTTCGCCTGCCAACAAGTAAACCGCGACGTTCTGGGTTCGATTCCCAGCCTCGCCCTTTCGTCCCAGTTTGACCCAAAAAAATCGAACTGAATGTCAAAGTCCTTCGGATGAGACTACAAACCGAGGCACCGTGTGCGAACGCATGCAGAACATCTTGCGCACACGTTAAATCCTGTTCCGCTTTTCGAAAGAGTAGGCCATTGTGTGCCGTTGGGAACAGATGACAAAATTTACAAAACTGCATACACACGGGGACTGGATGTAAAAAAGCACATGAGTGCTTATTCTATTATCCTCGATATAAAAACAAAAAAGTCATCTGAGCGCTTTAATTTGTTGCTTTACAAGATTCAGCGCTATATAAATTCCATACATTATTATTATTATTATTATTATTATTTGGGGCGCAATGCTCTAACCAATAGGCTATCCCGTCTCCAACAAGTATAAATAATATTTTAAACACCCATCATTTATCCCGCTCTTTACCACCGCATTAGATTATGCGTTGTACGGATTCCCTCAACCGTGTGTTATACGAGTAAAACACGCATGGAAAACTTTACAACGTAGAGTTATCACCCAGGAATTTGGATAAAAACGCTGAATCCAAGCTTTAACATCTTTTTTCTTTGTCTGCGAAGGACGAAAAGAACAACAAAAAAAGAAGCAAAAACAACAAAGGAAACTAGCTCCTCCCCCCCGCCCCTTAAAAAAAAAGAAAATACCACACACTCACAAAATAAATAAATTAAAAAAAAGCCCACCTTGATTCGTGGGTTCATTTACTTTGAAAAGAAAATAGATTTTTTTAAAAAATAAAAGAACAAAAAAGAAACCAAGCATGAAAGAAAAAAAGAAAAAAAAAACAATACCCCCATCCCTCCAAAAAAAAAATCCCCAAAATAAATAACTACATAAAAAAGAAAGAAAAAGACAGCAGGACAACCCCCCCCCCCCACCCCCACCCTGTCTCCCTCCTGCATACCTTATTGCGAAAAGAAACACCCCCGCCACCCCATCCCCACCCCATCCCCACCTACACCCCAAAGAAACAAAGAAAAACAAAAAAACAAAAAAACAAAAGGAGCCCAAAAGAAAACAAGAAAAGAAAAACAGGGTAACCTCCTCCTCCCACCCCACCCCTCACCCAAAACTCCCCACCCCCACCCCCCCCCCCCCCCCCCCCCCCCCCCCCCCCAAAAGTGGAAATCGAGTTAGAGGGAGACGAAGCAAAACAAACGGAAATGAAAGACGAAAAAAAAAAATGAACAAACAAGAGAAATGTTACAGCAGAAGAACACAAAAAAACAAAAATACAAAACAAAAAAAACCCACCGACAAAATAAACAACAAAAAAGACCAGGCAAAGAAGAGAGAGTGGAACTGAATCTAATAAAACTTGCAAGAAGTCAAACTATAGGGGGAAAACGGAGAGAGAGAGAGAGAGAGAGAGGAGGAGAGAGAGAGAGGAGAGAGAGGAGAGAGAGAGAAGAGAGAGAGAGAGAGAGAGAGAGAGAGAATGAGGGAGGGAGGGAGGGATGAGAGAGAGAGGTGGATGTGTGTGTGTGGGGGGGGGGAGGGGGGTGGAGAGAGAGAATGCGAATAGTTTGCGAATAGTTTATTCAGATTTTAGGCTGCGAGAGAGAGAGTGACAAAAATAAACCAACACAAAAATAAAACAAATAACCAGACATATCAAAGAAGTTTTAGTTACTCAGAAAAAAAAGTCAAAACAGAAAGAAAAACATTCCCGAGAGTTTTAAAAAATCTTTATCTAAAACAAAACAACTCCCCCCCCCCCCCTCCTCGCCCTCCAAAACATCAAACAACTGAAAAACATAACAAAAAACGAAAAGAAGTGTTGCATTAAGTAAACATCTGCTTATAAATATTACCATCAAGATATCACGGTGTTGCTTGATCGATTAAAAAAAAATGTACAATATTTTCCAGATCATAACATGTGCAAACCTGCCAGTGCCAATACTTCTGAACGTGTATAAACGCATGCAGGGGGTCACGCATAAAAGACACTGTCACTGAGGTCAGTTTCTGTCAGTTCCAGAAGCTGGGGGCTATATACACCCTTGTCCCAAGCTTTTTGACCAGACCAAAGATTTTTTCCAATTATTGCTGTCTCAGAAAAATGTCCCCCAAAAGGTAAAGGTGTCCTATAACCTATGTGGTAGTAGGGGAGCGAAGCATCAGAGACCTCACTTTTCCAGGGGCCAGCATATTGAGGGCGGTGCCCATCTCCTCTCCCTCGCTGCTTTGCCTTCCCTGACCCTAAAGAGGGCAGGTACCCATTTACAGCTGGGTGAACTGGGGGAACTGTA
>CM054161.1:35710107-35715107 GCA_028751875.1 Rapana venosa
TAGCTCGGATCGCTCAAAGTCTAGCAGATCACGCATCTCTTCATCTATGAGGTGAGCTTTAGACTTAGGTTTGTTTGTTGTCCAGGTATAAACCCTTTGATTGTTATCTGTAATCTGGATCCTGAAAATGAATGAAGTGCTGCATGCATATTCGAAATGTTGCTTGTGACAAGATTGTAATGACATCATCTACTAACTGCCGATCCAGCTTCGTCTTCAAATTCTATGCTCGAGCTATGCTGTGGTGCTGATCTCTCTCTCTGATTGCATTGATTGATTTCGATCATCGATCTTACTACTGATTGATCTTTTTACCTTTTTTCAACGGCTGCAAGGTAAGATCGACTACCTTTTTTACCTGATCCTTGACCCTTGCCCTGACAAGGACTAGCCATAATAATCACAGTTATAATTTCGAGTAAAGGTCAAGAAAATTATTGTGATGTGAGAGAGAGAGGGAGGGACAGAGAGAGAGAGAGAGAGAGAGAGAGGAGAGAGAGAGAGAGAGAGAGAGAGAGAGAGTAAGAGAGAGAGAGAGAGAGAGCTCAGAGAGAGAGCTCAGAGAGAGAGAGAGAGAGAGAGAGAGAGAGAGAGAGAGAGAGAGAGAGAGAGAAGAGAGAGAGCTCAGAGAGAGGGAGAGAGAGAGAGAGCTGAGAGACTAAGAGACAGAGAGAGAGAGAGCTGAGAGACAGAGAGGGAGAAAACCCAATATTTGAATTGTCAATCTAAATCTGGCATCAACAAAATCAAATGAATGAAAAGACTGACATCAATAATTCAAAAATAGTTTACTTTGGACAAACAGATTGAAAGACAGACAGACAGACAGGCAGAGAGCAGACATACATGCAGACAGACTGACAGACAGACAGACAGACAGAGTATGACTATGTCATCGTGAATCTCTCTCTCTCTCTCTCTCTCTCTCTCTCTCCTCTCTCTCTCTCTCTCTCTCTCTCTCTCTTTCGCTTCAATATCTACTCCCCCCCCCCCCCACAACCCTCTTTCTTTTTCTCTCACATAATAACTCTATCACACCTAAAGATACGAACAGACCTGCATGAAAATAACTACAGTGTACTAAAAAAAAAAACCACCCTGAGACTTTTCTTTTCCTAGAAAACCATACCGCCTTTCCACGACACAAAGATCTAATAAAGGGGATTATTAATTGACCATCCCTGACACCAGAGGGAAAACGCAAACGAGGACGACCCAAGAACACTTGGCGTCGGACTGTCGAAACAGAGCTGAAGACCTTCCAACATACCTGGGGAACCATTCAGAAGCTGGCCCAGGACAGACAGGAGTGGAGAACATTTGTTGCTGCCCTGCGTGCCAATAAGGCACAAAGGCATTGATGATGATCCCTGGAGGTCAGTATATAAAGGAGAAGAAAATGACCACGTACTTGCTTTCAGACAATCAGTCCTTGGACAGGGCTTTCCTTGGTTTCTTGGACAGCTTTCATAATGATAAGGTAGCCTACACACCTTCCTTGTCTGTTTGTCTGCCTGTCTGTACGCTTGTCTGTTGGGTTATCGGTGCGTTTGTTTATCTGTCTGTTTTTCTATATTGTGTGTCTGCTAGCCCTCAGTAGCTGAAGCTCTGTGCGTATCGACAGAGTGAGTATTCGCCCTTATCATGAATAAATTATGGCGAGTTGTCTTTCCTGAGTGGACCCATCAGTTGCAAGAGTGTATTGCCTTGGCCTTTCGCTAATGAAAGGATTGACCGTATTGTTATACATACTTGGTCCTTCCTAGAACCAACCCTCCATCTCTCTCTCTCTCTCTCCTCTCTCTCTCTCTCTCTCTCTCTCTCTCTCTCTCTCTCTCTCTCTCTCTCCCTCCTCTCCTTCTGTCTCTCTCTCGTTCTCTCTCCCTTTCCCTCTCTCTCTCTTTTTCTCTCTCTCGCTCCTTCTCTCTCTCTCACTCACTCTTCCCCTATCTCCCCCTCTCTCTGTTGATTTCTAGCTCATTCTCTCTCTCCTCTATCTCTCTCTCATTCCCTCTTTCTCTCTAGATAGCTCTCCCCCTCTCTCTAGCTCTCCTTCTCCCTCTCCTTCTCTCTCTCTGTCTCTCTCTAGCTCTTCCTCTCCTTCTCCTTCTTTCTCTCTCTCTAACTCTTTCTCTCTCTCACTCCCCCCCCCCCTCTCTCTCTCTCTCTCCCTTCTCTCTCTGTTTATCTCTAGATCATTTTCTCAATCTCATTCCCTTCTTCTCTCTGTCTGTCTCTGTATCTGCCTCTCATTTTCTCTCTCTCTCTATCTCTCTCTTTTTTTTCTAGCTACCCCCCCCCTCTCTCTCTCTCTCACACACACACACACACACACACCCACTGAAGACTAATCCTTCCTTTGCACTGCTGACAGTAACAGACAAACCTCTTAATGATACATTTGACACTGTCACAAGGAAGAGCAACCCATTAATGAAGCGGCTGATGAATGTATTATCACTCTGAGCACACACACACACACACACACAGAGCCAGGAGCAGAGGACCCTGGTGTTACAGCTCTTTGTTATGAATCACACCATCCATGTAATTATTATGTGGGAGTGGTCCTTACCCAGTTTCAGGGCCCATGATAACACATAACATCAAATAACAGGCAATTCTAGGCTTAAAAAACAACAATCCGCACTTTATACAGACAGGCTGTGTTGCTGACAGATCTAACAAGCTTATTTGGGACAGTTCAGATTTTTTTTTTTTTTTTTTTTTTTTTTTTTGGGGGGGGGATAAAAGAGAAAGAGACAAGCTTCCATTCATGAAGCTCGAAAAGCAAATGAATGTGTGTCTATAATTATATTGTATTACTAAAGAGAAACGGCCCATTTGAGTATATTTAATTGCCAATTTTGAATACAAATTCTTCAGGCATCTGTTTTTGACTATTTTGTTTTACACACACACTCTCTCTCTCTCTCTCTTGGGACGGCGTGACGGGACAAGAACTAAAAGGGCGTGCTGTTAGTAAGCTGCTGCAAATTTTTGCATTTAAGCTTCAAAATGTCAGTTACTGGCCTTCCAGCAACTGTAGTAACAACTTTAAATGCCCTGCTGATCGACAACGTCCTATCGAGCTGGAAAGTCGCGGGGGAGAGCGGCAGCGTTGTCTTCGTCTTGCGACTGAAGCCAGTTGACAAGTCAGTATCAACAGAAATGGCGGACCCAGTGCTGAATCGTAATTCGCGAGTTCAGTATTTTCGCAAGAAGTGCCCTTCCCAAATCCGTCGTGACGTCCAAAGAAGTAAACAACATCAAGAAAGACAGGCAAGTCGTCAGTGTGACAAGGACAGTGTTTTGGAAGAGCCGGTGTTGTCTGACAGTGACTCCCTGCATCGTGAGAGAGTGGATGCCAAATCAAAACAAGCCAGCGTGTACACAGAGCTGTGTGTTGACAGTGCAGTGAATGTCCCAGCCACACTAGATTCTCTTGATTTGCCGTGTGAACCAGCAACAGACAGTAAGATCGGTGTGTCTTCTGAGGCGTCTGATGTGCAGGAAGAGCTGACAGTTGGCTGCACAGTGGATGACTCTCATACTGGTATTGTGAAACAGTATGTGTCTACTCTAACTGACAAACGTGTGCAGCATAGATTAAGGGACAGCAAGAGAAACACACGGTTTCGAAAGGTGGTGGTACATAGTTCGGATGATCAAAACATTGTGATGTGTGAATCAGATGACATCCCCCTGGAATACTCTTGGAATGGAGATCCTGGCGAGGAATCTAAGTGTGTGTTCTGGTACATCAAGCAAGAAGAGAAAAACATGTTGCCAGAAGAACGTGTCAGGCTTGCCAGACTTCGTAAAGGGAAACAGTGTACTAACACACAACACACAGTGACAGTGGTGGCGAGTGCTGAGCAGGAGTTACATCATCTTCGGGACCTGATCCAGTCTTACATGGGATGACTTCGTCTTACATGGGCTGACTTCGCTGGCTGTAGACTGGAAAAGGAAAGGCTGGTTTTGGGAAAATTTGGGACACTTGAGACACAGACAATAATGTATCGAATCTTGATGTACATACCACTACTGCCATGGTTTCCATGTCATTGTAATCGCGTCGCGTTCGATATCGTCGTTACCGCGCCGCAGCGCTATATGGCTTGATCGCTAAATAGCAATAAAATTGTGTCAATTGTCAATTGTCTCTCTCTCTCTCTCTCCTCTCTCTCTCTCTCTCTCTCTCTCTTTCTCTCTCTCTCTCTCTGTTTTCTTCTCCTCTCTCTCTCTCTCTCTTCTCTCTCTTTCCTCTCTCCTCTCTCTCTTCTCTCTCTTCTCTCTTCTCTCTCTCTCTCTCTCTCTCTCTTCTCCTCTCTCTCCACACAAAACGATCTACTCCTCTCCTTTCTTCTCTTCTATTACATACTGACTCTCTCCCGGCTGAAGATATGAACAGACCTGAAGAAAACAATGATGAACTCCAATTTACACCCTGAGACTTCTTTCCCCAATAAACCACTCCACCGCCCTTCTATGACAAAAGATCTAATGAAGAGGATAATGAACTGACCATCCTTTGGTGGTCAGCATATGAAGGAGAAGAAAGTGACCACGTACTTGCTTTTCAGACAATCAACACATAACACACACACACACAACACACACACACACACACACACACACACAACACACACTATCTGCTGAGTGTACAACCTTTATGTGTGTGCGTGTGTGTGTGTGTGTGTGTGTGTGTTGTGTGTGTGTGTGTGTGTGTGTGTGTGTGCGTGCGTGCGTGCGTGCGTGCGTGCGAACTTGTGTGTAGATATTTGAATTTGTAAGGCTACATGTGAATGAGTAGGGTGAATGAAAGTGCTTTGTTTTGTGTTGGGTTTTTTGCAAGATATAGCGCTATATAAATTTCATGTATTATTATCATTATTATAATAACTTTTTTAAAATTATTATTATTATTACTATTATTATTATCAGTATTATTATTATCTTGACTCCTTCCTAGTCAAAAACACCCTGAATGTTCT
>CM054161.1:35722607-35727607 GCA_028751875.1 Rapana venosa
TGGTTGCTTGGTCGCTTGGTTGGTTTGTTGATTGGATGGTTGAGAATGCCAGAAATAGTTTGTTCTCCTGTATCCACCTCAAACCCCTTATATAGAAATCTTGCTGTTCTTTTTCCGTTTCTTTGCAGTGCAGTGTCTTTCCTCATGGTTTGTTGTGTGGTGAATGGTGGGTGGGTGGGTCGTACCAATACACACACACACTACAAAATACACACTACGAAATAGACACTACACCCCACCCACAACACACACATACACACACACACTACACACTACAACCCCTACCCACCCGCCCGTTCGCGTGTGCACACACACACACTACAACTACACACTACACACTACACACAAACACACTACACACACATACACAAAAACTACATACAACACTACAAAACATACTACACACAATACACACACTACACACTACAAGCCCTCAACCCACCCACCCTCCACACACACTACACACGCACGCACACCACACAACACACACACACACACACACACACACACACACACACACACACACACACACACCACTCACACACACACACTACAACCCCTTCACCTCACCCTCACGCACACACACACACACACACACACACACACACACATCCACACACACACTACAGCCCCCTTACGGCCCCCCACCTCCCCCCGCCCCCCCCACCCCCCCCCACCCCCACACACACCACTACACACTATACCTCCCACTCACCCCCTAACCACCCAACCCTGCGATCGCGCGCACACACACACACACACACACACATACACTACACACTACAACCCTCCCCTCTTCATCCCCACACCCACACACACACAAACCTCCCCCTCCTCATCCACCCCCCACCCACACACACACACACACATACACACAATCTCTGAATCCGAATCTTCTGAATCTTCTGAATCTGAATCACACGCAAAGACGTTTCTTCCTGAAAAGTGGCCACTGCAGGGAATATCACGAACGTGGTCTCTCCAGGCATCAGTAAATGAGGCCACACCACCCACACCACCACCCAGACCCCTCACATCGTCCTCTCCTCCCCGTCTCTCAATCTTCGACTCTATTTCTTTCCTTATCTATTTGTTCCTTGTGTTGTGGTGTTGTTGATTGGTGGATCTTGGTGCCTTTGGGTTTGGAGTATGTGGGGTGGTTGGTTGGGTGGGTTGGGGTTGTGTGGGATGTGGGGTTGGTTGGTGGAGGTGTGGGTTGTGGTGGTTGGTTTGGGGTTGTTGGTTGTTGGTGGTTGGTTGGCTGTTGGTGGGTGGTGTGTGGTGGTTGGTGGGTTGTGGTGGTGGGTTGCTGGTTGGGTTGGGTTGGTTGGGTTGGGTTGGGTGGTTGGGTTGGTTGGGTTGGGTGGGTTGGGTGGGTTGGGTGGGTTGGTTGGGTTGGGTGGGTTGGTGGGTTGGTTGGGTTGGTGGGTTGGGTGGGTTGGTTAGGTGGGTGGTTGGTTGGGTTGGTTGGTTGGGTTGGTGTGGGTTGGTGGGTTGGTTGGTGGGTGGGTTGGTTGGTGGGTTGGTTGGGTTGGTTGGGTTGGGTTGGGTTGGGTTGGTTGGGGGTTGGTTGAGTTGGATGGTTGGGTTGGGTTGGTTGGTTGGGTTGGGTTGGGTTGGGTTGGGTGGTGTTGGTTGGTTGGGTTGGGTGGGTTGGGTGGGTTGGTGGGTTGGTTGGGTTGGTTGGGTTGGTGGGTGGGTTGGTTGTGGGTTGGGTTGGTTGGTTGGTTGGTGGGTGGTTGGGTTGGTTGGTGGGTTGGGTTGGTGGGGTGTTGGTAGGGTGTTGGTTGGTTGGGTGGGGTTGGTTGGTGGGTTGGTTGGGTTGGGTTGGGTTGGGTTGTGTTGGGTTGGTTGGTTGTTGTTGGTTGGTGGGGGGTTGGGTTGGGTTGGGTGGGTTGGGTGGTGGTGGGTTGGTTGGTTGGGTTGGGTGGGTTGGTTGTGGTTGGGTTGGTTGGGTGGGTGGGGTGGTTGGTTGGGTTTGTGGTTGGTTGGGGTTTTGGGTGTGGTGTGTGGTTGGTTGGGTTGGTTGGGTTGGGTGGGTTGGTTTGGTGGGTGTGGTTGGGTTGGGTTGGGTTGGTGGTTGGTTGGTTGGTTGGGTTGGTTGGTTGGGGTGGTTGGGTGTTGGTGTGGGTGGGTTGGGTGGGTTGGGTTGTGGGTTTGGGTTGGGTGTGGTTGGGTTGGTTTGGTTGGTGGGTTGGTTGGGTTGGGTTGGTGGGTGGGGGTTGGTGGGTGAGTTGGGTTGGTTTGGTTGGTGTTGGTTGGTTGGGTTGGTTGGGTTGGTTGGTTGGGTGGGTTTGGGGTTGGTTGGTTGAGTGGTGGGTGTGAGTGTGTGGTGTGGTTGTAGAGTGTGTGAGTGTGTGTGCCAGTCTGTCTGCCTGTCTGTCGTGGCTGTGTGCGTGCGTGCGTGCGTGCGTGCATTCGTTCGTGTGCATGTGCGTGCGTGCGTGCGTGCGTGCGTGGGTATACATGTTGAGTGCTGCATGTATCCTCACGCTTGCACTTCCTTTTGATAATATTGGCTGCACTGATAACATCTTTCATTATATAATATTATAATTTATGTGTGTGTTGAAAGTGTGTGTGTGTGTGTGTGTTGTGTGTGAAAGGGTTTGTGTGTGTGTGTGTAAGTGTGTGTGGTGTTTTGGTAAGTGTGTGTTGTGTGTTTTTGTAAGTGTGTGTGTAGTGTTGTGTAAGGTGTGGTGTGGGGATGGGAGGGATTATTTTTGTTTCTCACTGGCTAAATCTCTTTATGAAAAGCCTGGCGCCGGTTAAAGATAAAATTTTTAAATTGCTGTTTCATTTACCTGGTGGAATGATCTTTTTTTGTTTTTTTTTTTTGGATGCGTTCATTTATCCTTTAAAATGTTTCTTCTTTTGTTCCTCTCCTCTCTCTCCCCTTCTCCCCTCTCTTCCCTCTCTCTCTCTTCTCTCTTCTCTTCTCTTTTCTCTTCTCTTCTCCCTCTTCTCTCTTCCCTCTCTCCCCCTCTCTCTTTCTCTCCCCCTCCTCCTTCCTCTTCTCCCCCCCTCTCTCTCTCCCTTCTTCTCCCCTCTCTCCCCCTTCTCTTTCGGATGGACTATAAACCGGGGTTTCATGTCTGCGAAGCACGCAAAACATCTTGCACACATGTTAAATCCTGTTCCGCTTTTCGTAAGAGTAGGCCATTGTGTGCCGGTGGGAACATGACAGAATTTACAAATTCGCATACACACGGGGACTGGATGTAAAAAAGCACATAAGTGCGTATTCCATTATCCTCGATATAAAAGAATAAAATAAATTTTTAATTTAAAGTTTCTCTCTCCCTCTCACTCCCCTCTCACTCTCTCTCTCTTTCTTTCTCTCTCCCCTCTTTCTCCTTTCTCTCTCCCACCCTTCTCCTCTCTTTCCCCTCGCCATCCCTCCCTCTCTCTTCTTTTCCCTCTCTCTCTCTTCCCCCTCTCTCTCCCTCTCTCTTCTCTCTCCCCCCCTTTCTCTCCCCCTCTCTCTCTTCTGTCTTTCTTGCTCTCTCTTTCTCTCTCTCTTTCTCTCTCTCTTTTCTTTTCTCTCTCTCTCTCTTTTCCTTTCTCTCTCCCCTCCTCTCTCCCCCCCCCCCCTCTCTCTCTCTTTTCTCCCTTTATCTCTTTCATTCATTTGAAAAGGATGATCGGAATGATGCAAACAGGGTCATGCAAAAAAAAGCCGCCCGTCCAAAGCCAACACAACAAGCAGCTCAGATAAAAGGGAACACAACACACAAAACAACACACACACACACTCACACGCATGCACGCGCACACTCACAACACCACACACACAACACACAACACACACACACACAAACAAACACTCAAAGCACACTCACTCACAAAACATACAACACACACATCATTTTTGAGCCGAATAGATAATTATGACTGATGTTCGTTTTGTTGTGTCAAATAAGTCTACATGACTTAAATTTAGGAATAAAATATTCTGAATCTGAATCACTCCACAAAAACCCCACACCGCCGCGCGCGCCACACACACAACACACACCCCACACAACACAACACACAACCACCACCACCACCCCAAAACAAAACAACACACACATAAACACAACACAAACACACAACACAACGCCACATACACACAAAACAAACACAAACACCCCAAACCCCACCACACCCCACACACCCCACACACACACACAAAAACACACACACACAAACCCACAAAAACACAAAAAACACCCCACACCACAACACAACACACACACCCCACAACCACCCCCACAAAACACCACACAACACAAACCCCACACAACACCACACACACACACACACCACCACCACCACCACACACCAAACACCACAAAAACACACCCCACACAACACACACCCCAACACCACACACACACAACACAACCCCATCACACCCCACCCCCACCACACACACACTCACTCACACACAACAAGCACAACACAACAACAAACAAAACCCCCATACACAAAAACACGCACACATACACACCACACACACCACACACAAACCCACACACACACAAACCACACACAACAAAAACAAACACAACAAAACAAAACCCCAACACACAAAAACACAAACAACACAACCACAACACACCAAAATACACCACACACACCACACCACAACACAACAACACACACACACACACTCACTCCTCTCTCACACACACACAAACACAACCCCAAAAAACACACAACACAAACAACACATACACACACAACACACACACACCCACACCACAACACACACACCCCCACCACCACACAAAAACACAACACACACACACACACAACACACCACACACACACACCACACACCACACACAACACAACACACACACCACAACACCAACACACAACACACACAACCACCACACACACACACACAACACAAACAAAACACACACACACAACACACAAACACAAACCACACACACAACACACAACAAAACAAAAACAAACAAACAAAACACCAACACGGATGCTATTTC
>CM054161.1:35732607-35742607 GCA_028751875.1 Rapana venosa
TCGCGAGGGAGCATAGATGGAAATGACTGACTGACTGACTGACTGATTGAATGAACTGACTGACTGACTGGCTGACTGACTGACTGATTGATTGACTGATTGACTGATTGACTAATTGTCTGACTGCCTGACTGACTGACTGCCTGACTGACTGATTGCCTGACTGACTGATTGCCTGACTGACTGATTGACTGCCTGAATGACTAACTGGCTGACTGACTGACTGTCTGGCTGGCTGACTGACTGACTGACTTACTGACTAACTGATGACTGATTGACTGACTGACTGGCTGGCTGGCTGGCTGACTGACTTTCTGGCTGACTGACTGATTGACTGACTGACTGACTGACTGACTGGCTGGCTGATTGACTGACTGACTAGCTGGCTGATTGACTGACTTACTGGCTGGCTTGCTGACTGACTGGCTGACTGACTGAATGACTGATTGCCTGACTGCCCAACTGACTGACTGACTGCCTGCCTGATTGACTGACTGACTGACTGACTGATTGCCTGACTGCCCAACTGACTGACTGACTGACTGGCTGCCTGATTGACTGACTGACTGACTGGCTGCCCGATTGACTGACTGACTGACTGGCTGGCTGATTGACTGCCTGCCTGCCTGCCTGCCTGCCTGCCTGACTGACTGACTGATTGAGTGACTGACTGACTGGCTGGCTGATTGACTGCCTGCCTGCCTGACTGACTGACCTGACTGACTGACTGACTGATTGACTGACTGACTGACTGGCTGGCTGATTGACTGCCTGCCTGCCTGCCTGCCTGACTGACTGATTGACTGACTGACTGGCTGATTTCTGATAGGCCAAAGACAGCGTGTGTCTATGGCTTGACACTGGTGTGTGTGTGTTTGTGATACAGGAATTCTTTGGCCTGTGGAACGCACGTGAAGCCATTACAAACAATCATGTGCGTGCTGGCTGCTGGTCTTCCTACATACAACCTTGCTATGCTTCGTCATGTATGTGGGATTGCGGGGAATAGAAGGTGTCTTACGTACATGCGCGCGCGCGCACGCGCGTGCGTTCGTGCGTGTCTGTGTGTGTGTGTGTGTGTGCGTGTGCGTGTGTGTGTGTGGCTGTGTGCGCGCTTGCGTGCATGTGAAGGAAACTTTTGTCGCATTTTTATTTTGTGCCATTTATAATGTATAAACATTTTATAATGTAATCATAAGATGAGTGTTTGTGTTAAGAAATCGTTTTTGTTTTGTTTTGTTTAGTTTAATGTCTATTCACTACATGGTGATTTAGACACACCCGCATTCATACCAAAGTACCTATTATTACACACCGCATCTCTCTCTCTCTTTCTCTCCCCTACACGCACCCACACACACACATAAGTATAATCCTCTCTCTCCTCTCTCTCTCTCTCTCTCTCTCTCTCTCTCTCTATATATATATATATATATATATATATATATAATATATATTATATATATAAATATTATATAATATATTATAATATATTTATATTATACAGTAAAGGTCTTACAGGTGAAGGATATATGACTTCAGCTCTTAAGAAATCGTTCGTGCGAATTCATGCTGTCATTTCTTGTTATGAATCATTAATGAAAGACGACTTTGGTTTGATTTGATTTGATTTGAAGTCAAACAGAATAACATGGACATAAAGTCATTTCTTGTTGTGAATCATTAACTAATGAAAGACGACTTTGATTTGATTTGATTTGATTTGAAGTCAAACAGAATAACATGAACATAAAGTCATTTCGTGTTGTGAATTATCAATTAATGAAAGACAACTTTGATTTAATTTGATTTGATTTGATTTGAAGCTAAACAGAATAACATGGGCATAAAGTCATTCTTGTTGTGAATCATTGATTAATGAAAGACGACTTTGATTTTATTTTATTTGAAGTCAAACAGAATAACATGGGAATAAAGTAATTTCTTGTTGTGAATCACTAATTAATGAAAGACGACTTTGATTTGATTTGATTTGATTTGAAGTCAAACAGAATAACATGGGCATAAAGTCATTTCTTGTTGTGAATCATTAACTAATGAAAGACGACTTTGATTTGATTTGATTTGATTTGATTTGATCCGAAGTCAAACAGAATAACATGGGCATAAAGTCATTTCTTGTTGTGAATCATTAATTAATGAAAGACGACTTTGATTTGATTTGATTTGATTTGAAGTCAAACAGAACAACATGGGCATAAAGTCATTTTTCGTTGTCAATCACTAATTAATGAAAGATGACTTTGATTTGATTTGATTTGATTTGAAGTCAAACAGAACAACATGGGCATAAAGTCATTTTTCGTTGTCAATCACTAATTAATGAAAGATGACTTTGATTTGATTTGATCCGAAGTCAAACAGAATAACATGGGAATAAGTCATGTCTTGTTGTCAATCATTAATTAATGAAAGACGACTTTGATTTGATTTGATTTGATCCGAACTCAGAATAACATGGGAACAAAGGAATCTGAGAATTGCCAACAGCACTGAGTCACCCATGCCTGTTTTTCCATTCATGATTCGATTTGATTATATCTGACCTGATCATGACACTGACCATTGAAAGAAGGATACAAGCAATGCAGATGAAACGCTTTTCACAAACTTCTTGGATTCTAAAACAGATATCACGTAACAAACAAGCGCAACCCAGAATTGAAAACACCGTGGCCCATATGAAGAGCTCCTGACTTCAGTAAAAAAAACAACCCACCAACAACAAACAAAACAAACAAACAAAAACAAAAAAATGTAAACTGAAGTGGTACAAGCACGTCACGCGAACATCTGGACTGACCAAGACTGTCCTACAGGGAACAGTACAAGGAGGGAGACAGAAGAGGAAGACAGAGAAAACGATGGGTAGACAACATCAGAGAGTGGACTGGCCAAGACTGTCCTAAAGGGAACAGTACAAGGAGGGAGACAAAGAGGCAGACAGAGAAAACGATGGGAAGACAGCATCAGAGAGTGGACTGGTAGCCTTGAGTGGAATGATAATGACTCCGGAATCTGAATACCGTGAGTATAAGAAGCTAAAATATTCAGTGGTGACCCCCAACGGTCTACTAGACTTAGGGGATAGATGAAAGCGAAGGTAAAGAACCTGATCGGACTAAATTTGATTTGATTTGATCTTATTTGAAGCCCGAACCACTGAGCAACAACATGGGCATAACAGGCATTCTACAATCTTCCACAATGGCGCTCTTCCCCTCACGCTTGGTCTCCCATCCATGGACCACCAGCATGTTCCAGATGCCTCTGGCCTCAGTCCATCGCTGCTTCTATTCGCCAACAGCAGGTCACTCACTACACTACCTAGAACTGACACTAATGAGTTCTCTGGCCTGTGGAAAGCACGTGAAGTGACTACAAACAGGCGCTGTCTGTTTCTCTTTCCTTCAACCATTCATGTATGGGACACTGTGTCCGCTGTGGGAATTATGAGTGTTCTGTTTAGTATGGCATACCGTTAGAGTCAAAAGGGGACCGGGAATTATATAAAATGATATAATGTACATATTTATATATTTTTTAAGATATATTCAAGTTGGGTGGTTGTGTTTGATGTTCACACACCAATAATAGAGTATTGAAATGTCGATGGGTGGTAACAGCAGTTAAAGGAGAAAAAAGAAGGAAGAAACTGTCTGTCTGTCTGTCTGTCTGTCTGTCTGTCTGTCCTCTCTCTCTCGTCTCTCTCTCTCTCTCTCTCTCTCTCTCTCTTCTCTCTCTCTTTTCCTCGTATTTATTTTCTCTTTTGCAGCACAGCATCCATGCATGTGCATGCACACACACACGCACGCATATATACATCTTGCGCACATGTTAAAACCCGTTCCACTTTTCAGAAGAGTAGGCCATTGTGTACCGGTGAGAACCGACGACAAAATTTACAAAACTGCATACACATGGGGATCAGATGAAAACAACAACAACAACACATGAGTGCCTATTCCATTATCCCTGAAATAAGAGAAGAAAATAAATAAGATAAAATAACGCACACAGAGTACGAATAAACCAATTAAACAAACAACCCACCACCCCAGACTCGCAGGCTTTATAGTTTCTGCTTCAAGCCTCTTTATCTGTGCTTTAATTAGCCATGTGTGAAACAAACAACCAATGCCAATTGTCTGTGCTTAGCGCCTGGGGTTTATCACAGTTCTTGATTAAACCATTGACGCTGGGGGCAACAGCAAAGTGAGAGGCTGTATGACCAGTGGCTTTCTTTCCCACTCATGGAAATCCACTTTACAGCTTAAGTCTTTAGTGATCGACTATGAATCTCTGACTAGGAGGCTTGACTCGCACAGTCCTTATGTGCTGCAGCCCTGGGGGCTGGTTGGCCTTTGGAGAACATCTCCAACGCTGACTGTCTTATGCCCACTTGGCCGAGAGAGTGGGGAAGTACTGTGGGCAAGGCATCTCCACTATAATCAAATGTCTGCCCATTTTCCAAACAGCAGCTACCTCCTCTGCTGATTTGGAGGTCATCGTCGAACACGACGGACAAACATACATACACTGAAGTCTGTTCAATCTGTTGATCTGTATTCCAGTACTTCCCTCTTCCCCCTTTAGTCCAAAGTTCGTTTGATCACAGATAGTGCAGTGCATCCCCCATGTTATGGTAGACGATGGGAATGTGTGCACTTGTTTGTGTGTGTGTGTGTGTGTGTGTGTGTGTGTGTGTGTGTGTGTGTGCGTGTGTATTGTGTGTGTGTGTGTGTGTGTGTGTGTGTGTGTGTGTGTGTGTGTGTTGTTGTGTGTGTGTGTGGTGTTTGTGTTGTTGTTGTTGCTTTGATTTCACGTCTGTTCACTCAAAGTTATTTAGACGACTCTGTGTGTATGTGTTTTATTTTATTTATTTATTTATTCATTCTTTTATCCTTTCTT
The DNA here is from genome assembly GCA_028751875.1 of Rapana venosa. Classification (NCBI taxonomy): domain Eukaryota; kingdom Metazoa; phylum Mollusca; class Gastropoda; order Neogastropoda; family Muricidae; genus Rapana; species Rapana venosa. Next base: position 35,737,540 of record CM054161.1, read on the forward strand.
TTATTTCGAGGATAATAGAATACGCATTCATGTGCTTTTTTCATACAGTCCCAGTGTGTATGCAGTTTTGTCATCCGTTCCCACCAGCACACAATGGCCTACTCTTCCGAAAAGCGAAACGGGTTTTAACGTGTGCACAAGATGTTCTGCGCACAGAAAGTTTCCCATTTGGTCCGAAATACAATGTGCAAAATATAGAACTCTATAATATATCTTCACTAATAATAAAGAGTTAAAAAAATATTTTAAAAATTGCTTTCAGTCAATTATGGTTTCAAAAAGAAAAATGGAACTTTCTCAAAACTGTGTTGTGTGTGTGTAGTGTAGTGTGAGTGTGAGTGTGTGTGTGTGTGTGGTGTGTGTGTGTGTGTGTGTGTGTGTGTGTACATGTGTGTGCAGAGTGTGTGTGTGAGCACACATTAGAACTGTACATACTGATCATACTACATACAACACAAAATTGTTTTACCAAGTTACACGTTTACAAAGGGTAAAAACACATCCACATTTCCTTTCGCACATCTCCAAACAAAATTCAAGAAAAGCACATGGTAAAACAAACTCTAGATTTCCAAAGTTTAAAAATCCAAGTGGAATAATAGCAAAACTAAAACAGTTTCCATTTTGGTCCGAAATATATTTTGCATAACATAGAACTCTTATCATCTATCTTCGCTTATAAAGAGCCAAACCAAACAGCTTGTTTTCATTCAGTTATGGTTCCAAACAGAACAATGGAACTTTGTCACAACTTCGGATATATTCTTCTTCTTTGTTGAAAGCTCAGATCAGACAGCAACTATTGTTATCTGTCGTATGAGCAAAAGCATAAATGCATTTTTTTAAAACTTCTTTTACATCGAGGATGATGAAATAAGCACTTATGTGCTATTTTTACATCCAGTCCCCGGGTGTATGCGGTTTTGTAAATTTTGTCATCTGTTCCCACCGGCACACAATGGCCAACTCTTACGAAAAGCGGAACAGGATTTAACGTGTGCGCAAGATGTTCTGCGTGCATTCGCTCACGGGGCCTTGGTTTATAGTCTCATCCCCTAGCGCATCAGACTTTGGTGTGGAAGATTATTGTTACCGTCCTTCTAGAAAAGAAAACAGGAAAATAATAATAATAATGTATGGAATTTATATACGCTGAATCTTGTAAAGCAACAAATCAAAGCGCTCAGATGACATGATTTTTTTTTTTACTCAGGTGCTTTTTATTTTACATCCAGTCCCCGTGTGTATGCGGTTTTGTAAATTTTGTCATCTGTTCCCACCGGCACACAATCGCCTACTCTTTCGAAAAGCGGAACAGGATTTAACATGTGCGCAAGATGTTCTGCATGCGTTCGCACACGGGGCCTCGGTTTATAGTCTCATCCGAAGGACTTTGACATTCAGTTTGATTTTTTTGTCAAACTGGGAAGAAAGGGCGAGGCTGGGAATCGAACCCAGAACCTCACGGTTTACTTGTTGGCAGGCAAACGTCTTAACCATCCTGCCACCTTGCTCCTGAATGGACCAAGAAAACACAAAGTAGACAGGAAGGAGGTGCCAGGAAGAAAAGGAACAAAGCTGATACAAAGAGAAGGATAGAAAAGAGGGGAGATTCCGAGCACAGACTGTCCAGAAGGTGGGAATGCTGTTTGTACTGACAAGACTCCTCAGCATGCCCTGGGGAAAGAAAATTCGGATATTCAGAGTTACAATTCTTCGTTTTACCATGTGGGGGTGGGTTCCGGGACAATCAATTCACACCTGTTCTTGCATTTCTCTCTCTCTCTCTCTCTCTCTCTCTCTCTCTCTCTCTCTCTCTCTCTCTCTCTTCTCTCTCTTATATATATATATATATATATATATATATATATATATATATATAGAGAGAGAGAGAGGAGAGAGAGAGAGAGAGAGAGAGAGATACATATATACATACATACATACATACATAATAGATAGATAGATAGATACATAGATAGATACATAGATAGATAGATAGATAGATAGATACATAGATACATAGATACATAGATAGATACATAGATAGATAGATAGGCAGACAGACAGACAGCTAGACAGCTACATAGATATAGATAGATAGATATAAATATTCCCCCACATAGTCTCTTACATCTCTCCTAACCCAGGAAGGGAGTGAAGGGTTGCTAGGTTTCGTGGAAGTGGCACTAATGAGTTGTGTAGCCTGTGGAGAGCAAGCTGGAACCACAACAAACACTTATTGTCCACGTCTCTCTTCCCTTCAGAGCTTCAGGGAAGGCAGCTTAGCTTGTAGGCTGTGGAAATTGCGCGTGTTTCACTCTTCCTCATTCTGCCAGCTAGGCTATTAGCATAAGTAGTCTGTGTCCAAAATTAGGAGCCCCAAAAGCTTGCTAGGGTGTGTGTGTGTGTGTGTGTGTGTGTGTTGTCTATAGAGTTTTGGGCTTGTCCAGCTGCCTTGAATTCTACTTTCTTCTCCTCCTCCTCCTCCTTCTTGTTATGGGGTGATTGATGAACGGGTATGCAAATAAAAAATGAATGGAAAACAGACAGTTGCAAAGATATACTAACTGACACTAGCTCGGTTTTGTTGTTGTTTGTTTTTTTTTGTGTGTGTTTTTTTTGGGGGGGGGTTGTTTTGTTTTTGTTTGTTTGGGGTTTTGTGTTTGTTGTTGTTTGTTTTGGTTTGTTTGTTTGTTGTTGTGTTGTTGTTGTTTTTTTTGGGGGGGCGTTCAGGGGAATTTTAGGTTTGGTTTTTGTTTGTTTCCTTCTTTGTTGTTGTTGTTAGGTTGTGGTAAATTCCATTTGAATGAATGAATGAATGAATGAATGAATGAATGAATGAATGAATGAATGAACTTGAGGGGGGAAAAATCTTGGGTAAAATCAATAAGAAATAAATAATAAACAAATGATGGCAGTCTGGATTGCTGATGGTGATTTAGATGGTTTTGTGTACGCTTGTCCATGTACCCTGATTGGTGGATTATTGAAGAAGAAGAAGAAGAAGAAGAAGAAGAAGAAGAAGAACAAGAACAAGAACAAGAAGAACAAGAACAAGAACAAGAAGAACAAGAAGAAGATGAGGAGGAGGAGGAGGAGGAGAAGGAGAAAGAGGAGGAAAAAGAAGAAGAAGAAGAAGAAGAAGAAGAAGAAGAAGAAGAAGAAGAAGAAGAAGAAGAAGAAGAAGAAGAAAGAAGAAGAAAAAGAAGAAGAAGAAGAAGAAGAAGAAGAGAAGAAGAAGAAGAAGAAATTGCAAAGAAGAAGAAGAAATTGCGAAGAAGAAGAAGAAGAAATTGCGAAGAAGAAGAAAAACAACAACAACAACAAGAACAAGAACAAGAACAAGAAGAAGAACAACAACAAGACGAAGAAGAAGAACAAGAAGAAGAACAAGAACAACAAGAAGAAGAAGAACAACAAGAAGAACAAGAAGAAGAAGAACAAGAAGAACAAAAAATGGAATCTATATAGCGCTACGTCTTGTACTAAACAAATCAAAGCGCTTGCTTCCTTTGCGGACAGTGAATAAAGAGTATGACTAGAATCGACTTCACTTGGCTTAAAACCACTCACTAAAACAACACTTCTGGTTCCACAATGCACACCCCTTAGCCTATCAGCAACGCACCAAACAGTAGGACTAGCCCTGACCAATCCCTTGCTTTCCGTCTTCTATCTGTCTAATAGCCTACCACCACCACCACCGCCACCACCACCACCATCATCATCATCATAACCAAGAGCCCACTCCTTTTTCTTGCTCTGTGGCTAGAGAGGTAGAGAGAGAGAGAGAGGGAGGGAGGGGGGAGGGAGGAAGAGAGAGAGAGAGGGGGGGGGGAGGATGGAGGGAGGAAGAGAGAGAGGAAGGAAGGGAGGAAGAGAAGGAGAGAGAGACAGAGAGAGACAGACAGACAGAGACAGAGAGAGGATTCTCAAAAAGACAGAGAGACAGACAAAGATATTTGATTCTCAAGAAAGAGAGGGAGAGAGAGGAGGGAAAAGGGTGGGGGTGGGGGGATGATGATGATGATGATGATGATGATGATGATGATGATGATGATGATGGTGGTGGTGGTGGTGGTGGTGGTGATGATGATGATGATGATGATGGTGATTCTCAAGACAGACAGAAATACAGAGAGAGAGAAATGATTATCAGGAGAGAGACAGAGACAGAGACAGAGACATACATACAGAGACAGAGGGAAAGACAGCCAGAAAGACAGAAAAACAGACAGAGATACAGACAGAAGGACAGAAAAACAGACAGACATAGAGACAGACAGACAGACAGACAGAAAGCAGGTTACGATACGATACAACGATACAACACAATGATACAAGACAGTCTGGCATTGACGCTAATGAATTCCTTGGCCTATGTGGAACCCACGCACCCACGCACGCACGCTCGCACGCACGTGAAGCGTTTACAAACACGTGCTTGTATAGCTAGCCTAGCCTAGCCCAGCCTCTGGTCTTCCCTATTGACGCCCTCTGGCTACACTATGTATGCATGCCTCTTCATGTATGAATGTATGTATGTATGTAGGCCTATGTGTAGTCCTAGGTGTCAGGGGAATACAAGGTGTCTTAGAGGAATTGATGAGCGAGCATACGTTGTATGGTCACCTTTCTGCGTCAATAATTGAGGTGCGTTGGGAATAATTGTAGAATCTTTACCTCCCACTCCCCCCTGCATGTTTTTTTTGTTGGGAAATTGGTGTTGTTGTTTGTTTGTTTGTTTTTGGGGGGTGGTATATTTTTTTGTTGATGTTTTGTTGTTGTTTTTGTCTTGTTTTTGTTTGTTTTGTGGATTTATTTTTGTTCTTGGTGGTGGTGGTTTCTTTGTTTGGTGGTGGTGGATTTGGTTGGGGTATTTTTTGGGAGGAGGAGTTTGGGGGGAGGAACTTCTAGGTTTTTGTCTTCTTCTTTTCTTTTTTTTGGGGGGGTGGGGAGGTGTTGCTGATAGAGCGGGATTCACAAACAAACACATGCGAGCGAACACACACACACACACACACACAGAAAGACGGGGGACGGGATAGCCTAGTGGTTAGACCATTGC
>CM054161.1:35747607-35750107 GCA_028751875.1 Rapana venosa
TTTCTCTCACCCCCTCTCTCTCCCTCTCTCTCACCATCTCTCTCCCTTCCTCCCTCTCTCCATCTCTCTCTCTGTGGTTTTATCCTCTTTCCACATAATCTCTCCACCCCAAAAACCACACTCTTAACGGAGTGAGCTCGCTGGGATTTCTTCGGGTTCTATTTGTTTTCCCAGCAGACGAAGGCAAGATTACGATGTTTGAAAAAGATAGAATTACCATCCTGAGCATCCTAAGTCCCCTAATGGATGAAACACACACACACACACACACACACACACACACACACACACACACACACACACACACACACACACACACACACACACACACACACACACACACACACACCACTAAATGCAAACACAACAATATTTTAAAAATAATAAAAAGCAGCAACTGTCACGGACAACAACAACAACAGCAACAATAACTTTTTAAAAAATCACATAGCCATCAAAAGAGACAGCTTCTCATAAACATTCACAGCAAAAGTAAGGAAAGGTTACGTTCTTGTTTAAGCTTATTGATAGGAAAATTGGTAGAGATTGTTCCAAACTGTCACATTACTGGTTGTGAAGTGTTTCACGATATTTCACTGATATACTTCCAAATCTTTTCACTAAGTTACAGTAGAACACACACACACACACACACACACACACACACACACACACACTTACTAAATGAAACAGGCTTAAGTGTGACGGTATACATAGCAGACTTTGTTTGAACTCAATGACCGGTTTACAGCCAAAGTTACACAAGCTTACTTTTCAGAATCAGTACATGCCGCAGCTGTAATAAATCAAAGTATAATGCACGAGATCTTCTTAGATTACAGATTATTTAAACACTTTTTTGCGTGTTTTGCATTGTTTTGACTTTGTCAAAGGTCCTTAAACATTGCATTTATACACCCTGTGTATGTGTGTGCGTGTGAGTGTGTGTGTGCGTGCGTGCGTGTGGTGTGTGTGGTGGTGTGTGTGTGTGTGTGTGTGTGTGTTGTGTGTAGTTGTGTGTAGTGTTGTGTGTGAAGATTGTGTGTTTGTGTGTTGTGTGGGGTGTGTGTGTGCGGTAGTTTTATTTGAATTATCTTGGAATGTTAAACATACAGAAAATGTAGTTTCTTGTGTCTTTTTGAGGTTATGATACGTATCAATGTGCCTGCAGATTGTAATTGTCCTTCGTGGATGATTAAAGTTTTTTGACATACATCATGACTGAGCTTGGATTATCTGTTATGGTTCTCTAGCTTCATGCTTTCGAACAGCTTTGATAATTCTTCAAGTTTTAAACTTACAGGTCTTCTATAATCCATTCAGGCAAATAAGAAACTCCCCACAAGGAAGAGAGCCATCGTGATAAAATTAATGAGGTGAATACCAACTAGGAGATGCGTTTCATCATTTGGTTCACTCGCAATTTCGTTGCGAAGTCGAGGGCAACATCTCAATATACTATCCAAAAAATTATCCAAACGCTAAGTTCTCCGAATTGTTGAATCCCAAGCACAAATAGCTATTCATCAAAGTCATAATAACTTTCTAAAAGAAATGTTGAAAAAGGGTTGAGAAGATGAATCACAAAAAAATACAGGGCTGTACATGTTTTCTCTTGTGGATAATTGTCTTCTTCTTCTTCTTCTTCTTTTTTCTTTCTTCTTCTCTACTTCTCTACTACTACTACTACTACTACTACTAACTACTACTACTACTACTACTACTACTACACTACTACTACTACTTCTACGACACTACGACTACGATACTACTACAAACACGTACCTACTACGACGAACTTACCCTCACTACTACATACTACTATCTACACTACTTCGATACTTCTATCTTCTTCTTTTCTTCTTCTTTTTCAAACGCTCAGACAGTCAGTATTGTTGTCTATCGTATGAGCGAAAATGTTTTGCACTGCCATTAAGCGCCTCACAAGTCAGGCCCAGCGCAATCGACTTCGACCTGAGAGAGAAGAATCAAATTCTAGGGGAAAAGGCAGGAGAATGGACCAAGAAGGCAGGAGATAGACCAGAAGAAGGTGACAGAGAAAAAAACCCGAACAAGACAGAAACAAAGAGAGGTAAGAAAAGATGGAATTCCAAGCACTGAATTTTCCAGAAGTTGGTGATGCTATTTATGACTGAAAGGACCCCAGGAATCATCATGAGAGGGGACGGAGGGGGGGGGGGGGGGGGTCGGTGGATAGGAGGGGGGCGGAAGGGGAGAGAGAGAGAGAGAAGGTGGGATCCTGACTATTCTGTTTTTAATACAACGGGCTGTCCGTTCTTTTTGCGAGTGAGTACTAACTATGGCTGGGACGTCTGGCGCCCCATTAACACTAATTATGTCTGTCTCACAGTTCTTGTGGTTTTCTCTCGAGTGTCATTTACCAGACCTCTGTCTTTGTGTGTGTGTGTGTGTGTGTGTGTGTGTGTGTGTGTGTGTGTGTGTGTGTGTGTGTGTGTGTGTGTGTGTGTGTTGTGTGTTG
>CM054161.1:35755107-35765107 GCA_028751875.1 Rapana venosa
GATCAAGCTACACAGCACAGTGAGATGTTCTGCTGATAAAGGTTTTGACAATGTGGTAGATGGCTGAAGATGATACGACAAGGCTGTGAAGGGGGGTGGGTTATGATGGTAAGATTGTAATGAAGTTGTTGTTTGATAAATCCCAAAATTGTTGATTTAATTATTGAGAACTGGTGATAAGGGGTTGGGTGTGGGTGTGTTTGGAAAGAAAAAGAAAAAAATCATACACACACACACACACACACACACACACACGTTTATGATGGTAAGATTGTAATGAAGTTGTTATTTGATTAATCGCAAACTTGGTGATTCAATTATTGAGAACTTGTGATAGGGGGGTGGAGGGAGGGGGGGTTGGAAAGAAGAAAAAATATCACTCACACACACACACACGTTGGAATCTGGCATTGAGTAAAACCAACATTGCAGTCTAATCTGATTTTTTTTTATGCTGAAGAATATTTTTTAAAGCATCGAGATTCTGTTTCCTCTAATTTTGAAAACTCCATTCTACACTTTGTGGTAATTGAGACAAAATAGCTGTTTTTACTTTGTTGTTTTCAAATCAGGGAAAATAAACATAATATAGTTCTACAATCAAAGTCTTATTACTTAAAACAACTGAACGTAACGATGAGTAGTGAAAGATAAGTTAAGTCTTTTTGTTTTTTGGTCTTTTTCCTACCTAAAGTTTTCTTTAAAATTTATTTCTCTTTCTGATATGATTCTTGAACCCCGTGGTGACCTACATATTATACAATGTTACTAATGTAACGTGTAGTGGTAATGAAATATGGACCTGAAACTGAGCTTTGCCGTCGTCTACAGCTAACGTTACTAGGACCTGCTTTACCAAAGTGAAACATAATACCGCACGTATTACCTGTCGTTTCTTCTTGTTTTTTCAGCTCCCAGCTACGTTTTCTATATACAGGATACCTTATTCAACAATGCACATGCCAGTCTGTAATGTCGTTTCCTTATACTTTTCTTTAACAGCATGTGTACAACATCCACTATGTGGATCGGTGGTCTAGAGGTAACGCACCTGCCTAGAAAGCGAAAAGTCCGGGTCGGAAGTGTGCGGTGGTTTGATCCCCGTTTGGGCCAGAAACTTTAACCCCATCCATTTAGACCATGAGTGGTGGTCTGGGTGCTAGTCTTTTGGATGAGACGATAAACCGAGGTCCAGTGTGTTACGCGAGATCATATAGCGCGCGTAAAAGAACCCACGGCAACAAGAGAGTTGTCCCTGGCAAAATTATGTAGATAAAAGCTGCTCTGATAGGGAATCAAATACAGTTGCAGACAGGAAAAGAAAAAAAAATGGGTGGAGCTGCTATTGTTGAGACGCACTCTCCCGAGGGAGATCAACCCGAATTTCACGCAGAGAAATCTGCCGCGACTTAAAGTGGTATAGTATAGAATAGAATAGAATAGAAAGAACTACTTCACACCACACCTGCAATACAGTACAACCTCTTCACATGTATACCTTCATTTTCTGAATTGATCTGGTTTTTTCTTACAAAAAAATAACTTTCAAACCTGCATTCAATTCTCAATCCAAAAACAACACACAACAATTGGCCCCCTATAATGCCAACAGCAACCCCTACGTCTTTGGAGCAAGTTAACCCTTTCAGTGTCGTCGTGTAACACACAACTTATTCAACAGATTTTCAGCATAAAAAGAGAAGGTTAAAACTAGGGGCTAGCTGCTTTTTCAACTCAGCACCCGGGACTTTTGTGTTCCTGTTCTCCTCACGCTCTTTCTCAACTCGTGACACTTGCGCATGTCAGCGGAAACCATTAATAGCCCACTCGCCAATTACGTCCCGCCTGGACAAAAACAAAATCTATTCAGGGCTCCGCCCCTGTGGATTTTCCTCTCAACTTTCCCATTCTCTATTCAGCACGCTTCCCCAGGCTTTCAAAACGGCACAAGCCTCCACCCATTCCCTGACCAAAAGAAATGGCTTGCACGTTTCTGCCCAGCATTCAATCAGTCACTTCTGAAACGTCTACGAGACGAAAGTAAAGTCTGGATGCTTACTTGTTTGAGCATCATGGATTTTCTTTCCCCTGCCCTCCTTTTTTAAAAAATTCTCTTCGTCTGCCTGCTCCAAACTTTGGAAGTGCTCATTTCGGTAAAAGCATGGCACACTCGCGCTATTCATGCAGTGGCTACTAAAATTCTAACCGGAGGAAAAGTGAAATCTGGGAGTATAGACTTTCTTCCCGTCGGGACTTTTTTTTTTCTCTCCTCACTCCGCTTCTCCTAAGTTCTCACTGGAACCCGCTTCGCCTCACTCCTCAGATCTGTCTGAGTCACTTCAGGAATTCATTCTGTGGAAATGGCATGCACGTTGGCAGCGAAACTCTTCATTTTGAAGTCATCGACATTTGGGCCAGACGGAGGAAACTCAAATCTTTGAGTGTTTGGGCACTCACTTTGGCGTGAACGGTCGCTTCCATTCGTCACCCTACTTTTCTGGTTTGGATTGTTATCGTGGATTGAGACTTTTTGATTTTTGACTTCTCTGGTGTCTTGACTGTTTCAGTAGATTGGGTACTGTCTTTCAGAACTGTCAAACTGTCTGAGGCATTGATTTTTTTTTTGTCTGATGCGTTGATTGTTTTGTCTGATGCGTCGATTGTTTAGTCTGATGCGTCAATTGTTTTGTCTGAATCATCAATTGTTTTGTCTGATGCGTTGATTGTTTTGTCTGAGGCATTGATTGTTTTGTCTGATGTGTTGACTGTTTTGTCTGATGTGTTGATTGGTTTGTCTGATGTGTTGACTGTTTCGTAGATTGGAGACTGTCTTTTAGAACTGTCTGATGAATCGATTGTTTCATCTGATGGGTGGATTGTTTCATAGATTAAAATTTGTAGACTGTCTTTTAGAACTGTTTGATGATTGATTTCTAAACTGAAAGTTTATAGCAGACTTGTCTGGTGCAGTGGTTGTTTTGTCTGATGTGTGGATTGTTTCGTTGATTGGGTATTGTCTTTTAGAACTGTCTTGAATTGATTGTTTTGCCTGATGTGTTGATTGTTTCTTAGATTGAGGACTGTCTTTCAGAAGAGTCTGACGCATTGATTGTTTTCTATACCAAAAGTTTCTATCAGACTTGTCTGATGTGTGGATTGTTTTCTAAAGTAAAACTTTTATATCAGACTTGTTTGTCTGCTCTATAGATGGACACTCTTATTTCAGATTTTCTGGCGTGTGTTGATTGTTTTGTGGATTGGTACGAATATTATGAGACGTACCTATTGTATTGTTTTTTTGTAAGTTGAGACTTGACATCAACTTTCATGACTTAAATTGTCTATTCACAAAATGAGACTTTTATATCAGACTGGTCAATTATACTGAATGTTATGCAGACTAGGACTTTTGAAGGAAGCTTGTTTTTCTATGAAGTTTTTGTTACTGTTATATTACACAAATGGGACTCTTCTATGTATCAAATATTCTATATTATACAGGACCGTTTTTATTTTATTTTTTTCAAAACACACACCAGACTTTTCGTTTATATTGAATATTTATCTATGTACTAGGATTTCGCAAGAAATAGTTTTTGTTCTTATAGTTTTACAGTCCTTCAGATGAGACTATAAACCGAGGCCACGTGTTTCGAACACATGCAGAACATCTTGCGCACACGTTAAATCCTGTTCCGCTTTTCGGAAGAGTAGGCTATTGTGTGCCCGGTGGAAACAGATGACAGAATTTACAAAACCGCATACACACGGGGACTGGATGTTAAAAAAAGCACATGCGTGCTTATTCCATTATCCTCGATATAAAAGAATAAATAAAAGAATAAATAAATAAAATTTAAAAATAACAACAGAACCAGACACAATACCAAACGTCCTTCTTGTGTAGATTATTGCTTCACACACAGACTGTCAATGAGACTGTTCTACAACAAGAGATCTCTCCTGAACACAGATTTCATCAAAGAAAAAAGTCACTTACACTGGCTTACAGTCCTCTGGGGTCTTTGGCTCTCATCTTGGCCGTCAGTCGTGTCCTGTCCTCTGTCAAAATTCCTCAGAACTCTGAAGTACGTAGAACTGTCCTACACAGCAGCACTACTGTAGCGAAGACATGGCATGATGAACAGCAATGCCTGCAACACGAAAAACAAAAAAATAGATAGGTAGGTAGGTAGGTAGGTAGGTAGGTAGGTAAGCAGGCAAGCAGACAGGTAGGTAAGCAGGCAGGCAAGTAGATAAGTAGGTAGGTAGGTAGGCAAAGCAGACAGACAGACAAACAGAGAGACAAACAGACAGACAGACAGACAGATGATAGATAGATAGATAGATAAGATAGATAGATAGATAGATAGATAGATAGATAGATAGATAGATAGATAGATAGATAGATAGATAGATAGATAGACCGACCGACCGACAGACAGACAGACAGATAGACAGATAGATGAGTGAATGTGTGTGCGCGCGTGTGTCTGAGAGAGATGACTCTTATTCTGATTCACAGAGAGAGAGGGGGGGGGGGGGGGGGAGGGAGAGAAGAAGAGACACACGGAGAGAGAGACAGATACAGACAGACAGACAAACAGAGACAGAGAAAGACAGAGACAGCTTCAGATCGACAGACTGTCAGAGAGAAACATAGAGAAAGAGTGAGAAAGAGAAAGACAGACAGACAGACAGACAGAAAGAGAGACAGACAAAGAGACAAATAGACAGACAGAAGGGGTGGGGTATACAGACACAGAGAGAGGCAAGCAAAGAGGCAGACAGACAGAAAGACGTACAGAAACATCACTCTGTAGTGACATGCGAAATCTCTCTCTCTCTCTCTATCTCTCTCTCTCTCTCTCTCTCTCTCTCTCTCTCTCTCTCTCTCTCTCTCTCTCTCTCTCTCTCTCTCTCTCTTCTCTCTCTCCTCCTCCTCCTCCTCCTCCTCACATTCCCTATTTCCATCTCACATTCATCCCCTTCACCCCTACTCACCCTTCCTACCCCCCACTCTCCCCAAAGCCCCAAACAAGGCAATATTGGTAATTAGTTTATAGTGCAATTTCCTCCAACAATTAAGAAACTGTGCGAATGAATTAACGAAAAAGAAACCCCAACAAATGAATAAAATATTTGATGAACAAAAAACTCTTAATTGATTAAATGGGAGAGAAATTGGTAGTAAAAAAAAAAGATGAACACATAAATAAATGAAGAGAAAACGAACAAATAGATAAGTTAAATAAAATGAATTGGTTAAGTTCGAATTGAAATAGATGAATGAATCAATCATCAAATAAAGAAATGAGAGGTTAACTAGTAAACTAACTAAGTACCAAAGAAACAAACTAATTAACTAACAAACTAAATAAAAACATTTTCTTCATGGAATGCTCAGAGAGCATCTATTGTCTGACATATTATGCGCGAAAATGCGTTGCACTGCCGTCAATTAAGCGCCTGACAAGTCAGGCCCAGTGTGTTTGACTTCGGCGTGGGAAAGAATTATTATCTTTCAAGTCTTTCTGGGGGGGAAAAAAGGCATGAGAATGGACCAAGAAGCACAGAAAATAGATGACAATGTTACAGGAAGAAATGGACCAAAGCAAAAACAAAGGAGGGGGATAGAAAAGAGGGAATTCCTAGCACAGAGTTCCCAGAAGGTGGGGATACTATTTATACTGACAGAGCCCCGGCATCCCCATGGGGAACTAACTAAATGAGTACATAGATAGATGAATAGATAAATGAAAGGCTCGTCCTACCCAGTGTGAGTGTGCTGTGGGATCATTGGAAAGACTGGGACCACACAATCGAGCTTCGTCCACTTTTGGGATGTGACTTTGAGAGTGTTACTCAAATTTCCTAAAACCAACACTGCAGGTGCCTGTATTTCTCAAGCAAGGTTGATATCAGAATACAGATGATAAATAAGTGTAAAGTGTAGTGTGAAGCATTGTCAAGTAGTTTTAAAGGATATACACTTCTAAATCAGGCTCATTACCTTTATCGCAGATTATCTTGCGCACACGTTATATCCTGTTCCGCTCTTCGTAAGAGTAGGCCATTGTGTGCCGGTGGGAACAGATGACAGAATTGACAAAACCGCATACACACGGGGACTGGATGTAAAAAAAAGCACACGAGTGCTTATTCCATTATCCTCGATATAAAATAATAAAAAAAAAATTTTAATTTTAATCCCCATGGGGAACTAACTAAATGAATAGATAGATAGATGAATAGATAAATGAAAGGCTCGTCCTACCCAGAGTCAGTGTGCTGTGGGATCATTGGAAAGACTGGGACCACACAGTCGAGCTTCACCCACTTTGGGGATACGATTTTGAGAGTGCTACTCAAATTACCTAACCAACACCGCAGGTGCTTGTATTTGTCAAGCCCGGTTGATATCAGAATACAGACGATAAATAAGTGTAAAGTGCAGCCTTGTCAAGTAGTTTCGAAGCACATGCACTTCTAAATCAGGCTCATTACCTTTATCATAGAAAATCTTGCACGCACGTTAAATCCTGTTCCACTTTTCGTAAGAGTAGGCTATTGTGTGCCGGTGGGAACAGATGACAGAATTGACAAAACCGCATACACACGGGGACTGGATGTAAAAAAAAAAAGCACATAAGTGTTTATTCCATTATCCTCGATATAAAAGAATAAAATAAAAATAAAATAAAAATTTCGTCATTGACCATCATGCAATAAAAGAACATCATCTCTGATTTGGTGGCCACTGTCACTCTGGCCTCACAGTGACCTCTGTTTCGATCTCACATACATTTATGTGCCTGTGGTCGGTCAGTTTGTGTCAAAGCCTTCGCAGTTGAACGTTTACAGTAAAAGTTTCTTGGATGGACATTGTAGTAGTTAGTGGTCACCACCCCGGGAAGGGGGGGTGTCTCACTCAGTCTGGGTTCTGCGACTAAGCGTGTGTGTTAACTCAGAACAAGCCCCATTCAACACTACCGAAGTGAGCCAGCAGTAGTGCAGGGGGGCCCTTCTGGCTGGTGGCCCCAAGGCTGCCTGACGTTGATAAGCTTTTTATGAACTTCTGACCCTGATGATGCAACATCACAAACCTGAGGCGGAGAGAAGGAAAGGAGCGGCTTAGGAGCAACAGAACAAGAGGGTCAATGACAATGACAATGACAAATTCTTTTATTTCGAGGATTATGATTAAGCACTCATGTGCTTTTTTTACATACAGTCCCTGCCCTTAGGGATATATAAGAGAGAGAGAGAGAGACAGAAAGTGTGTGTGTGTGTGTGTGTGTGTGTATGTGTGTTGGGGTGGAATTGAACCTAAGACTGTTTGAGATTTTTGTCCACCTGCTGGTCATGGAAGATAAGGTATCTCTACCATCCCCCAGACCCCAAAAGAAAATACAAAACAAAACAACAACAGCAACAACAACCAAGAAAAACTCTAAATAAATCAGACTAAAGAAGTAGATAAACACATCACTAAAATCGCATCACTCAACGAAAAGATGAATAACTGAATAATTAACAATCTAAACAGAATAGGCAACACTAGCGCCTAGAGGTTACAAATTTAATCAAACATGCCCTTTAACTAATTGACTGAACTCTCCAGGGACATTCCCCTAGGTGTTTACTGGCTCTATTTTGAAAAACAATAAAACAAAAAAAAAATTAATTGAACCAAAAAATGCGTTAATGAACAAGAAAGGGAGGACAAAGAAAATGAATTACAAGCAAGAAGACAATCAAGTATTCGATGTCAATATTTTAAAGTAATTAGCTAAGAAGTAAATTTAGCAGTATGTAGATGAACAGTCAAACAAATATACTGACAAATAAGTAGATAGATGAATAGATAAATACATGAACGAATAAAATTAGTAAATTTAACAATATGTAGATGAACAGTTGAAGAAATAACCATACTGACAAATAAGTAGATAGATAAATAGATAAATACATGAACAAATAAAATTAGTAAATTTAACAATATGTAGATGAACAGTGGAAGAAATAACCATACTGACAAATAAGTAGATAGATAAATAGATAAATACATGAACAAATAAAATTAACAATAAACACATAAACTTGTAACCAAAGGACATAAATAAGCAATTAGCTAACAAATTAAATAACTAATAAACCACTAGCAGACCAATCAAGCAATTAACTTAACAACTAACTAACGTCTTCAGCATTGAAGGCTCAAACAGCAACTATTGTGGATTGTCTTACCAGCGAAAAGTGTGTTGTGCTGTCCTTAAGCACCTAACAAGTCAGGCCCAGCACATCTAACATCAGCATGTCCAACTTAGTAACTGATTATTATCTAAGTGGATAGGCATATAGGTGAGTATATAAACTGCTGACTGAATAGATAAGTGAATAAATTATCAAGTGAATTAGCAACTGAGTGTTCGAATCAATAACTGACCAGATAAACAGTCCACAAAGTTAAACACTGCAAAAATTGCTACATAGATAAATAGGTACATTAGGGAATAAACATTTACATAGATAGATAGATAGATAGATAGATGGATAGATAGATAGATAGGTAGGTAGGTAGGTAGGTAGGTAGGTAGATAGATAGATAGATAGATAGATAGATAGAGAGATTGATTGATAGATAGATAGATAGATAGATAGATAGATAGATAGATAGATAGATAGATAGATAGATAGATAGATAGATAGATAGATAGATAGATAGATAGATAGATAGATATACCACTAAATTAATTAAAAGACAGAATAGATATATCTATAGATGAACAGAGCAATCAATGAATTGATAAATGAATAGATGAATAAATAAATAAATGTATAAAATAAATGAATAGATCGTGGCAAGGTGAGTACCAAAGGTCACAAAATTAATCAAACATGCCTTTTCTCATTTCGTGAAATGAACAGATCTAAATTAAACAAAGAAAACCAAAAGAATGAATAAATGAATAGTCAACAAGAGAATAATAATAATAATAATAATAATAATAATAATAATAATAATAATAATAATAATAATAATAATAATAATAATATGGAATTTATATAGCGCTGAATCTTGTAAAAAAAAAAAAAGCCAAATCGAAGCGCTTGCACTCAATCATTTACAGGCATGCAACTCTCCTTAAACATAATGAACAACAGATTTCAAAAACCATGCGCGCGCACGTATGCACGCATGCACGCACACACACGCACATACACACACATACACACACACACACACACACACACACACACACACGCACACACACGGAACAACACTTAGAAGGTGAAAGATGCTGTTGAAAATTAGGGACAGATATTTGGGGGGAAAGTCTCAGGTAGGAAATAAGTGTGTTTTGAGGCTGGATTTGAAGGTATCAAGTGAAGGCTTTTGGCGAAGTGAAAGAGGGAGGTCATTCCAGGTGGATGGAGCAGAAACAGAGAAGGAGCGACGGCCAACAGTGGTTTGTTTGAATCTGGGTGTTCGAAAGCACAAAGTATCTGCCGCTGAACGAAGGGAACGGGATGGAGTGTACAGATGAAGACAGTTACAGAGATAAGAGGGTGCAGATTTGTGGAGACATTTGAAACAGAGGGTATTGATTTTATACTCCAGTCTTTGTGAGACAGGCAGCCAGTGAAGAGATCGCAGAAGAGGAGTGATGTGTTCAGATTTTTTTCTTTCTTAGGACCAGTCGAGCTGCAGAGTTTTGTATGCGTTGAAGAGAGTGGATAGATGATGCTGGTAAGCCAGCCAAAAGAGAATTACAGTAGTCTAAACGTGAAAGAATGAGAGGTGTGACAAGCTTGGAAGTTGCATCAGTGGACAGATACTTGCGAATCGCGCTTATGCGCCGTGATTGATAGTAGCAAGACTGGCAGGTCTGGGTGATGAATTTTTTCATAGAGAGTGTGTTGTCAAGAACTACTCCTAAATACTTCACAGAGTTGGACAAAGGAACTGACGTATTGCCGAATTCTATTGAAGTTT
>CM054161.1:35770107-35772607 GCA_028751875.1 Rapana venosa
TAGATAGATAGAAAGATAGATAGATAGATAGGTAGGTAGATAGATAGAGAGAGAGAGATAGAGAGAGAGAGAGAGAGAGAGAGAGAGAGAGAGAGAAGAGAGAGAGAGAGAGAGAGAGAGAGAGATAGATAGATAGATAAATAATTGAGAAAATATAGTGAGGAAAAACAAGTGCAGGTAACCAGTTACAACTTCATTCCCATCATAAAAATGATTTTGTCCAAGATTCGAAAAAGCCAACAAACCCAAAAAAAGGAAACTGTTCGCTACAGGATCAACCTTTGAAGGCAGCATTTGGGGAATATTTGAGTAAGGACCATGCCTTAAGGCCTGACCTGACTCGAGTTTCGGCTCCTGGTTGAGCACTCTTCAGAGGTCCCGGCAGTGTTTGAATCCTCCCTCACTCATCCTCTGTGGTAGGTAACAGCAAGACACCCTTCATAATTTAGAAGTGTCTATTGCCAGCCTAAGAATATATATATATATATATATATATATATATATATATATATATATATATATATTATATATAATATATATATCTATATATATATATGAAGAAGAAGAAGAAAAGATGAAGAAGAAGAAGAAGAAGAAGAAGAAGAAGAAGAAGAAGAAGAAGAAAGAAGAAGAAGAAGAAGAAGAAGAAGAAGAAGAAGAACAACAACAACAACAACAACAACAACAACAACAACAACAACAATATTCCATCTGTCAAGTTGATGATGTTCAGCGGTATGGTCTCGACCTCTCCACAATCTCTCTACTATGTATTCGAATTGATAGTTAAATGTTTGAGCATCATCCTTGTCCTATTGTGTCGAAATGAATGGTCTTAAAAGCTCTAAACAGTCTACTATTCAGAAAACAATGATGGAGGAAAACAAAAGCAAGTAGCTCAGTAACAACTTTTTCTTCGTTATAAAAATGAATTATCAAGGATTCGCCCTCCCCCATTTTTTCGGTGTTCAAATATGTCGAACCCAATTTTTTTCAGAATATCAAAGCAATGAACGTTATCACACACACACACACACACACACACACACACACACACACACACACACACACACACACACACACAGAAAGACGAGAAGAGGAGAGAGGAGAGAGAGAGAAGAGAGAGAGAGAGAGAGAGAGAGAGAGAGAGAGAGAGAGAGAGAGAGAGAGAGAGAGAGAGAGAGAGAGAGAGAGAGAGAGAGAGAGAGAGAGAGAGAGAGAGAGAGAGAATCACAAACCTCTTCATTTCTAAGGTGAAAGGAGAATGACTTCGCAACAACAACAAAAAACCCAAACAAACAACAAACAACCAACCAAAAATAACCACCACACATCAACTCCAACGTTTCTTTAAGCAGGCGAAGCCATCACGAGGGGGGGGGGGGGGGGGGGGTAAAAAAACTAACATTCACCATCACTACTCAATATTATTTTATATCACACAGAAATTCCATCGACTTTCAGTGACCCTAACACAGAACTAGCAATGTCACTCAACTCTGACACCTACCAACGACGCAGCAAAATCACACACTGACACATACAAACATACATACATACATATCTAACCACGACATTTGTCAAGCGAAATATTTCCGGTGTGTACAAACTGTCCAAGTTCCTGCTGGTAAGGACTTACTGTTAATAATACTGTCGTTTTAACCAGCAAGGGTCTCTGCTGTATGAAAGGGATCCTCAGTTTAAAATTATGTCACGGACAGTTTTCTGTTTTCTTCTGAGGGTGTGTATGTTTATTTATTTATTTTATTTTATGTCGAGGATAATGGAATAAGCACTCATGTGCTTTTCTTTTCTTTTTTTATTCTTTTATATCGAGGATAATGGAATAAGCACTTATGTGCCTTTTTTTTACATCAGTCCCAGTGCGTATGCAGTTTTGTAAATGTTGTCATCTGTTCCCACTGGCACACGATGGCCTACTCTTACGAAAAAAACGGAACAGGTTTTCATGTGTGCACGAGATGTTCTGCGCGCGTTCGCACACGGGGCCTCGGTTTATAGTCTCATCCGAAGGATTTTTTTTACACCAGTCCCCGTGCGTATGCAGTTTTGTAAATGTTGTCATCTGTTCCCACTGGCACACGATGGCCTACTCTTCCGAAAAAACGGAACAGGTTTTAATGTGTGCACAAGATGTTCTGCGTGCGTTCGCACACGGGGCCTCGGTTAAAAGTCTCATCCGAAGGACTTTTTGGGGGAGAGTGGAGTCTGCACTGATGTTAACTCCAGGGGAAAATGATCCCCTTAAATGAGAATCGGACCCGGGTCGTCAGATTGCGAGCGCAATGCTCAAACCACAAGGCTGTCCTGTCCCTATGTGTGTGTGTGTGTGTGTGTGTGTGTGTGTGTGTGTGTGTGTGTGTGTGTGTGTGTGTGTGTGTGTGTGTGTGTGTGTGTGTGTGTGTGTGTGTGTGTGTGTGTGTGTGTGTGTGTGTGTGTGTGTGTGTGTGTGTGTGTGTGTGTGTGTGTGTGTGTGTAT
>CM054161.1:35782607-35787607 GCA_028751875.1 Rapana venosa
GTGTGTGTGTGTGTGTGTGTGTGTGTGTGTGTGTGTGTGTGTGTGTGTGTGTGTGTGGTGTGTGTGTGTGTGTGTGTGTCTCTGTGTGTGTGTGTGTGTGTGTGTGTATGGTGTGTGTGTAGGTGTGTGTGTGTAAGTGTGTGTGAGTGATAGTGTGTATGTTCTGTCTGTCTTTCTGTCTGTCTGTCTGCCTGTTCTCTCTCTCTCACTCTCATCTCTCTCTCTCTCACTTCTCTCTCTCCATCTCTCTCTGTCTCTCTCTCACTCATCACTCTCTCTCTACTCTCTCTCTCTCATCTGTGGCATTCATTTGTTCCACTCTTCCTTTACCCCGAATCTCTCTTTCCATTTTGTGTCTTCCTCTGAAGTCTGAGTATGACTGCCTATACAGCGAGGTACTTAAAAAGAGACACACACGCAAACTTCTCATCCGGTGTGTACTTCCCTATCTCACAGTAATTCCCAGGTGGGATGATGAGTGAGTCAGAGTGCACGATCTGGGTGACCCCCAGGGTGTAAAGCTGGGGAACGCACAACACACAACAACAACATTTTCTGTCTCTGCCTCGGTTTGTCTGTCTCTCTGTCTGCCTCCTCTCTCTCTCTCTCTCTCTCTCTCTCACTCTCTCTCTCTCTCTCTCTCCCTCTCCTCTCATCTTCTCTCTCTCTCTCTCTCTCTCTCTCTCTCTCTCTCTCCGTCTGTCTCTCTCTACTAGTCACAAACACACACGCACATGCACACGAACACGCACACACACACACCACAAAACACACACACACACACACACACACACATGAGTGGCCATGCATTTCAACTTTGGTCTTTGGCGATATCATGCCACAGGCTGTTATCATGAGATTGAACAATAAACCACAAAGCCCATGAATGATAACAATAAAACAAATATCAAAGCACACAACAACAACAACTACTACTTCTACTACTACTACTACAAAACCAAAAATGTAACATGGCTTGCATGATAAATGTGCTTACATCTTTGGAATACTACAATATAGTGGCAAATACACCATTAAATAGAGACAGACAGACAGACACAGAGACAGAGACACAGAGAGAGAAAGAAATGGATGGAGACAGACAGAGAGAGAGAGACAGACACAGACAGACAGAGACACAAACAACACAAAGAAATAGCCAATTCAAAAAATTAAAAGGAGAAGGGGGATGCAGAAGATAAAAGACAGACAGACAGACAGAGAGGCTGGAGAAAAAGAAAAGGGAGGAAGAAAAGAGAGAGATAGAGAGAGAGACGGGGAAGATAGGGAGAGGGAGGGAGAGACAGAAAAAAGGAGACGACAGACAGACAGACAGAAAGACAGAAAGATAGAGGCAGACAGAGACACAGAGAGAGGGAGGGATGGAGACAGACAGAGACAGAGAGGGAAACAGACAGACAGACAAACGGACAGAGAAGGAAAGCCAATTCAAAAACAAAATTGGGGGCTAGTGGGGTGGAGAAGAAGATGAGAGAGAGAGATACAGCGATAGAGAGAGACAGAAAGAGACAGACAGAGAAACAGAGACAGACAGAGACAGAGAGAGAGAGAGAGACAGAAAGAGACATACAGAGAAACAGAGACAGACAGAGACAGAGAGAGAGACAGACAGAAAGAGACTGACAGAGACAGACAGACAGACAGAGACAGACACAGACACATAGACAGAGAGACAGATACGCACAGAGAGAGATGGGGAGAGATAGAGACAGACAGAAACAGAGACAGAGACAGACAGAGATAGAAAGAAACAGACAGACAGAGACAGATAAACAGAGACAGATACAGACAGAGAGAGATGGGGAGAGAGAGAGACAGAGACAGAGAAACAGACAGAAACACAGACAGAGACAGACAGAGATAGACAAAAAGAGAGAGAGAGAGAGAGAGAGAGAGAGAGAGAGAGAGAGAGAGAGAGAGATGCCATCACCTCAAAGAGTTATTAGATAGATATTGTGTAAGCTAGCGGCAGTAGAGCGAAATGAAGTAGGCCAGTCGATCTGCCTTGAAATACCTTGCTTCGTGACAAACACTGATCATACCACTCATTACATTTTCTTTCCGCCAGTAAAAGCCATACACGCGCGCGCGCACGCACACACGCATGCACGCAAGCACGCACGCACACACGCACGCAAGCACGCACGTACGAACGCGCGCGCGAAAGCACACACACACGTACGCACACGCGCACGCGCATGCATGCGCGCACGTACGTCGGCACGCACGCACGCACACACACACACAAGCATTATTTTTTCTCCCTTGGATTCAACGATCTTGTTAATATTTTGTTTTTTTAAGTGGATAGGCATTATTTGCCAGTGTGGTGTGTGTGTGTGTGTGTGTGTGTGTGTGTGTGTGTGTGTGTGTGTGTGTGTGTGTGTGTGTGTGTGTGTGTGTGTGTGTGTGTGTGTGGTGTGTGGGTGTTTGTGTGTGTGTAGGGGGGGAGAGAAGGAGGTGTGTGTGTGTGTGTGTGTATGTGTGTGTGTGTGTGTGTGTGTGTGTGTGTGTGTGTGTGTGTGTGTGTGTGTGTGTGTGTGTGTGTGTGTGTGTGTGTGTGTGTGTGTAAAAATGTGCCCGTAATAGATGCTTAACAAACTGCAATCTTGAAGGTGCTGATGCTGTCTTAGGTAAGAGAGACATACAGACATAGAGAGAGAAGAGGGAGAGGGAGGGAGGGAGAGGGAGGGAGAGAGGAGGGAGGGAGGAAAGAGGGAGGGACGAAGGGCGGGAGAGAGGGAGTGAGAGAGAGGAGGGAGTGAGAGAGAGAGAGAGGGGGAGTGAGAGAGAGGGGGGAGTGAGAGAGAGAGAGGAGCAAGCAAGCAAGCAAGCGCACACGCGTGCACGCACGCACACACGCACGCAAGCGTATAATCATTGAGAAATGTGTTCTTAGATAGATGGCTTGATGAAAAAAAAAAGGAAATGCATTGCTTATTCAATGTACCATCTGGAAATAAACATTTGACTTGACTTGACTTGAAAAGCACGCACGTACGCACGGGAGCGCGCGCGCGCGCGCACACACACACACACACTCACATACTCACACACTCACACTCACACGCACACGCACACACGCACAAGCATTATTTTTTCTCCTTTGGATGTAACGATCTTGTTAGTGTTTTGGGGTTGTTGTTTTTTTAAGTGGATAGGCATTATTTGCCAGTGTGTGTGTTGTGTGTGTGTGTGTGGGGGGGGGGGGAGAATGAGGTGGTGTGTGTGTGTGTGTGTGTGTGTGTGTGTGTGTGTGTGTGTGTGTGTGTGTGTGTGTGTGTGTGTGTGTGTGTGTGTGTGTGTGTGTGTGTGTGTGTGTGTGTGTGTGTAAAAATGTACCCTTAATAGATGCTTAACAAATTGCAATCTTCAAGTTGCTGATGCTGTCTTAGGTAAGAGAGAGAGACAGACAAACAGACAGACAGACAGACAGACAGAGGAGGGAGAGGGAGGGAGAGAGAAGGAGGGAGGGGGGAGGAAGGGAGGGGGAGTGAGAGAGAGGGGGGGGAGAGGTGGAGTGAGAGAGAGAGGGGGAGTGAGAGTGAGAGAGAGGGGGGAGTGAGTGAGAGAGAGAGTGAGAGTGAGAGAGAGAGAGGAGTGAGTGAGAGAGGGGTGGGGGGAGTGAGAGAGAGGGGGGACAGAGAGAGGGGGTAAGACAGAGAGAGAGAGAGAGAGCGAACAAGAGAGAGACAATGACAAATTCTTGACAATGACAAATTCTTTTATTTCGAGGATAATGAATAAGAACCCATGTGCTTTTTTACATCCAGTCCCCTCACTTAGGGATACATATGATAATAAAATAAAATAAAGCCAATAGCAATACACTCACACAGTAAACGGGGAAAAAATATCCACACTCAAAAAACCACAAGAATCACCAAAAGAGAGAGAGAAAAGTGCGTTGTTAACAATTCCGACCTTGTACACTTTCGACATGAAATTTGACTGCAACTTAAATGTTTCAGAAACGAATAGATTGACAAGTAAAAAAGAGAGTGAATGTGTGCCGCAGAATCAAGATTCAAAAATCAACGATTAGATAATTAATTGATAATAATTATTTAGCAGCAGCAGCAGCAGCAGTAGCAGCAGTAGTAGTAGTAGTAGTAGTAGTAGTAGTAGTAGTAGTAGTAGTAGTAGTAGTAGTAGTAGTAGTAGTAGTAGTAGTAGTAGTAGTAGTAGTCGTAGTTATAATGTAAATAATATAATTTATCATTAATATTAATAATTAGCTAATTCATTCGTATTTAATGTCCCTCTTGGAACCTGAAGAATTTCAGTACACAAAATTCCCTGCAACGTACATAGATACTTTGCATTAACAAAGGAAAAAAAACTTTGATAACTCTGCAAGTGACAGAAATAGAAATGTGTAGTCAACTTTTTTCGGCAATGTCTTGAAGCTTTACTCTATCAACTATAAATTTGCTCACTTTTAACATCTTTCTTTATGGAGAGAAGGGGGGGGGGGGGGAGAGTGGTTAGAAATAAAGAACCAAATTACAAAATCGAAACACAGATATAAAGATAGACAGGCAGACAATCATAGCCAAAAAAAGCAGATGAAAAACAAGTAGAATGCAAAAGCAGACGAGACCCGCTGGCATTTTGAAAAACAGACAGCAATTACAGTGAGATTGACAGTCTTAGAAAAACAAAGAGACTGGCAAGCAGACGCCAAAAACAAAAAATACCAGACAGACTGACGGACTGACTGACTGACAGACTTATCGACAGCCAGAAAAAGTCACCCTGATATTTATTTGGATTTCTCTTCCATCTGAAGAAGCAGCCAGACCTTTGAAGGAATGGTTCCAGTTTTGTTTTGTTTGTTTGCTTCTTTCTTTCTTTCTTTCCTTCCGTCTGTCTGTCTGCTTTTCTTTCTTCCTTCTTTCTTTCTTTCGTCTTTCTGTCATTGTTTTCTCGTCTAGACAAGTCGGTTTCCAACCTTTGCGTGTGTTTGTTTGTGTGTG
>CM054161.1:35795107-35797607 GCA_028751875.1 Rapana venosa
GGACCTAAGAACATTAAGCTAGCGAACACACTACAACAACAACAGTAAAAATCATCAATTAACCGATCAAATAGAGTCCAAGAATATAATATTATCTCAAGGGGTATTTTTCAAGCTTATACAGCGGGGGTTTTACACCTGAAACACTCAGACAAATGTGACGACGACAGTAAGTTCTCCAAGGTAAGGTCGAGGGCAAGAAGGAAAACAGAGGCAGACCAACACCACCATCCTACATTGCGCAACATCACTGAGATCAGTCAGTGGTCTGGGAGAGGGGTACAAGGAGATCGTAGAACTCAGCAGAGACAGAGAGAGATGGCGAACACTGGTGCCATTAATTGGAGCGATGACAGCGGCGGCGATAGAGACAGCTGAGGGTTGTTTTTTTACAACTGCAGTGATTAAAAACTATATTGGTCATCTACTTCCCCCCGTCCACCCATATTCTCTCCCATCTCTCCACCCATATCCTCATCCCCTCTCTACCCATACTCCACCCTCTCCCAACATATTCTCCCCCCACTCCTAACATAAATTATTCTCCCCCCTCGCCCAACATATTCTCCCCTCTCTCCACCCATATTCTCTACCCTTTCTCCACCCATATTCTCCCCCCTTTCTCCACTCATATTCTCCTCCCCCTCTCCCACCCATATTCTCCTCCCTCTCTCTCCACTCATATTCTCCTCCCCTCTCTCCACTCATATTCTCCTCCCCTCTCTCCACCCATATTCTCCTCCCTTTCTCCACTCATATTCTCCTCCCTCTCTCTCCACTCATATTCTCCTCCCTCTCTCTCCACTCAAATTCTCCTCCCCTCTCTCCACCCATATTCTCCTCCCCTCTCTCCACCCATATTCTCTCTCCCCCTCTCTCCACCCATATTCTCTCCCCTCTCTCCACCCATATTCTCTCTCCCCCTCTCTCCACCCATATTCTCACCCCTCTCTCCACCCATATTCTCCTCCCCCTCTCTCCACCCATATTCTCTCTCCCCTCCTCTCCACCCATATTCTCACCCCTCTCTCCACCCATATTCTCTCCCTTCTCTCCCACCCATATTCTCTCTCCCCCTCTCCACCCATATTCTCAATCCCCTTCTCCACCCATATTCTCCTTCTCTCCACCCATATTCTCCCCCCTCTCTCCACCCATATTCTCTCTCCCCCTCTCTCCACCCATATTCTCCCCCTCTCTCCAACCATATTCTCCTTCCCCCTCTCCACCCATATTCTCTCCCCTTCTCCACCCATATTCTCCCTCCCTCTCTCCTCCCATATCCACCTTCTCTCCACCCATATTCTCCCCCCTCTCTCCACCCATATTCTCCCCTCTCTCCACCCATATTCTCCCTCCCCCTCTTCACCCATATTCTCCCCTTCTCCACTTCCCTCTCCACCCATATTCTCCTTCTCCTCTCCACCCACATTGTCCACCCATGTTAATAATAATAATATTGATGATGATGATAACAATAGTATTATCATTAATAATAATAATGATAATGATAATAATAATGATGATGATGATAATAATAATAATAATAATAATAATAATAATAATAATAATAATAATAATAATAATAATAATAATAATAATAATAATAATAATAATAATAATAATAATAATAATAATAATAATAATAGCAATAATGATAATAAATAGAATTTATATAGCGCTTTATCTTCTAATACAAATCAGAGCGCTTGTCCATTTTCTCCATTCCACCCATTTCTCCCGTCCATCTCATCCCCACCACCCCACTCTACCCCTCTCTTCACCCATTTTCTCCCATTCGCCCCCACCCCCTCTCTCTCTCTCAACCCAATGTCTCCCATTTGGCCCCCCCCCCCTCTTCCCTCTCTCTTAACCCATTTTCTCCCATTCCTCCACCACCCCCCCCCCCTCCACCTCACTCTTTTCACTCATTCCCCCCCCCCCCATTTTCTCTCCCTTTCTTTCCCCCCTCTCTCCATTCATTTTCTCCCATGCATTCCCCTTCCCCCCCTCTCCACCCATTTTCTCCCATTCGCCCCCCCCCCCCCTCTCCACTCATTTTCTCCCAGTCGTCCCCCCCCCCACCCACCTCTCTATCTTCACCCATTTTCTCCCATTCGGCTCCCTCCTCCCCCTCTCTTTCTACCTATTTTATCCCATTCGTTCCCCCCCCCCCCCCCCCTCACTCTCTCTCTTTTCACCCTTTTCTCCCACTCGTCCCCCTCCTCCACCCCACCCACCACCCCCGAACCCTTCCTCTCCGCCCATTTCCTCTCCCACCATCCCCTTCCCTCACACCACCACCACAACAACTAACCCCCCACCCCCACCCCCCACCCCACCCCCAACGCCCCCCACCCCCCACCCTCCAATTCTGTTTTTTATTTTCTTTTTTATAGGGACAACACTGATTTGCCGTGGGTAGAAGGACAGATGGATGAGAAGAGTAGTAATGGAATGGAGAAAAGAGCTACTAGATAAGGATTGGTCCCGGACAAGG
>CM054161.1:35805107-35807607 GCA_028751875.1 Rapana venosa
CATTCTTCTTCCTCTTCCTCCTCTTCTTCTCCTTCTCCTTCTTTGCATTCTTCTTTGCATTCTTCTTCTTCTCCTCCTTCTTCTCCTTCTTCTTTTTCTTCCTCTTCTTCCTCTTCTTCTTCTCCTTCTTCTTCTTCTTTTTCTCCTTCTTCTCCTTCTTCTTTGCATTCTTCTTCTTCTTCTTCTTCTTCTTCTTCTTCTTCTTCTTCTTCTTCTTCTTCTTCTTCTCCTTCTTCTTTGCATTCTTCTTCTTCGTCTTGTTTTGTAGCTTTACATCCACCCTAAGCAATGACAACGGAACGTGATCCAAGCAGGGATGCTCCAACAACAGAACCAGGAGGCAGGCACCAGACCCTAGGGGCACAAGTACCCCTAAACCCTGTTAGACCCTCGGCCCCTGTCCCTGATTGCTTTACCATTTTTCTGCTGCTGCTGCTGCTGCTGCTGCTGCTGCTGCTGCTGCTGCTGCTGCTGCTGCTGCTGCTGCGGCTGCCTCTGTCGAGCTCTTTATTTTCTTCTTCTCCTACTTCTTCCTAGTCATTTTCCTGTTAGAAGAAGAATGAGGAGGAGGAGGAGGAAGAGGAGGAGGAGGAGGAGGAGGAAGAGGAGGAGGTGGAGGAGGAGGAGAAGAAGGAGGAAGAGGAGGAGGAAAAGAAGAAGAAGAAGAAGAAGAAGAAGAAGAAGAAGAAGAAGAAGAAAAACAACAGCAACAACAACAACAACAGGTAGAATAAAAGCAACAAGTAGAACAACAACAACAACAAAAAGAAAAACAAGAACAAGAAGAAGAACAAATACAAGAAGAACAAGAAGAAGAAAAGTCGTGAGGAGGACTTCAGTTTGTTTGGGATTTTTTTGGTTTGTGGTTTTCGTTTTGTTATTTGTTGCTATTGTTATTATTTGTTTGTTTGTTTTTTCGTGGGGTTGTTTTTGCTTGGCATTTCCCTGCGAGCTATTGTTGTGAGTGCCTTTCATTTGTCTGGCACTTTTCTATGTTATATTTCCCACATGTCATTTTCCTGCTTAACATTAATTTTGTTGTGATGGCATTTTTCGTATGTCATTTTCCTGTCTAGCATATTTTATGCTTGGCATTTTTTTCCTGCGTGGTGTTTGCCTGTCTATATGTCATATCCTTGCACACCAGTTTTGCTGATGGCGTAATAATGCTTAGGGGATCGGACGGGATAGCTCAGTGGTCAGAGCACTCGCTTTCCCCAAGCTAAGGTTAAGCAGAATCGAGCGTGGTTACCAAGAGGATAGGTGACCCTTTTGCGTACCTTGGCTTCAGTAGAGTCCCCCAAATTCCCCCAACTGTAAAAAATGGGTACCTGCCCTCTTTGGGGTCAGGGAAGGTAAAGCAGCGAGGGAGAGGAGATGGGCGCCGCCCTCAGAATGCTGGCCCCCTAGAGAAGCTGAGGTCTTTGATATCTCGCTCCCCGAATGACCGCATAGGTTATGGGACACCTTTACCTTTTACCTTATAGTTATGCTTGCATGGTGTCTCTGCTGCCCTGATATTTTCTTGTCTGAAATTTTCATGCCTAGTATTTTGCTTGTCCTGCCTGTTGTTTTTTGGCCTGATATTTTCTGTCTTATTTTGCTGCCAGGTATTTTATTTTTTATTGCTAGGTATTTTAATATTTTCCAGTAGGGTTTTTTGGGTCAGATATTTTATTTTCCAGCCAAGTATTTAATTTTTCTGTCAATTGTTTTGTTTTTCTGCCAGGTGGTTTATTTTTCAGCCTGGTGTCTAAATTTTCTGCTATGTGTTTTATTTTAGAGTCTGATATCTGATTTTTCTGCCAGGTATTTTATTTTTCTGCCAGGTATCTGATTTTTCTGCCAGGTATCTGATTTTTATGCTAGGTATTTTATTCTTCTGCCAGGTATCTGATTTTTGTGCTAGGTATTTTATTCTTCTGCCAGGTATCTGATTTTTCTGCTAGGTATTTTATTTTTCAGCCAGGTATCTAACTTTTCTGCTAGGGATCTTATTCTTCTGCCAGGTATCTGATTTAGCTGCAAGGTATTTTATTCTTCTGCCAGGTGTTTTGTTTTCTTTTCTTTTCCAGGCATTTCGTTTTTCTGCTGGACATGTTATTTTTCAATTTCTCCCAGATATTCTATTTTCCAGCTATGTATTTCTTTTTTCTGCTAGGTATTTTTTCTGCCATGTGTTTTATGTTAGAGCATGGTACCTAATTGTTCTTCCAGTTGCCAGGATGGGGTTGGGTGTTGTTGTTTTTTAAATTTCTGCCAAGTGTTTTCATTTCCAGCCGTGTATTTAATCTGTGTGCCAGGTGGTTTACTTTGCTGCCTGGTAACTGATTTTCCTGCCAGGTATTTTCCTCTGGCATCCTCCTTGGTACCTCATACAGAGATCGCATCACTAATGAGGAAGTGAAATCATCATCATCATCATCATCATCATCAGTTCCGTGACCTTGGCGGTCGTGGAGGAGACATGAAAGACGATGCCGTGGTAAGCCTTCTCCAT
>CM054161.1:35827607-35842607 GCA_028751875.1 Rapana venosa
TGACAAAATTGACAAAACTGCATACACACGGGGACTGGTGTAAAAAAAAAAAAAGCACATGACTGCTTATTCTATTATCTCAAAATAAAAATAATAAAATCCCGATTAAGTTGTTTTTTTTCGAAAAGGTTAATACTAATGGTGAGATTTTGCGTATGTGACACACCATGAAGGTAGCCGCATTCCGACTTCGGGGATGAAATTATTTTTTACAACAGCGTTTTCTGTTAACACGCATGAAAATCCGACCCAAAATAATGATACTAAAAAGACGTTACACCAACAAATACGCCATCGAGACTGCGAATGTAAAAGGAGTACCCCCTACCTATGGCCGTAAAAAAACAGATGTTGTTTTACTACCAACTTCCACGCTCACAAAGACTACTACACTACACTACACTACACTACACTACACAACACTACACTACACTACACAACACTACACTACACAACACTGCTCTACACTAACCTACACAGTGGATCGGTGGTCTAGAGGTAACGCGCCTGTCTAGAAAGCGAAAAGTCCGGGTCGGAAGTGTACGGTGGTTCGAATCCCGTTTGGGCCCCAAACTTTAACCCCCATCCATTAGACCATGAGTGGTGGTCTGGGCGCTAGTCTTTCGGATGAGACGATAACCCGAGGTCCCGTGTGTTACACAAAATTATTCAGCGCAAGTAAAAGAACCCACGGCAACAAGAGAGTTGTCCCTGGCAAAATTCTTAGAAAAAGCCACTCTGATAGGGAATCAAATATATTTGCGGACCAAAAAAAAGATTTTAAAAAAAAAAGGGTGGCGCTGCTCTTGTGGCAACGCGCTCTCCCCGGGGAGAGCAGCCCGAATTTCACGCAGAGAAATCTCGTGACTTAAAGTGGTATAAATAAATAAACTACATTACACTACACTACATTACACTACACTGCATTACACTACACTACACTACATTACACTACACTACATTACACTACACTACACTAACCTACACTACACTTTCACTACACAACACCAACCTACACTACACTACACTACACTAACCTACATCACACTACACTACACTACATTACACTACACTACATTACACTACACTACACAACACCAACCTATACTACACTACACTATACTACACTAACCTACACTACACTAACCTACACTACACTACAATTCATTAAACTATACTACATTACACTACACTACACTACACTAAACTACACTACATTACACTAAATAACACTAACAAAACTAGCCTACACTACACTACACTACACTAACCTACACTAACCTAGACTAACCTACAATACACTACACTACACTAACCTTCACTACACTACACCACACTACATTACACTACATGACATTACACTACACTACAACGACATTACACTACACTACACTACATTACACTACTCTACACTACATTACACTACACTCCTCGATATAAAAGAATAAACTGAAAGAAAAAGAAATAAATACACTACATTACACTCCACTCCACTCCACTCCACTGGACTACACACACACACACACACACACACACACTACACACACACTACACACCCATCCACCCCCCCCCCCCCCCCCACACACACACACACACACGCGCGCACGGAGACTTATGCTTTCGCTAATAAAGGGGACACTCTCAAGTGCTGTATACTAAGCGTTCAGACTAGCCTAGCTCCTAACTGTTCTTTCACAGGTAACGACCGATCATTTCAGATAGATCTGTCTGTCTGCAGGCAGAAGACAGTCTTCCTAACGAACATCTTCCTGCCTTCCTTCTGTCTTGTCTTTTGTGTTTTATTTTCTTTAATCGGCGGGTGATGACTATCGTAACTAACTAGCCAATTTCAGCCCACCCCCCTCACCCCCCCCCCCTCACCCCCCCCCCCTCACCCCCCCCCCCTCACCCCCTCTCCTCCCCCTCCACCTCCCAAAGCTCTGAGAAGCGATAAAAAACCAAGCGAAAGGTGATTGCTGGACTAACTTCCTAGATACTTGATCCAAGCCTTTAAAAAAAAAATTAATGGTGTCGATTACTGATGTCAGCCTATGGCCTACATTGCAATGGGGTTTTTGTTGTTGTTGTTTTTTTTTAATTCTTTTATATCGTGGATAATTCAACAGGCAGTCGTGTGCTTTTTTGTTTATATCCAGTCCCCGTGTGTATGCAGTTTTTTTGTCAATTTTGTCACCTTCTCCCACCGGCACACAATGGCCTACTCTTCAGAAAAGCGGAACAGGGTTTAACGTGTGCGCAAGATGTTCTGCTGTGCGTTCGCACACGGGGCCTCGGTTTATAGTCTCATCTGAAGGACTTTTAGGGAGAGTGGAGTCTGCACTGATGTTAACTCCAGGGGAAAATGTCTTGTTGAACGAGATTTGCTATACTTTGAATTGTTATGTTGAGATTGTCTTCAGCTATAACACCCTGTTAGCATAATAATCTGAGCTGTGTATTAGAGGAGAAAAAAAACTCTGAAGTTGGAGGATGTTATATGGCTGCCTATATTGACGAGGTATTTCAAAAACAGCCATACACGTAAACCTCTCATTCAGTGTGTACTAATGGTCTTGTCGGGACAGGATAGCTTAGTGGTTAAGAGCGTTGTGAATTGCGCTGATGATCTGCTGACCTGGGTTCGAATCCCGTTTAGGGGGGATTTTTTCCTCCCCTGGAGTTAACATCAATGCCGACTCGAATAATAACAACAACAACAATGTCCACATGCTGTGAAACATGTAATATCCCCAAAACTTAGAAAAGACAAATGTTCCTGGAACCATAAGTGAATCCTTGAATTAACTAACCCCCCTGAACACACTATCCTACTTACTCTCAGATCAGACATTTTTCAACCCAGACACCAACTATCCGATCGTTTGATCACCCACCTACACACAGCATAAAAAAATATTTCTCCCAACACACTAAACAACAAAAAAACAGATTCTGTACCCTCACCCCAACTATAAATCACATCTAGATCCATGGAAACGGGATTAGCACAGTAGTCATAGCACTCGCTTTCCCGAAGTTAAGGTTAAGCAGCATTCAGCGTGGTTACCACTTGGATGGGCGATCATTTGCACACTTTGGCTTCAGTATAGTTCCCCCAGTTCACCCAGCTGTGAATGGGTGCCTGCCCTCTTTAGGGTCAGGGAAGGTAAAGCAGCGAGGGAGAGGAGATGGGCGTCGCCCTCAATATGCTGGCCCCTAGAGAAGCTGAGGTCTCTGATATCTCGCTCCCCAACGACCACATAGGTTATGAGAACACCTTTGCCTTTTACCATCTTTACTATCCACACGATAACAGCGATCCTTTGTACCCTACAACAAATCAGACCCAGTAAGAATGTCAGTAAGTAAAGATACGTTATGTGCTTAATCTCTCTTATGAAAGCTATAAGTGCTTACAAACAGATACATAATAATTATAGCCAGCCACACACAAACACACACACTTCACACACACACAAACACACACACTTACACACACACACACACACACACACACTTACACACTTACACACACACAACACACAACACACACACACACACACACACACACACACACACTTACACACACACACACACTACACACACACACTTTCATCATAACCCATCCTCTTCACTGGCTGTCCTTCATCATCTCTCACAAGCCTCCTGCATTGAACGCACCTTTACTTTCCACGATGATCAGGGATTTTTTTTTATCCTTCTTCAACACCTCTCCTCACAAAAAACAGACTTTCAACATCATAAACTAGATCGAATATCTCAGACCATAGCACAGACCCTTTCTACATCACCATAAAACAATATATATATATATATATAGAGAGAGAGAGAGAGAGAGATATATATATATATATAATAGAGAGAGAGAGAGAGAGAGAGAGAGAGAGAGAGAGAGAGAGAGAGAGAGAGAGAGAGAGAGAGAGATACATACATATATATATATCTCCACGATGATGACTTTTTTTTATCCTTCTTCAACACTTCTCCTCACAAAAACAAACTTTCAACATCCTAAACTAGATCGAAAATATCAGACAAAAGCACAGACCCTTTCTTTTCTACATCACCATAAAACAAAAACATATATAAATATATATAATAATAATATATATATATATATATATATAATATATATATATAACCAACAAAACACAGATCCCTTGCAACATGGAATCAAGAACAGACATAAACAGCATCATCTGGATGATGAAGGTTGCTTATCAAGAGCAAAATGTCTGTAACGTTGTGAAATAAGAGCAGAAAAGAAATTACACACACGTACACACACACACACACACATATGCAAGCAGACTTTTTAAAAAATTCTTTTATATCGAGGATAATGGAATAAGCACTTACGTGCCTTTTTTTACATCCAGTCCCCGTGTGCATGCGGTTTTGTAAATTCTGTCACACACACGCGCGCGAGCACGCACAGACGCATACACACACACTCAGCCAGTCAGTCAGTCACTCTCACACACACACACAAACACACACGCGCGCGCACAGACCCATACACACACGCACGCGCGCACAGACGCATACACACACACTTTTTGTCTTATCTTGGTTGTTGCTGCTATTGTCGTTGCCATTATTAATGTTCCTTGTGTTATTGTGCATGCCTGCTTGCGTGCGTGCATGCATATGCGTGTGTGTCTGTCTGTCTGACTGTCTGTCTGTTCTGACAAGCTTAATTGTTTGTACTGTTAATCCAAATCCAACCTTAGACTACTACGTTTTTTCAAAATGTTATTTTATTCTTTTATATCGAGGATAATGGAATAAGCACTTAAGTTCTTTTTTTTACATCCTAGGGCCTAAATAGAAGGCAAAGGATAAACTCACAAGCAGTAGCAGCAGCAGCAGCAGCAGCAGCAGCAGCAGCAGCAGCAGCAGCAGCAGCAGCAACAATAATAATAAAAGCTAAAACAGCAGCAGAAGCAAAAAAACCAGAGACTACAACCTTGCACAGTCCAGAATTGTGTGACCCACTTCCAGTCACACAAGGGGGAGAAAAAACTAAATAGAAATACTGGGATACCCTCTCTCTTCAACATGTCCAGCTGTCCACTCTAATGAGGACATTGTTACAGCGAGATGAGTCTCTAACAGGGACTGGATGTAAAAAAATAAAATAAAAAAGCACATGAGTGCTTATTCATTATCCTCGAAATAAAAGAATTTGTCGTTGTTGTCCTCTCCCCTCTCTCTCTCATCTCTCTCTCTCCTTTATCCTTTTCTCTCTCTCCTCTCTCTCCTCTCTCCCCTCCCTCTCTCTCCTCTCCTCCCCCTCTCTCCTCCCTCACACACACACACACACACACACACCCCACACACACACACACAGGTGCGTGTGTGCACACACGTACACACACATGATCACCACCACCACCACCACACTACACACATGCACACTAAAAACACAATGAGTGTTTATTCCATTATCCTCGAAATAAAAGAATAAAATAAAATAAATAAATGAATAAAAAATAAAATAATACACATGCACACACATACACACACAAACACACACACACACACACACAGACAAGCATGTGCACACGCACACTGCAACACACAACACAGACGAGCATGTGCACACATACACACAAACAAAACACACACAACAACAACACACACACATGACATGCATGCACACACACAACAACACGCACACACACAACACACACACATACAAAAACACATGCATGCACACATACACACACATACCACACCACAACACATCAAATACACACCACCACCACCCTTTCCACCACTTCACCACCACACTACATACAAACAACAATACACACAACACCACACACACACACACTCACACAACACACACACCACACACACACAAAACACACACACACACAACACACACACACACACACACAGAGGAGTGGCGGGTAGGTGAAAAACAGTGAGAAAAGAGGTAGGAATAATTGAGAGAGAGCCTCACAGAGACACAGACAGACAGACAGACAGACAGACAAACAGACAGAGCCAAAGACAGCAACACAGACAGACAAGCAGACAGACAGGGGACATGATGTGATCAGGAGCTAACTTGACCTTAAGGGGAAAGAAAAGAAGGAAAAGGAAAATCCTCATCACACCCTCCAGCAAAAGCCATAACCTAATTACTTTCTATTCAACAGACAGGGGTGTGAAAGGGAATGACACTGAAGATGGGCGGGCAGTATTAGTGAGATGGGGAGAGGAAGTGAAGTGTGTGTGTATGTTGTGTGTGGGTGTGTGTGTGTGTGTGTGTGTGTGTGTGTGTGTGTGTGTGTGTGTGTGTGTGTGTGTGTGTGGTGTGTGTGTGTGTGGTGTGTTTTGTCCAGCCTGCTCGCATGCATGCCTGTGTTTGGGTGTGTGTGTTTGTGTGTCTTCTTTTTTAAATTTATTCTTTTATTTCAAGGATAATGGAATAAGCACCCATGTGCCTTTTTACATCCAGTCCCCGTGTGTATGCAGTTTTGTAAAGTTTGTCATCCATTCCCACCAGCACACAATGGCCTATTCTTTCAAAAAGCGAAATGGGTTTTTAACATATGCACAAGATGTTCTGCGTGGGTTCGCGCACACGGGACTTCGGTTTATAGTCTCATCTGAAGTATGTGTGTGTGTGAGTGTGTGTGCATGTGCGTGCTTGCATGCATCCATGCATACATGTGTGTCTGTCTGTCTGTCTGTCTGTGTCTGTGTGTCAGTGTCTCTGTGTCTGTGTGCTGTGACGTTGGACTGTTGTTGTTTTTTATTGTTGATCAAAATAAAATCAAACCTTAAGAGTGCAATGGCCTAAATAAGAAGCAAGAATAAACTCATAAGCAGCAGCAGCAACAGCAACAACAACAAAAACAGCAGCAGCAGCAGAAGCAGCAGAAACAAAAAACTGAAACTATGGCCTTGCAGTGTCGGAAATTAGTGTAACCCACTTCCAGTCACACAAGATGGAGAAAAACTAAATAGAAATACTGTGAAACCCTCTCTTTTGAACATGTCCAGCTGTCAACTCTAATGAGTACATCCTTGAAGACGCATACACACAGACATCGGCGTGCACACACACACACACACACACAACACACATGCATGCATGCATACACACATACAAACACATTCACACATTTATACACACACACAAAAACACACATACACGAGACACACACACACACACACACATACACAAACACACAAACACACATACACACACTCACTCACCCTCTCCTCCTCTCACACACACACAAACACACACCCACACACCCCAGGTGGCAGAAGGTGGAAAACAGTGAGAAAAGAGGTGGGAATAATTGAGAGAGACAGACAGACAGACAAAAAGAGAGACAAAGAAAACAGAAACACAGAGAGAGAGAACCAAGCAGAGGCACAGACAGACAGACAGACAGACACCAGCCAAAGACAGCAGCAGACAGACAAACAAGCAGACAGACAGACAGAAGACACATGTGATCAAGAGCTAACTTGACCTTAAGGGGAAAGAAAAGAAGGAAAAGAAAAACCCTCGTCACACCCTCCAGCAAAAGCCATAACCTAATTACTTTCTATTCAACAGACAGGGGTGTGAAAGGGAATGGCACTGAAGATGGGTGGGCAGTAGAAGGGAGACAGGGAGAGGAGGTACAGGTAGGGACCCCCATTTAGGTAGCAGCATTCTGAGTTCAGGGATGGTGTCTAAACATGACACCTACAGGCATGCATGTTTTTAAAAGATATTTTCATCCATTCTTACCAGCATGAGTCTACTTTTCTGAAAAATGAAACAGATTTTTTTAATGTGTGCACAAGATGTTCTGCATACATTTTACACACACACAGAGCCTTGGTTCATGGTCTTATCTAAAATACTTGGACATTAATAATAATAATAATAAATGGAACTTATATAGTGCAATATCTTGCAAAGACAATTCAAAGCGTATGCATTCAACCTCATCTTACACAGTCATACAACCAATGACAAATAATCAATAGTTCAAACAGATATTACAAACATGGTATGCTGCAGACCAAATCTATGAAATAAACTTGCAATAGTCAAATGTTTTTTCAAAAGCACACACAGGTCATATACTTTAGCAGGGTGATAGGACATGGTTAAGTGAAGGGTGGGATAGTTCTGATATGAAACATGAGGGGGGAAATCTTAGGTTTGAAATAAATATGTCTTGAGGCTGGATTTAAAAGTGTCATAGCTAGGCTTCTGGCGAAGAGAGAGAGAGAGAGCTCATTCCAGGTCGATTGACCCGAAATAGAGAAAGAGCTGCGGCCAACGGTAGATTGGTTGAATTGACAAGAAAGGTAGAGGCTGGGAATTGAACCCAGAACCTCATGGTTTAGTTGTTAGGCAGATGGATGTCTTGAATGTACTGCCACACACCTTCCTTCTTTAAAGTGATGTGGAGTTAATGCAGTGTATTTTTCAGCCAGCTGAACCTGGTGGAGCCCATCATTATCCAGCCCGTGGATTGCATGCTGGGCATGTATGTACCACCCCTACCTTGCCTATAGGTATAATTATAAAGGATGGATGGGGTTTTAACCTAGGTGAGAGAGAGAAAGAGATAGAGAGAGAGAGATAGAGAGAAAAAGAGAGAGATAGAGAGAGAGAGAGAAATAGAGATAAATAGAGAGAAACACACACACACACACTCACTCACACACACACACACACAGACATGGACAGAGACAGAGAGACTACAGACTGATAGACAGACAGACAAGACAAAGGGGAATTTTCTTCATCCTCCAACACTCAGAAAATGGGGAGATCATAAAAATTGC
Organism: Rapana venosa; assembly: GCA_028751875.1. Classification (NCBI taxonomy): domain Eukaryota; kingdom Metazoa; phylum Mollusca; class Gastropoda; order Neogastropoda; family Muricidae; genus Rapana; species Rapana venosa. The sequence continues at coordinate 35,836,446 of CM054161.1, forward strand.
CATGGTACTGGGAAGGCCCTATAGGGATTCGAAAATCTTATCCCTCGTCTGCAGGTCAATAGGCCAGATATCAGCCCTCAGGTTTTGGTGTGTTGGACAGGTCTGGAGGAAGTGTTTCCAAGACAAAGTAAGAGAGGGCCAGAGACAGCCAGACAGACAGACAAGCAGGCAGACAAGCAGGCAGGCAGGCAAGTATGCAAGCAGGCAGACAGGCAGGCAGACAGAGGACACAGGTGTGATCAAGAGCTAACTTGACCTTAAGGAAAGAAAAACCCTCGTCACACCCTCGAGCAAAAACCATAACCTAATTACTTTCTGTTCAACAGACAGGGGTGTGAAAGGGAATGGCACTGAAGATGGGCGTGCAGTAGTAGGGAGACAGGGAAGAAAAGAGAAGGTATGTGTGTGTGTGTGTCTGTGTGTTAGTGTGTGTGTATGTGTGTGTGTGTGTGTGTGATTTTTTTTACCCCCACCTTTTAGGTAGCAGTATTCTGAGTTCAGGGATGGAGTCTAGACATGACACCTACAGGCATGCATTTTTTTAAAGAAAATATTTTCATCCATTCTTACCAGCATGAGCCTACTTTTCTGAAAGATGGAACAGATTTTTTTTAATGTGTGCGCAAGATGTTCTGCATGCCTTTCACACACACACACACACACACACACACACGAGCCTTGGTTCATGGTCTTATCCAAAAGACTTCGACATTCAGTTCAAATTTCTTGTCAAATTGACAAGAAAGGGCGAGACTAAGAATTGAACCCAGAACCTCATGGTTTAGTTGTTAGGCAGGTGGATGTCTTAACCGTCCTGCTATCCACCTTCCTTCTTTAAAGAGATGTGGAGTCAATGCAGAGTATTTTTCAGACAGTGTGTCTTCAGCCAGCTGAACCTGGTGGAGCCCATCATTTTCCAGCCTGTGGATTGCATGCTGGGTATGCATGTGCCACCCCTACCTTGCCTATACGTATGATTATAAAGGATGGATGTGTTTTTAACCTATGTGTGAGAGAGAGAAAGAGAAAAGAGAAAAGAGAGAAGAAAACACACAGAAAACACACACACACCACACACACAACAACACACACACCCACCCACCCCTCAACAAGACAAGAAGAGACTACAGACAATAACAGTCAAACAAATGGGAATTTTTCTTCTTCATCCAACACTCAAACAGAAAATGGGGAGATCATCATTAAAAAAATTAATGCCATGGTACTGGGAATGCCCTCCAGGGATTCGAAAATCTTGTCCCTCATGTGTAGGTCAATAGGCCAGATATGAGCCCTCAGGTTTTGGTGTGTTGGACGCGGAGAAGTGTTCCCACAACAAAGTAAGAGAGGCCAGAGACAGCCAGACAGTCAGACAAGCACAGGCAACAGGCAGACAAGCAGGCAAGTGCAAGCAGACAAACAGGCAAGCAGGCAAGGACACAGGTGTGATCAAGAGTAACTTGACCCTTAAAGAAAGAAAAGACCCTCGTCACACCCTCCGAGCAAAAGCCATAACCTAATTACTTTCTGTTCAACAGACAGCAGTGTGAAAGGAATGCACTGAAGATGGGTTGGCAGTAGAAGGGTGACAGGGAGAAGGAGAAGGGTAATATGTGTTTGTGTGTGTGTGTGTTTTTGTTGTTTTTTTTTTTTTTTTTTTTTTTTTCCATTTAGGTAGCAGCATTCTGAGTTCAGGGATGGAGTCTAACGACACCTACAAGCATGCGTTTTTAAAAAAAAAATTTTCATCCATTCCTACCAGCACGAGTCTACTTTTCTGAAAGATGGAACAGATTTTCTTTTAATGTGTGCGCAAGATGTTCTGCATACATTTTACACACACACACACACAGAGCCTTGGTTCATGGTCTTATCCAAAAGACTTCGACATTCAGTTCAAATTTCTTGTCAAATTGAGAAGAAAGGGGCGAGACTGGGAATTGAACCCAGAACCTCATGGTTTAGTTGTTAAGCAGATGAATGTCTTAATCGTCCTGTCATCCACTTTCCTTCTTTAAAGAGATGTGGAGTCAATGCAGTATATATTTCAGACAGTGTGTCTCCAGCCAGCTGAACCTGGTGGAGCCCATCATTTTCCAGCCTGTGGATTGCATGCTGGATATGTATGTCCCATCCCTACCTTGCCTATAATTAAAGGATGGATGGCTTTTTAACTATGTGGAGAGAGAAAGAATGAGAGAGAAAACAGAAACAATACACACACACACACACACACACACACACACAACACACACACACACACACACACACACACACACACACACACACCACACATAGGACAGAGATGAGACAGACTACAGACAAAGACAGACAGTAAAGACAAATGGGAATTTTTCTTCTTCATCAAACATTCAGACAGAAAATGGGGAGATCATAAAAAATACCATGGTACTGGGAAGGCCCTCCAGGGATTCGAAAATCTTGTCCCTCGTCTGAAGGTCAATAGGCCAGATATCAGCCCTCAGGTTTTGGTGTGTTGGACAGGTCTGGAGGAAGTGTTCCCCAGACAAAATAAGAGAGGGCCAGAAACCAACAAACAAACAGACAGACAGGCAAACAAGCAGGCAGACAGACAGGCAGACAAGCAGGCAGGCAAGCAGACAAACAGGCAGGCAGGCAGACAGAGGACACAGGTGTGATCAAGAGCTAACTTGACCTTAAAGAAAGAAAAACCCTCCTCACACCCTCCAGCAAAAGCCATAACCTAATTACTTTCTGTTCAACAGACAGGGGTGTGAAAGGGAATGGCACTGAAGATGGGCAGTAGTAGGGAGATAGGGAGAGGATATGGAGTGTGTGTGTGAGTGTGTGTGTGTGTGTGTGTGTGTGGTGTGTGTGTGTGTGGTGTGTGTGTGTGTGTGTGTGTGTGTGTGTATGTGTGTGATTTTTTTTTACCCCTACCATTTAGGTAGCAGTATTCTGAGTTCAGGGATGGTGTCTAAACATGACACCTACAGGCATGCATTTTTAAATCAGTGGATTGGTGGTCTAGAGGTAATGCGCCCGGAAGTGTGCGGTGGTTCGAATTCCGTTTGGACCCGAAACTTTTTCCCCATCCATTAGACCATGAGTGGTGGTCTGGGCGCGAGTCTTTTGGATGAAACAATAAACTGAGGTCCCGTGTGATGCACAAAAATTATTTAGCGCACGTAAAAGAACCCACGGCAACAAGAGAGTTGTCCCTGGCAAAATTCTGTAGAAAAAAGCCACTCTGATAGGGAAACAAATGCAGTTGTAGACAGAAAAAAAGAAAAAAATGGGTGGCGCTGCTCTGTGGTGATGTGCTCTCCCCGGGGAGCAGCCCGAATTTCACACAGAGAAATCTGACATGACTTAAAGTGATATAAATAAATAAATTATTTATTTTTTAAATTTTAAATGTCCATCCATTCCTACCAGCACGAGTCTACTTTTCTGAAAGATGGAACAGATTTTTTTTAATGTGTGCGCAAGAGGTTCTGCATGCATTTCACACACACAGAGCCTTGGTTCATGGTCTTATCCAAAAGACTTCGACGTTCAGTTCAAATTTCTTGTCAAATTGAGAAGAAAGGGGCAAGACTGGGAATTGAACCAAAAAACCTCATGGCTTAGTCGTTAAGCAGATGGCTGTCTTAACTGTCCTGCCATCCACCTTCCTTCTTTAAAGAGATGTGGAGTCAATGCAGTGTATTTTTCAAACAGTGTGTTGTCAGCCAGCTGAACCTGGTGGAGCCCATCATTTTCCAGCCCGTGGATTGCATGCTGGATATGTATGTCCCATCCCTACCTTGCCTATACCTATAATTATAAAGCATGGATGGGTTTTTAACCTATGTGCGAGAGAGAAATAGAGAGAGAGAGAGAAACACACACACACACACACACACACACACACACACACACACACACACACACACACACACACACACACACATAGACAGAGATAGACAGACTACAGACAGACAGACAGACAGTAAAGACAAAGGGGATTTTTTTTCTTCATCCAACAGTCAGACAACAAATGAGGAGATCATAAAAAATACCATGGTACTGGGAAGGCCCTCCAGGGATTCGAAAATCTTGTCCCTCGTCTGAAGGTCAATAGGCCAGATATCAGCCCTCAGGTTTTGGTGTGTTGGACAGGTCTGGAGGAAGTGTTCCCCAGACAAAGTATGAGAGGGCCAGAAACCAACAAACACACAGACAGACAAGCAGACAAGTAGGCAGACAGGCAGGCAGTAGGGCAAGCAGGCAGGCAAGCCGACAAACAGGCAGGCAGGCAGACAGAGGACACAGGTGTGATCAAGAGCTAACTTGACCTTAAGGAAAGAAAAACCCTGGTCACACCCTCCAGCAAAAGCCATAACCTAATTACTTTCTGTTCAACAGACAGGGGTGTGAAAGGGAATGGCACTGAAGATGGGCAGTAGTAGGGAGATAGGGAGAGGATATGGAGAGTGTGTGTGTGTGTGTGTGTGTGTGTGTGTGTGTGTGTGTGTGGTGTGTGTGTGTGTGTGTGTGTGTGTGTGTGTGTGTGTGGTGTGTGTGTGTGTGGTGTGTGTGTGTGTTTGGTGTGTGTGTGTGTGTGTGTGTGTGTGTATGTGTGTGTGTGATTTTTTTTTACCCCTACCATTTAGGTAGCAGTATTCTGAGTTCAGGGATGGTGTCTAAACATGACACCTACAGGCATGCATTTTTAAATCAGTGGATTGGTGGTCTAGAGGTAATGCGCCCGGAAGTGTGCGGTGGTTCGAATCCCGTTTGGACCTGAAACTTTTTCCCCATCCATTAGACCATGAGTGGTGGTCTGGGCGCGAGTCTTTTGGATGAAACAATAAACTGAGGTCCCGTGTGATACACAAAAATTATTTAGCGCACGTAAAAGAACCCACGGCAACAAGAGAGTTGTCCCTGGCAAAATTCTGTAGAAAAAAGCCACTCTGAAAGGGAAACAAATGCAGTTGTAGACAGAAAAAAAGAAAAAAATAGGTGGCGCTGCTCTGTGGTGACGTGCTCTCCCCGGGGAGCAGCCCGAATTTCACACAGAGAAATCTGACGTGACTTAAAGTGATATAAATAAATAATTTTTTTTTTTTTAATTTTAAATGTCCATCCATTCCTACCAGCACAAGTCTACTTTTCTGAAAGATGGAACAGATTTTTTTTTAATGTGTGCGCAAGAGGTTTTGCATGCATTTCACACACACAGAGCCTTGGTTCATGGTCTTATCCAAAAGACTTCGACATTCAGTTCAAATTTCTTGTCAAATTGAGAAGAAAGGGGCGAGACTGGGAATTGAACCAAAAAACCTCATGGCTTAGTCGTTAAGCAGATGGCTGTCTTAACTGTCCTGCCATCCACCTTCCTTCTTTAAAGAGATGTGGAGTCAATGCAGTGTATTTTTCAAACAGTGTGTTGTCAGCCAGCTGAACCTGGTGGAGCCCATCATTTTCCAGCCCGTGGATTGCATGCTGGATATGTATGTCCCATCCCTACCTTGCCTATACGTATAATTATAAAGCATGGATGGGTTTTTAACATATGTGCGAGAGAGAAAATAGAGAGAGAGAGAAACACACACACATACACACACACACACACACACACACACACACACACACACACACACACACATAGACAGAGATAGACAGACTACAGACAGACAGACAGACAGTCAAGACAAATGGGAATTTTTCTTCTTCATCAAACATTCAGACAGAAAATGGGGAGATCATAAAAAATGCCATGGTACTGGGAAGGCCCTCCAGGGATTCGAAAATCTTGTCCCTCGTCTGAAGGTCAATAGGCCAGATATCAGCCCTCAGGTTTTGGTGTGTTGGACAGGTCTGGAGGAAGTGTTCCCCAGACAAAATAAGAGAGGGCCAAAAACCAACAAACAAACAGACAGACAGGCAAACAAGCAGGCAGACAGACAGGCAGACAAGCAGGCAGGCAAGCAGACAAACAGGCAGGCAGGCAGACAGAGGACACAGGTGTGATCAAGAGCTAACTTGACCTTAAAGAAAGAAAAACCCTGGTCACACCCTCCAGCAAAAGCCATAACCTAATTACTTTCTGTTCAACAGACAGGGGTGTGAAAAGGAAAAGGAGAAGGTGTGTGTGTGTGTGTGTGTGTGTGTGTGTGGTGTGTGTGTGTG
>CM054161.1:35845107-35852607 GCA_028751875.1 Rapana venosa
TTTTAAATCCGGCCTCAGGACATATTTGTTTCAAACCTAAGATTTTCCTCTCCTGTTTCATTTCATAGCTATCCCTGCTTTTCAACAGCCAAAAATTTCATCACCATGCCAAAGTATACGACCTGTGTGAGTGTGTGTGTGTGTGTGTGTGAGCTTTTGAAAAACATTTGACTCTTGAAATTTTATTTCATAGATTTTGTCTGCAGCGCACCATGTTTGTAAATATCTGTTTGTTTAAACTATTAATTATTTATCATTGATTGCATGACTGTGTAAAATTAGGTTGAATGCATGCGCTTTGATTTGTCTTTACAAGATATAGGCTATATAAGTTCCATTATTTATTATTATTATTATTATTATTATTATTATCATTATTATTAGACCAAACTGGTTTCAACATGTGCAAAAGATGATCTGTGTGCGTTTTTCACACACAACATTAGCTTACAGTCTTTTTTATCCGAAGGTCTTTCCAGGGAGTGGAGTTGGTACTGATGTTAACTTCAGGGGGGGTTAAACCCCCCACCCCCACCCCCCACCCCGTCTGTTTCTGGTCCATCGATTTGGAATGGCCTCCCTATCTTTCTTCGCCAAAGGCCTTCTCGTGACACTTTTAAATCCGGCCTCAGGACATATTTGTTTCAAACCTAAGATTTTCCTCTCCTGTTTTATTTCATAGCTGTCCCTGCTTTTCAACAGCCAAAAATCCCATCACCCTGCCAAAGTGTGTAACGTGTGTGTGTGTGTGTGTGTGTGTGTGCATTTGGACTTGTTAGAACTATTACTTGCTATCGGTTGCATGACTGTGTAAGAGTGAGTTGAGTGCAAGAGCTTTGATTTGTCTGTGCAAGATACAGAGCTATATAAATTCCATTTATTCTTATTATTATTATTATTATTATTATTATTATTATTATTATTATTATTATTATTATTGTTGTTGTTGTTGTTGTTTTTGTTGTTGTTGTTTCAGATATATTAACTCCTCCCTCTTTTTTCCCCTATCCCTACCACTGTCGCTATCCATAACTTTTACAGTGTGTAAAAACCTAAGACAGCCTTAAAAAAAATATATATATAAAAACTTACCAGAAGTAACTTCCTAATAACCTCCCACTGTACCCACCCACTCACTAACCTCTCACCCAACCCACCCACCCCCAACCCCTAGACTCACCTCTTTCCACCCTACCCTACCCCACCCCTACCCACCCACCCACCCAGCTTTTCACCCGGCTGGGTTATGTCCATGGGTATGTTGGATACAATTATAACCAGCTTTACTCTAGATAATGAGCTAGCACACTTCAAATCTGCCTTACCCCCTGGCTATTGTTGACACTCATCTAATTAATCCAACGGGACGGGATAGCCTAGTGGTTAGAACTTGTGCGGGGGAAAAAGGGGGGGTTTTTTTTTTTAAAAAAATTTTATAATTCCATTTTTTTTTTTTTATTTTTATTTTTAATTTCTTTTTTTTTTTAAAAATTTTTAAAATTTGGGGGGTTTTTTTTTTTTTAAAAAAAAAACCCCCCTTTTTTTTTTCCCAACCCCCAATTAAATTTTTTTAAAAAAAAAAAAAAAAAAAAAAAACCCCCCCCCCCCCTTTCCAAAAAAAAAAATTTTCCCAAAATTTTCCCAACCCCCCCCCCCCCAAAACCCCCCCCCCCCCAAAAAAATTTTTTAAAAACCCAAAATTTCCCCCCTTTTTTTCCCCCCCAAAAACCCCCCTTTTTAAAAAAAATTTTTAAAAAAAAAAAAGGGGGTTTTTTTTGGGGGGGGCCCCCCTTTTTTTCCCCTTTTTTTCCCCCCTTTTTTTTTGGGGGGGGGGGTTTTTTTTAAAAAAGGTTTTTTTTAAAAAAAATTTTTTTAAAAAAAAAAAAAATTTTTTTTTTTTGGGGGGGGGGGGTTTTTTTTTAAAATTTCCCCCCCCTTTTTTCCCCCCGGAAAAAAAAAAGGGGGGAAAAAAAAAAAAATTTTTTTTAAAAAAACCCCGGGAAAACTTAAAAACCCCCAAAAACCCCCCCCCCCCCCCCCCCCCCCCCCCCAAAAAAAATTTTTTTCCCCCAAACCCTTTAAAAAACCCCAAAAACCCCCCCCCAAATTTTCCCCCGGGGGGGCCGGGATTTTTTTTGGGAAAAAATTCCAAAACCCCCGGGGGGCCCCCCCGGTTTTTTTCCCCCAAAAATAACAAAAAACCCCGGGGGGCCCCCCGGGGGAAAAAAAGGGGGGAAAATTTTTTTTTTAACCCACCGGAAACTCCCCCCCCAAAATTTCAAAAAAAAAACCCCCCCCCCTTGGGGAAGCACGCAGAACATCTTGCGCGCAAAATTAAACCTTTTTCCCTTTTCGTAAGAGGGGGGGCCAAAGTCCTGGGGGAAAAATGACCCAAATTTTTCCCAAAAACCCCATTTCACACAGGGACTGGATGTAAAAAAAAAAAACATAAAGCCCCATTAAGGCTTATTTTATTAAACCTCGATATAAAAGGAAAAAAATTTTAAAAAAAATAAAAAAAAACATCCCCCCCCCCCCCCCCCCACCCCCTGGAAACTGGTTTAAACCTAGTACAATTTTTTTTTTTTAAAAGGGTTTAAAACATCCCCCTTTCCCTTTACTTTGACAAACCCCCCCCCCCCCCCCCACACACACACACACACACACACCACCACCACCACCACCACCACCACCCTTTTGCAAACAACTTTTTTTTAAAGGAAAAAAAGAAAAAAGAAAATTAGCCCTAGACCGTTAAGTAATAGGCTACAGAGACTGCTTTTCCCTGGAGTGATTTATCTGCCAGATCTAACGACTTTGGGTTAAAAGACAGATTGGAAGAGAGGGTGAGGGCGATATTTCGGAAAGTTAGACAACTTGGAAGGGACAGCGTAATTAGAACGCCTCTTCCCCCCTTGCAAAAATTGACAGAAGCTAAGCAAGTCTGGTCAACAACAGAGTGAATGACTTGTTTTTAAAGTGACGTCACTTATGTAAGACGAAATAAAAATGACTGAAAGCAAGAAGTTTAATGTTCTAAAATGTGTGTGTGGGGTGTGTGTTGGGGGGGGGGGGGGGGGGGGGGGGTAGGAAAAGAAAGTTCTGGTAGGAATAGCAAGGTATGGCAGAGGGCAGATGTTGGGTGGTTTTTTTCAGAAACTTTCAAATCACCTGAGGATATGCTTCATGAGTTGACTGTGTTAGAATCCAGAATTATTGGTAACAGATTCGGTTTACCTAACGACCTACCACTTGAAAGTAACCCCCTGGCATTTTGTACCATATTTAATGAACCCAAGTTATCGACGCGGCGCGTGTGTGTGTGTGTGTGTGTGTGTGTCGTCTCTCTCTCTCTCTCTCTCTCACTCACTCTCTCTCTCTCTCTTCGTTTCTCTCTCTCTCTCTCTCTCTCTCTCCTCTCTCTCTCTCTCTCTCTCACTCCTCTCTCTCTCATCTCCCTCTCCTCTCTCCTCCTCACACACACACACACAAACACAACGTGCGCGTGCGTGGCCATCAAAACAAATTTCAAAGCTATCAGTGATAATGTTGAAAGGAAACAAGGAAATGAAAAGGCTTAGATTTCAAATGCTGACATTTGCAAGCCCTTAAATACTCTCTCTCTCTCCTCTCTCTCTCTCTCTCTCACATCTCTCTCTCTCTCTCTCTCTCCTCTCCATCTCTCTTCTCTCTCTCTCTCACTCTCTCTCTCTCTCTCATCATCTCTCTCACCACACACACACACACACACACACACACACACACACTCTCTCTCTCTCTCTCTCTCTCTCATCTCTCTCTCTCTCTCTCTCATCACACTCACACACACGCGCACGCGCGTTATATGTTTAAAGATTTCAGTGACACTATGTTACAGGGAAACAGGGAAATGAAAACAGGCTTCGTGTTCTAAATATTGCCTGTCCCGATCACAAATTGAAAGAAGCGCAGAAGTGAATGCGCGCACGCAAGCTCGCACGCACGCACGCACGCACAACACACACACCACACTACTTTACAAAACTGCACGCACACACACACACACACACACACACACACAATTTACAAAACTGCATACACACACACACACACACACACATGGAGGACAGTGGTTGTTTTGTTTTGTTTTAATGAAAGCGCATGAGTGCTTATTTCATTTTCTTCAAAATAAAAGAATAAACTAAAAAATAAAATGATTTTTTTTTAATCTAATAAAACACACACACACACACACAGTGCTGGAAAATGGTCAGGTCTTTTCTGATTGTTGCTCCCTTATGACATCACCTGATGACGTCTTTCTCAGTGTCCTAATACATACACATGGAGTATTACAGTCTCTCTCTCTCTCTCTCTCTCTCTCTCTCTCTCTCTCTCTCTCTCTCTGTTGTGCTGTCCAGTATTAGAGGATGTTAGGCAGAACTACATCCCTGTTAAATATAGTAGACAGCCTAATTTATTTAGACTCTGTTTACTCCTGGCATCAAGTCATCCTGAGGTTGTTCGCGGCCTTACTTTATATTTGTGTAAAGCTTTCAGAATAAGAGAGATAATGTTATCCTAAGTCATATTTTTGTAGCTGACTTTTTGTTATACAGTAACATGTTGTCGTTACTATTACTTTTACCCCCACCAAAATACTAAGCAGTTCGGCAACCCCCTTCATGTATGGGCCAATGGCCTTTTTGTGAATACATCCTTCGAGTTCGAGTTCTCTCTCTCTCTCTCTCTCTCTCTCTCTCTGATATCTCCCTGATAAGGGTGGGGAATGGACGTAAAACAGTACTTGAGAGCTTATTCATTATTCTCGAAATAAAAGAAGTTGATTCGATTTGTTTTGATTTGATTTGATTTGCTCTCTCTGTATCCTCGAAATAAAATAATTTGTTTTGATTTCATTTGATCTCTCCATATTCTTGAAAAATAAGAATTTGTTTTGATTTTATTTTATCTCTCCATATTCTCGAAAAATAAGAATTTGTTTTGATTTGATTTGATCATTCCATATTCTCGAAATAAAAGAATTTGATTTGATTTGACTTGATTTGAATGGATCCGATTTGATTTGATTCGATTTGATTTGATTTGATTTGCTCTCTCTGTCTCTGTCTCTCTCTCTCTCCTCTCTCTCTCTCTTCTCTCTCTCTCTCTCTCTCACTCTCTCCTCTCTCTCTCTCTCTCTCTCTCATCTCTCTCCTCTCTCTCTCTCTCTCTTTCTGGAATATATCTCACCAATACTGTTGTAAAGTCTCATTATACACTCCCTGTCTGATTCACCAGGGGATAGACGAATAGTCCATAACAACCAACTTAACTTAATTTCTAACCAACTTTTTCTTTAAAAGTTCAACATTTTCGAAAGAAAAGTGACAGAGAGTCATCACAGAGGAGACAGCCCCGACATTTGCCTGATTAAGCTGACAGTAAGAGGAAAAATAGGTCTGCAGTTAGATGGGCAGGTAGCCATTACAAACCAATTACTTAAAGGTTAAGGTGTTTATAACCTATGTGGTCTTTGGGGAGCGAGGTGTCAGAGACCTCAGCTTCTCTAGGGGCCAGCATATTGAGGGCAGGGCCCATCTCCTCTCCCTCGCTGCTTTACCTTCCCTGACCCTAAAGAGGGCAGGTACTTATTTATAGCTGGTTGAACTGGGAACTGAAACGTTTCAATATCTAACAACAATGATAGTTCAATTAAAACGTGTCAAGACTGAGGTTGATGCTTAGTTGATTAAGTAGACAATCACACATACAGTGCAACCCCCTCCCGACACACACAACCAACACACACACACACACAACCACACTGTTATCTGTATGTACAGAATTTAAACTAAATGTTTTCAGGACAAAATACGTGGAAAGTTAAACTTTGTGGGAAAGATAGCTAATAGATGTTATTTTTATGTGGACATTTAAAAGCATTTTCAACTGCTACCAAAGTTTGCACTGGATCAATATGTCTAAACCCATTGTTACGTTGACATTGTGTTAGATGATAAGAATCCGATAATTCAGTTTTTGTATACCTAAGTAGTTTTATTAAGTACTGTTAATCTGACACTTTTCGTATTGCTTTCTTTCTCCTTGTTAATTACTTTTCCGTCTAAAATCAATAAATGTGAATAGACGTTAAACTGAAGATATCACACACACAACACACAAGCGCGCGCGCGCGCGCGCGCGCGCGCGCTCGCAATACACATGTTACACACACATAAACACACACTACAACACACGAACAATTCCACAACCACACTACACACTACACACAAACCACACACACACACTACAGATGCAACCAACACTACACAGCACGCAACACACGCACACGCAATACCCATCACACTACACATTTATCCACTACAAACACAACACAAACACACACACGAACACACACACACACACACACACACACACACACACACACACAACAACAAATGGTTGGGGGTTCGATTTTGTCTGTTTCTTGGTCAGAGCTTCAGGGTTCATCAATGGTGAGCTTTTGCTTTTGTGACTGTTCTTATCCACCATTAAGGTAGCCGCATTCCGCCTTGGGGGATGAGGCTGCACACCAGTATTAAAAAATCACTCTTTTCCTTCTGTTTTTCTATGTGACTCTTATATTCATACCGCACGTACTAAGGCATCCACAGAAATAAAAACCACTTTTTTGTGAAAGACTAGCCTCTGACTCAAAACTCATGTGATTTGGAAAAAATTGGTAGGTTTGACATTTTTTTAATTTTTCAGCAAACACTGTACCCACTCAGTCCCTTGACGTCTGCTAGCTTCCTTACCACAATATGGGGGTCAACGCTGTAGGAATACAGGCAATCCTCATTTGATGATTATTTCCACCTTTCTCGTGACTACCTGGTATTGCTCTATGTCCTCAATCCCCAAAAACAAGTGCACAGTCCTTTTTTTTTTTTCATGCTTAAAAAAAATCTGTGAAAATCACCAACTTTTTTTTTCCACTCGCACTCTACACAAGATACTACCATGACCCCCAAATTAATACCGGTGTGTAGCCTGAGGTTAGTTTTTAAATGGGTAAGCCATTTCCGGCATGCCCCTGGATTGGTCGGTACAGCTTGGGGCACATTATGAACGTTGTGCAAACCCAGTGTTAGATCTACACAACAGAAGAAGATAAGAGTCACGGCAGATTAAAAGATATTCGGATGATTCACTCATGTTTAGGCCACCATCTTTTATGAAGGGATTGGTGAAAGAAAAGAAAAAGAAGTACATTAGCACTCCAGGAAAGAACATATCAAAAAACAATGCATCAGTCACAGTTAACAACATGTTGAGCAGCAATCATCTATGACGTTGCAGTATCTGGAGCTTAAATGCTTTATGCATAAAAAGAGAACAATTCCAAACATCAGTGTGCTTTGTAGATACCATCAACAAACTGAGCTTAAATATACATGGTTGTTGATAATATTTCACTGGGATAAACCGCTGTCTAAGTCTATTTAAGGCAGGGCA
>CM054161.1:35857607-35862607 GCA_028751875.1 Rapana venosa
TCTGTCTCTCTGTGTGTCTCGCTGTGTCAGTCTGTCTGTCTGTCTCTCTGACCTGCGATAACCTCTACCCCCAACCCACCCCAAACCTCTCTTTCTCTCCCTCTCCCTCCCGCTCTCTCTCTCCTCTCTCTCTCTCTCTCTCTCTCTCCTCTCTCTCTCTCATCTCTCTCCTCTCTTCCTCTCTCTCTCCCTCTCTCTCTCCCTATCTCCCTCATCTTTCTTCTCCCTCCCCCCCTCCTCTCTCTCTCTCTCCTCTCTCTCTCTCTCTCCCTCTCTCTCTCTCTCTCTCTCTCTCTCTCTCTCTCTCTCTCTCTCTCTCTCTCCTCTCCTCTCTCTCTCTCTCCCCTCTCTCTCTCCCTCTCTCCCTCATCTTCTTTCTCCCTTCCCCCCTCCTCTCTCTCTCTCTCTCGCTCTCTCTCTCTCTCTCTCCTCTCTCTCTCTCTCTCTCTCTCTCTCTCCTCTCTCTCTCTCTCCTCTCCCTCTCACCCCCTCTCTAACCCACCCCCTCTCTTTATCTTCTCTCTCCCTCCCTCCCTCTCACCCCTTCTCTCTCTATCCCCCTCCCTCTCGCCTCTCTCTCTCTCTCTCCTCTCTCCTCTCTCTCTCTCTTCTCTCTTTCTTCTCTCCTTCTCTCTCTCCCTCTCTCTCTCCCCCTCCCTCCCCCCTCCCTTCTTCCCTCTCTCCCTCTCTCTCCCTCTCACCCTCTCTCTCTCTCTCTCTCTCTCACCCTCTCTCTCCCTCTCATCCCCCCTCTCCCCATCTCTCTCTCTCTCTCATACACATGGGGACTGCATGTAAAATAAAAAAGCACATGAGTGCTTATTCCATTATCCTCGATAAAAAGAATAAATAAATAAATAAATAGATAAATAAAACCCTCTCTCTCACTCTCTCTCCCTCCCTCTCTCCCTCTCACCCTCTCTCTCCCTCCCTCCCCCCCCCCCCCCCCCCCTCTCTCTCTCTCTCTCTCTCTCTCCTCTGTGCCTCCAATTCAATGCTTTGGTTATCTTCCATGGCCGAGTTGCCACACCTTGCCCCCTCACAGGGCTGATAATGTCATCATCACGCTCTGTTGGAAACAAGGAGTTTGGAGCAGGGGAGGGGGGGGGGGGGGGGGGGGGGGGGGTGGCAATGAGGGGGGGGGCAGGGGGGGGGGCGATAGGGGGGGGCGGGGATGGTGGGGGGGGGGGGGGGCGAAAAGAGAGTGTGTGTGTGTGTGATAAAGGGTGAGAGGGAGGGGCAGAGAGAGAGAGGGGGGGGGGGGGTAAAGGGAAAGGGAAGGAGAGAGAGAGGGAGTGAGAGTGGGAGATAGAGGGAGAGACAAAGAAAGAGAGATAGAGAGAGGGGTGAGAGAGAGGGAGAGGGTGGGAGAGAGACAGAGAGATGCTTTAACAGTTTATTGTCATTGCCCAACTAGGCCTTTTGACAAGGGGGGGTAACACAAATATGTTTGTGAAACAGTAAATGAAAATTGAAATACGTGATCAGTACAATTAAGTTTGGAAAAATAAAGGATCCATCCACGTATAGCGAACTAATTATAATGATAACATTGGTGTATATACATTGACAGTAAATAAAAAGTGAAATACGTGATCAGTACAATTAAGTTTGGCAGAGAGACAGAGAGAGAGGGAGAGAAAGAGAGAAGAAGAAGAGAGAGAGGGGGGGGGGGGGGGGGGGGAGGGGGAGAGAAATAAGTGTGAGAGGGGAGGAAGGGAGAGAGGGAGAGAGAAGGAGAGAGAAAGTGAGATGGAAGGATCGGGAGAGAGACAGACAGACAAACAGACAGACAGACATACAGACAGACAGACAGCTTGACAGACAGACAGACAGGTACACAGTGAGAGAGATAAGGGATAGTGACGGGGGAGGCTGAAGTTGATAGGCCCCTGTTGTGCTAGTTAGTGGCATCTTCACCTTCACCTACCCCGTAGTCCTGTAGACCGTGGGGGCACCACTGAAGATTTTGCAACCAGCTTCCTCCACTCCCCGCGGAGTTAAATGGTAACGGTGTCCCATAACCTAAGACAGTTTTTCAAAAATGAGTATAAGGTCGTAGGGGAGCGAGGCGTCAGAGACCTCAACTTCTCTAGGGGCCAGCATATTGAGGGTGGCGTGCGCCCATCTCCTCTCCCTCGCTGCTTTTTACCTTCCCTGACCCTAAAGAGGGCAGGTACCCATTTACAGCTGGGTGAACTGAGGGGAGAACTGTACTGAAGCCAAGGCGCGCAAACGGCACCCATCCAAGTGGTAACCACGCTCGATGCTGCTTAACTTTGGCTGAGGGGAAAGCGAGTGCTCTGACCACTGAGCTATCCCGTCCTGCGGTGTTAGTGATACGATATATAATTTATCAAAACGCACAAGACCATGAATAACTAAGAAGAAGGGCAATTACATAAACAAGGAGGAGGAGGAGAGGGGGAAGGAGGAGGAGGAGAAGGAGGAGGAGGAGAAGGAGGAGGAGAAGGAGAGAAAGAGGAGGAGGAAAGGAGGAGTAGAGGAGGAGGAGAAGAGGAGGAGGAGAAGGAGGAAAGAGAGAGAGAAGGAGGAGGAGGAGAAGAAGGGAGGAGGAGGAGAGGAGGAGGAGAAGAAGGAGGAGGAGAAAGGAGGAGGAGAGGAGGAGAGAGAGGAGGAGGAGGAGGAGAGAGCAGGAGGGGAGCAGACCAACAGAAGGAAAGATGTATAAAATATCACTAAGAGTGAACAGACGTTAAATTGAAGATAAATTCAATGTATAAAATAAATAATAGAGAGGAATGACAGTAGATGATGAAGGAAGAGAATAGTAGCTGTATAACAGCATCAACAACACAAAGCTGGAGGCTTGGAAAGAAAGAAAGAAAGAAGAAGAAAACAAAGGAAAGAGAAGAGAAAGAAAAGAAAGATAGATAGATAGATAGATAGATAGATAGATAGATAGATAGATAGATAGATAGATAGATAGATAGATAGATAGATAGATAGATAGATAGATAGATAGATAGATAGATAGAAAAGAAAGAAAGAAAGAAAAGAAAGAAAGAAAAAAAGAAAGAAAGAAAGAAAGAAAAAAAAGAAAGAAAGAAAGAAAGACAGAAAGAAAGAAAGAAAAGAAAAGAAAAAGAAAAGAAAGAAAGAACGAAATAAAAGAAAGAAAGAAAGAAAAGAAAAGAAAAGAAAAAAAGAAAGAAAAAAAGAAGAAAGAAAAGAAAAGAAAAGAAAAGAAAAAGAACGAAAGAAAGAAAGAAAAAAAGAAAAGCAAAAGAAAGAAAGAAAGAAAAGAAGAACAAGAAACAAGCAAACAACAACAACAAACAACAAGCAACACAACAACAACACAACAACACCAGCAGCAGCAGCAAGCAACAACAACACAGCAGACAGCAAGCAACAAAAAAGAGCAGCGAGCAACAACAACACAACAAAACCACAACAGCACAGCAAACAACAACACAACAAAGCAACATCACCAACAACAACAAGCGAGCAAACTTTGCTTCAGAAGCTAGAGCACAGCAACTGGAGTAGCAACAACAAAATCATAGCCACAACAGCAGGCACAACCGCAGCGCAGCACAACAAAACAGCACAAAACGTTACAGACATTTATTCAATACCCATAACTACACAACAGAAAATTATACGTAAAGAATTTTAGAGTATAAAGAAAGATAATACGAGAAATTTATGCATTAGATAAATCAAAAGATAATACATAAAAGATAGAAAATTTCTACAACAAATACGAAACACACACACACAACACCCACAACGCGCGAGCGCGCACACACACATATACACACAAAAGTTAAAAAGTTATCAAAAAATAACAACAACAAGAAAAATCAAACGGGAGTAAGAAAAGAAAGAAGGAAGGAAAGACAGAATGAAAGAAAGAGAGAAAGTAAGAGAGAAAGAAAAACAAGAAATAAAGAAAGAAAAACGAGAAAGAAAGAACACTTTTAAAAAAATTTAACCGAAAGAAAAAAAGCAATAGCAACAACAACCAAAAAAAACCAAACTTTTAAACAATCGATTCGGAATTGTTTTTGCGAAAAGAAAGAAAGAAAGAAAAAAATGAATAAATGAAAGAAAATAAAAGAACCTTTTGTACAATCCATTTACATATTTCCTCTTCTTTTTTTCTTTTTTTTTACTCACGTTTTCAGAACAACTGGCTTTCTTTCGCTTTGTTGCAGAAATCTTTACAGCTATAACTTGGAGTCACGGTTGAAAAATCAAATATTATAGACTCTGTATACGTGGTTTTCTTTTTTTCGTTAAAGCACACAGATTTCGAACACACACACACACACACACACACACACACACACACACAACACACACACAACACACACACACACACACACAACACACACAGACACACACACACACAAACAAACATACTACATCCCTTTTGTGTGCAGTTTAACAAACATTCCTCAATGTCCTAAAAAAAAATATATATTGAACAACAGACCAAAAAGACAATCCCAAGATATCGGGAAAGACACAACCTTTCTGTCTGTCTTCTGTGTGTTGTGTTGTGTTTGCTCCCTCTTGTCTTCTGTCTCTCTCTGTCTCTCTTGTCTCTCCTTTCTGTCTGTCTGTCTCTGTCTCTCTCTCTCTCTCTCTCTGTCTCTCTTCTGTCTTCTCTCTCTTCTTCTCTCTCTCTCTCTCTCGCTCTCTCTGTCCTGTCGGCTGTCTCTCTCTTGTCTGTCTGCTTGCCTCTGATCGTCTGACTCTACCTCTCTCTCAGTATTCTCTCTCTATTTCGTTCTTGTCTGTTCTTCTCCTGCTCCCTCTACGTCGCCTCTCTCTCTTCGTTTTCTCTCGCCTCTCTCTCTCTTTGGACTGTGCGTATGTCCTAAAAAAAACAAAGTATAAAAAGTCTTAAAGGAAAATTGTATAAAAAGACCAACTGAAAGCGAACGTACACAGACCTCATGATTTTATCATAATATTTGTGTGTCTGTGTGTCTGTGTCTGTGCACGTGCACGCGCGCGGATGCGTA
>CM054161.1:35867607-35870107 GCA_028751875.1 Rapana venosa
TGTGTGTGTGTGTGTGTGTGTGTGTGTGTGTGTGTGTGTGTGTGTGTGTGAGTGTGTGTGTGTGAGTGTGTGTGGAGTGTGTGTGTGTGTGATTGTGTGTATGTGTGTGTGTGCGTATGTGTATGTGTGTGTATGTGTGTGTTGTGTGTGAGTGTGTGTATATGTGTGTGTATGTGTGTGTATGTGTGTGTTGTGTGTTGTGTGTATGTGTATATGTGTGTGTTGTGTGTGTGTGTATGTGTGTGTTGTGTGTGTGTGTGTATGTGTGTGAGAGAGAGAGAAACAGACAGACAGACAGATAAATTGATACAGATAAACAGAGAGAGGATACAGACAGATAAACAGACAGACATAGAGAGAGAGAGAAAGAGAGAGAGACAGGGAGAGACAAAGAGAGAGAAAGAGACAGAGACATACATACAGACAAAGGGAAAACACAGAGAGAAAGGAGAAACATGTATGTGAGCACGCATTTCCCTGGACATAATAATAATAATAATAATAATAATAATAATAATAATAATAATAATAATAATAATAATAATAATAATAATAATAATAATAATAATAATAATAATAATAATAATAATAATAATAATAATAATAAAATAAAATATAAAATAATAATAATCATAATGATAATAATAATTTTAAAAAAAAAAAATAATAATAATAATAATATATGGAATTTATATAGCGCTGAATCTTGTAAAGCAACAAATCAAAGCGCTCAGATGACATTTCTTTTTTTTCAATCGAGGATAATGGAATATTCATGTGCTTTTTTTTACATCCAGTCCCCGTGTGTATGCGGTTTTGTAAATTTTGTCATCTGTTCCCACCGGCACACAATGGCCTACTCTTCGAACAGCGGAACAGGATTTAACGTGTGCGCAAGATTTCTGCATGCGTTCGCACACGGGGCCTCGGTTTATAGTCTCATCCGAAGGACTTCTTGTCTGTGTCTGTGTCTGTGTGTGTGAGTCTCTGTGTGTGCACGTACGCGTTCGCACATTTCCGTGGGCATGGTGTGTGTGTGTGTGTGTGTGTGTGTGTGTGTGTGTGTGTGTGTGTGTGTGTGTGTGTGTGTGTGTGTGTGTGTGTGCGCGCGCGCGCGCGCGCGCGTGCCTGCGTGCGTGTATGCGCACGTGGCCAACGTATGTGAGGAACGGAAAGATAAAAAGAGACAAACATACAGGGACAGAGAGACGAGAAAATAGAGACAGACAGACAGACACGCAGACAGAAACAGAAAGACAGACAGACAGGGAGACCAGTAATCAGACAGAGAACAAAGGCAGACACTGAGACAGAGACGCGGCTATAAAACACAGCCTATCTTCTGTTGGCCATTATCACGATGGTACACTGTAAAATGACTATACTACACTACATCAGACTCATACCGTTGATAGCAGATTTTGACCGCTTCTTCTTCTTCTTCTTCTTCTTCTTCTTCTTTCTTCTTTCTTCTTCTTCTTCTTCTTTCTTCTTCTTCTTCTTCTTCTTCTTCTTCTTCTTCTTCTTCTTCTTCTCCTTCGTCTTCTTCTTCTTCTTCTTCTTCTTCTTCTTCTTCTTCTTCTTCTTCTTCTTCTTCTTCTTCTTCTTCTTCTTCTTCGTCTTCTTCTTCTTCTTCATCTTCTTCCTCCTCCTCCTCCTCCTCCTCCTCCTCCTCCTCCTCCTCCTCCTCCTCCTCCTCCTCCTCCTCCTCTTCTTCTTCTTCTTCTTCTTCTTCTTCTTCTTCTTCTCCTTCTCCTTCTTCTTCATCTTCTCTTTCTTC
This sequence comes from Rapana venosa, assembly GCA_028751875.1. Lineage (NCBI taxonomy): Eukaryota > Metazoa > Mollusca > Gastropoda > Neogastropoda > Muricidae > Rapana > Rapana venosa. The sequence continues at coordinate 35,869,388 of CM054161.1, forward strand.
TTCTTCTTCTTCTTCTCTTCTTCCTCTCTCCTTCCTCCTCCTCCTCCTCCCTCCTCCTCCTCTCCTCCTCCTCCTCCTCCTCCTCCTCCTCCTCCTTCCTTCCCTTCTTCTTCTTCTTCCTTTTCTTCTTCTTCTTCCTTCTTCCTTCTCCTTCTTCTTCTTCTTCTCCTTCTTCTTCTTTTCTTCTTCTTCTTTGTCTTTTTCTCCTTCTTCTTTTTTTTTCTTCTTCTTCTTCTTCTTCTTCTTCTTCTTCTTCTTCTTCTTCTCTCTTCTTTCTTCTTCTTCTCTTCTTCGTCGTCGTCGTCGTCGTAGAACGCTCAGACAGCAATGACTGTTGTCTGTCATATGAGCGAAAGTGTGTTACGCCGCTGTTAAGCGCCTGACAAGTCAGGCCCAGCACCATCAGACTTTGACGCAGGAGAGAATTGTTGTCTTGTAAATCTTTGTGAGTGGTGGAAAAAAAGGCAGGATGATTTCTTCTTTTATTTCGAGGATAATGGAATAAGCACTCTTCTTTACGTCCAGTCCCCGTGTGTATGCATGTTTGTGAATTTTTGTCATTGAATGGACCCAGAAGGGCAGAAAATAGAGAAGAAGGAGGTGGTAGGGTGAGGGGGGGGAAGGACTATGTCAGAAACAAAGAAAGGCAGAGAGAAGAGGGAATTCCTGGCACAGAATTTCCAGAAGGTGGGAACGCTATTTATACTGACAGGCTCCCTG
>CM054161.1:35875107-35880107 GCA_028751875.1 Rapana venosa
AGAAAGAAAGAAAAGAGAGAGAGAGAGAGAGAGAGAGAGAGAGAGAGAGAGAGAGAGAGAGAGAGAGAGAGAGAGAGAGAGAGAGAGAGTGAATGAAAGATAGATAGATAAAGAAAAGAAAAAGGAAGAAAGAAAGAAAGAAAGAGAGAAAGAAAGAGAGGCAGAGAGACAGAGAGAGCGAGAGAGAGAGAGAGAGAAAGAAAGAAAGAAAGAAAGAAAGAAAGAAGGAAAGAAAGAAAGAAAGAAAGAAAGAAAAAGAAAAGAAAAAAGAAGAAGAAGAAGGAAGGAAGGAAAAAAGAAAGAAAGAAAAAAGACAAGAAAAAAGGAAGAAAGAAAGAGAAAAAGAACAGAAAAGAAAGAAAGAAAGAAAAAGAAAAGAAAGAAAGAATGAAAGAAAAGCAAAGAAAGAAAGAAAGAAATAAATGGAGGAAGGAAGGAAGGAAGGAGAAAGGAAGAAAAGAAAGAAAGAAAGAAAACAAAACAAAACAAAAGAAAGAAAGAAAGAAAGAAAGAAAGAAAGAAAGAAGAGAAGAAAAAGAAAAGAAAGAAAAAGAAAGAAAGAAAGAAAGAAAGAAAAAGAAAAGAAAAAAAAGAAGAAAGAAAGAAAGAGAGAAAAAAAAGAAAAGAAAAAAGGAAAGAAAGGAACAAAGAAAGAAAGAAAGAAAGAAAGAAAGAAAAGAAAAAGAAGAAAGAAAGAAAGACAAGACAGAAAAAAAGAAAGAAAAGAAAGAAAGAAAGAAAGAAAGAAAAAGAAAAGAAAAAAGGAAAGAAAGGAACAAAGAAAGAAAGAAAGAAAGAAAGAAAATAAAAGAAAGAAATAAAAAGAAAAGAAAAAAAGAAAAAAGAAAGGAAGAAAGAAAGAAAGAAAAGAAAAAAGAAAGATAGAAAGAAAAAAAAAAAAAAGAAAGAAAGGAAGAAAGAAAGAAAGAAAGAAAAGAAAAAGAAAGAAAAGAAAGAAAGAAAAAAAGAAAAAGAAAAAAGAAAGAAAAATAACAGAAAGAAAGAAAAATAAGACAGGAAGAAAAAAGAAAGAAAGAAAGAAAAGAAAAAAGTAAAGATAACAGAAGAAAAACTACTGATAATGGACCAGAAACTTTCCCCGCTTCTTTAGACCGTAAGTAGTGGTCTGGGTACTAGTCTTTCGGATGAGACGATAAACCGAGGTCCCGTGTGTTACACATTATCATTTAGCGCACGTAAAAGAACCCACGGCAACAAGGGGGGGTTGTTCCTGGCAAAATTATGTAGAAAAAAAGCTACTCTGATAGGGAAACAAATACAGTTGCTGACAGGAAAAATAATTGGTGGCGCTGCTCTTGTGGCAACGCGCTCTCCACGGGTAGAGCAACCCGAATTTCATGAAAAGAAATCTGCTGTGACTTAAAGTGGCATACAATACAACACAATATAATACAATACAATGCAATATATATATATATAATATACTCAAGACTCGATAATATTATCTCAATAAAGAAATTATTAGTAGCATTTTAAGATTACACAGCATGCTTTAAACAATAATAACTAAAATATAATACACATCTTAAAAGTTGACAGCAGTTGAGGTCACACACATTTACACACTCACACACACACGCACACACCACACACACACACACACACACCACGCACGCACGCACACGCACACACACACACACACACATACACACACGAGCGCCCGCGCGCGAACGCACACGCATACACACACGCGCGCGTGCACGCACACACGTACACGCATCGAGAGAACAGTAACAGTATTAAGAGCGATAAGGCAAAACTACAACACAATTGCAATTTAAGGAAGTCTCATAAAATATCTTATTAGCACCAACAACCATCATACATACATATATATATATATAACAGCGTAAGAAAATTTGCATCAAAAAATGTAAATCACAATAGACTGTTTCATGAAATCATCACACCATGCATTCATTTAATACACTGGTTTAAAGACACTTTCTGTCAAAGTATGTGTGGCTTTGTAGCAATACCATACAAATACAATACAATACAACACCCAGTCATATCACAGAGATAAAATAAAACACAACCACCACAGAAAAAAATAAGACTGATTTTATACGTAATCTACCCAGTTATATCACACAAAAAAGACATTAAAGCACAACCATCACACTACATTAACACTGATTTTATATGTAATCTACCCAGTCATAATACCACACACAGAAAGACATAAACACACAACTTTCTTAACATATCAACTCTGATTGTATACGTAATCTACAAACTTATATCACACAGAAAGAGACATTAACAAACAACTTTCTCAACACATCCACACTTGATTTTATACGTAATCTACCCAGTGATATAACAGAAAGATATTCAAACTCAACTTTCACAGCACATCAACACCTGATTTTATACGTAATCTACCAAGTTATATCACACACAGGAAGAGGCATTAAAAACACACAACTTTCACAGCACATCAACTCTGATTTTATACTTTATCTACCCAGTCATATCTCACACAAAAAGAGACACTAACACATAACTTTCTCAACACATCAAGTCTTGATTTTATACTTAATCTACCCAGCCATATAACAGAAAGACATTAACACACAACTCTCTCAACACATCAACACCTGATTTTTATTCCCAATCTACCCAGTCACAGCACACACACACACACACACACACACACACACACACACACACACACACACACACACACAAAGACATTCAAAACACAACACTCACACCACATCCACACTGATAATGACTGTCATATCTCCTGTCATCACATCACATCACATCACATCACATTACACCAAACAGCAGGGGACGGGATAGCCTAGTGGTCAGAACATTGCGCTCGCAATCTGACGACCCGGGTTCGATTCCCGTTCAAAGGGGATATTTTCCCCCTGGAGTTAACATCAGTGCAGACTCCACTCTCCCCAAAAGTCCTTCAGATGAGACTATAAACCGAGGTCCCGTGTGCGAACGCACGCAGAACATCTTGCGCACACGTTAAATCCTGACCCGCTTTTCGTAAGAGTAGGCCATTGTGTGCCGGTGGGAACAGATGACAGAATTTACGAAACGCATCCCATGTTTTTTCTCCCAGTCAGTTCCCCCATCATCACCATCATCATTTTCTTTAGTTTGCCAATCAAGGCATGAACGAGACACGGTTACGCTCGGCAGACAGAAATGTGCGCACACACTACAGTGTGTGTGTGTGTGTGTGTGTGTGTGTGTGTGTGTGTGTGTGTGTGTGTGTGTGTGTGTGTGTGTGTGTGTGTCTGTGTGTGTCTGTGTGTGTGAGTGTCTGTGTGTGTGAGGTGTGTGTGTGTGTGTGTTGTGTGTCTGTGTGTGTGTCTGTGTGTGTGTGTGTGTGTGTGTGTATGTGTGTGTGTGTGTAGATGTGTGTGTGTGTGTGTGTAGGTGTGTGTGTGTGTGTAGGTGTGTGTGTGTAGGTGTGTGTTGTTGTTGTTGTTGTTTTCGATTTAACGTCTTTTCACTAAAAGTTAAATCGTTCAATGGTGCGTGCGTGCGTGCGTGTGCGTGTGTGTCTGTGTGTCTGTCTGTCTGTCTGTCTGTCTACGTCTGTCTGTCTGTCTGTCTGTGTGAGTGAGAGAGAGATTCCCATCCACCTCACCGCATCCTACACCTCCACCCCCATCCACTCCCACCCACCCATCCCGTACCCCCACCATGGCCTGTCCACACCCCCACCCCTACCCCGCTCCCCCTCCCCCTCCCTCTCCTCCCTATTCCCATCTCTCATCAGTAAACAAGTCACACACACACACACACAATACAAAAACATATCGCACTCTTCAACTGCTTCAAACGCATAGTTAATCTTGAACGAGCCCACAGTCATGCTCATGCTGTCTGTGGCTGCTAGAGAATAATTTTAACTTAATGATGACCAATTCTTCCGCCCTCCACCCCCCCCCCCCCCCCCCATCCCCTTCACACCCCGCTACTAGTTTGCCTGTCTGTCTGTCTATCTATCTGATCTATCTATCTATTTGTCTGTCTATCTATCTGTCTGTCTGTCTGTCTGTCTGTCTATCTATCTATCTATCCATCTATCTGTCTGTCTATCTACATATCTGTCAATCTGTCTATCAATCCATCTTTATGTCTGTCTGTCTGTCTGTCTATCTATCTGTCTGTCTGTCTGTCTGTCTGTCTATCTTTCTGTCTGTCTATTTATCTCTCTATCCATCTATCCATCCATCCATCCATCTATCTATCCATCTATCTTTCTGTCTATCTATCTATCTGTCCATCTATATGTCTGTCTATTTATCTATATATCTAGCCAGCCATCCATCCATTCCACCTATCTATCTATCCATCCATCTATCTATCTATCCATCCATCCATCTATCTATCTATCCATCTATCTATCCACCTATCTATATTACTATATCTATCCATCTCTCTATCGATATGTCCTTTTATCTATCCATCCATCCATCCATCCATCTATCTCTACTTACTTACCTTACCATTCCAGACACACACACAGACAGGTAGGTAGGTATTTTCCCAAGCAGACGATCAGTGAATTTCACGCACGATCACCTCACACTGTCTTGCTTCCTTGGTCATCGAACACCAACACTTTCACTTTCTCTCCCTCCCTCTCTCCTTCTCCCCCCCTCTCTCTCTCTCTCCCTCTCTCACTCATCCATGAAATGGAATATTGATACTCCACCACCAGAAACACAGGGAGACAACTCCTTCACTCCCTCCCTCTCTCGCGCGCGCACCATTGAACAAACTATATAAAATAACAATAAAAACGACACACAGCTCAACAACAATAATAATAATAATCCCTCGATCTTTTTTTTTTTTTTTTTGGTCTATTCAGGGCCCCAAATTCCAGAGAGAAACACACCAACAACACACACACAAAAAAGAGAGAGAAAAAAAGTTTTAGAAAAATGATATATACAGCTAGCTGGTTCAAATTTTCAAACTCTCAGAGAGACAGC
>CM054161.1:35900107-35912607 GCA_028751875.1 Rapana venosa
CAGCCAACTGACTACACGACAGACAGACATACAGACAGGCAAATGCACAACAATGACAATGACAAATTCTTTTATTTCGAGGATAAGGGAAAAAAGCACTCATTTGTCTTTTTTACATCCAGTCCCCCCCCGTAGGGATACTTTTTAAATAAAAAACCCAACACTTATACACTTCACAGTAGAAAAAAGGGGAGGAGGGAGAGAGAGAGAGAGAGAGAGATGAGAGAGAGAGAGAGGAGAGAGAGAGATTGAGAGAGAGAGGGAGAGAGAGAGAGAGAGAAAGAGAGACAGAGAGACAGAGAGAGACAGAGAAGGAGACAGAGAGACAATGACAATGAAAAATTCTTTTATTTCGAGGTAATGAATAAGCACTCATGTGTCTTTTTTTACATCCAGTCCCTGCCCTTTAGGATACATCTTAATAATAATAACCCAACACTTATACACTCTCACAGTAGAAAAAAAAGGGGAGAGAGAGGAGGAGAGAGATGAGAGGAGAGAGGGAGAGAGAGAGGGAAAATTGGAGAGGAGAGGGAGAGAGAGAGAGAGAGAGAGAGAGAGAGAGAGAGAGAGAGAGAGAGAGAGAGAGAGAGAGAGAGGTGCAAAAAGATGAACTCAAACAGAGACAAAGAGAAAAAAAGAAGAATCTCAGGAAGGTAAGAACAGAAGCACAGAGGAACAGACAAACAAAAGCTAGAAAGACCGGGGACAGACCAACTAAATACACGACGACAGACATGCAGACAAGCAAATGCACAAACACACGCAGAGAGAAGGGGAAGAGGGGGGCAGTTGTTGGGGGGGGTGGGTGGTGGGGGTCAGAGGAAGACAATGTGATGATGACGTTGACAGCGATGGGGGTTGGTGGTGGTGGTGGTGGGGGTTTGGTGGTGGTGGTGGTGGGGGTGATGATGATGATGTTGATGTTGATGATGATGATAATGATGATGAGGGATGATGATGATGTAAGAAAGATGATTATCATAATGTTTGAGAATCATAATAATGTTAAGAGGCTGTGTGTGCATATTTATATATATTTTTTTATTCTTTTATTCCGAGGATAATGGAATAAGCACTTATATGCTTTTTTTACATATATGTGTTTGTGTGTACGTGTATATATATGCGTGCACAATCACATGGCCTACACTATGTATGTTCGTGTGCATGCGCGCACACGTGCATGGGTGCCACAGGGGCATGATTATGTACCCACACTCACATACTCCTGTAATCCTGCAAGAACAGACACAGTTTAACATACGTCTCTTTCTTCGTTCAACTTCAAACATGTCTCTTTTTTTTTCTTCTTTCTCCAGGTAGTCAAGAGCCCTTCTTCACCTTAAAAACTCAACTTTTGACCTGGCACAGTCTGGTTCCAGAAGGGACAACTAGTTACCATAGCAACAGATAGACCAAGTACAAGGGCGATAACTTCACTCATTTTAAAGGGAGAGCACTCGACAACTTTCTCTCCACTCTGTCCTCTCTCCTGCCCTTCCTGTCAAATGCAGAAGGGGAGGTCACCCACCCTGTCTATAACTACGCTGGTCAGTTCTCTCCCCTCTTGAACAGTGAGGTTGACGCGTGGAAATGGGGAAGCTGTGCATAGAGAAATGAACTGGCACCATTCCGCTGTACAAAGGTACAAGATGTGGTGGTGGACATTACAGGAATCAAAACTGATTTCCTTAGTAGGTCTTTTGTATGAAGAGACTGCATTTGAGACAGACAGACAGACAGGTAGACAGGTAGACTCGAAATTATAGTAGGCAGGCAGGTAGGCATAGAGAGACAAAGGAATCGAGAGACGGGCAGGCAGACAGACATACAGACAGACAGACATGCAGACAGGCAGACTGATTAAATAGTAGTAGGCAGGCAGGTAGACATAGAGACAAAGAAATAGACAGACAGACAGACTGGTAGACTTACGAAGGAATAGGGAGACAGACAGACAGACAGACAGACAGGTAGACTGATGAAATAATAATAATAATAGTAGGCAGGCAGGTAGACATAGAGACAAAGAAATAGACAGACAGACAGGTAGACTTATGGAATAATAATAATAGTAGGCTCGCAGGTAGACATAGTGACGAAGGAATGGAGAGACAGACAGACAGACAGACAGATAGACTTTTGGCATAATAATAATAGTAGGCTCGCAGGTAGGCATAGAGACGAAGGAATGGGGAGGCAGACAGACAGATAGACAAGACACACAGATAGACAAGACAGACAGACATTTTTACAGTTCTGTTGTCAGCCAACTTTATTGATACTTCTCCAGAAAGCTATTGCATCTAAGTGGACCATCTCTCTCTCTTTCTCTCTCTCTCTCTCTCTCTTCTCTCTCTCTCTCTCTCTCTCTCTCTCTCTCTCTCTCTCTCTCTCTCTCTCTCTCTCCTCTCTCTCTCTCTCTCTCTCTCTCTCTCTCGCTCTCTCTCTTCTCTTCTCTCTCTCTCTCTCTCTCTCTCTCTCTCTCTCTCTCTCTCTCTCTCTCTCTCTCTCTCTCTCTCTCCTCTCTCTCGCTCTCTCTCTCTGATGTATGATGCACCCCTAAGGGCGGGAACTGGATGTAAAAAAAAGCACACGGATGCTTATTCAATATCCTGATCTGATTGATTTGATTTTCTCTTCTCTCTCTCTCTCTTCTCTCTCTCTCTCTCTCTCTCTCTCTCTCTCTCTCTCTCTCTCTCTCTCTCTCTCTCTCTCTCTCTCTCTCTCTCTCTCTCTCTCTCTCTCACCAGTTCTTCGGATGAGACTATAAACCGAGGCCCCGTGTGCCAACGCACGCAGAACATCTTGCGCACACGTTAAAATCATGTTCCGTTTTTCGTAAGAGTAGGCCATTGTGTGCCGGTGGGAACAGATGACAAAATTTACAAAACCGCAAACAGACGAGGGACTGGATGTAAAAAAGCACATATTAAGTGCTTATTCCATTATCCTCGATATAAAAGAATAAAATAAAATAAAATAAAAATAAAAATAATGTGGCGCCAGTGCTTTAACGTTTCCAGCAAACTTGTAAGCTCTTTTCAAATTTTTCTCCGGCGCTCAGCCACCACCACCACCCACCACCACCCCCCTCCCCCCCCACATCCCCACATCCCCACTACCCCCTCCCCCCCCCCCCCCCCCCCCCTCCCCACCCCTTGACCCTCAAACAGGGAGTTGCTTGAGCCATAAGCCGAAACCACGATACATGACTCTGGTGGTTCTATAAGCCCCAGGGTAAGGAGAAGGCAGTCATTTGGCAGGTGCTAATGTGAGCAGAACAGCCTTACTCAATACACGGTGCTCTGGACAACTATGGGTGAGGGTGTGTGTGTGGGGGGGGGGAGGGTGTGGGGGGGGGGGGGTTGAGGGGATGTTATTGGTAGACGATGGCTCACACACAGCTGCCCCTGTGTCTGTCAAGTCAAGTCAAGTCAAGTCAAGTCAAGTCAAAGTTTTATTTTCCAGATGGTACATTGAATAAGCAATGCATTTGCTGGGTTGTTGTTGGGGTTTTCTTTATTCAAACCATCTATCTAAGAACACATTTCTTAATGATTATACTGTGTGTGTGTGTGTGTCTGTCTGTGTGTCTGTCTGTCTGTCTGGACCATGGTCAAGACTTCTCTGTCTATCTGTCTATCTGTCTGTCTGCCTGGACCATTGTCAAGATTTCTTGTCTGTTTGTTCCTGTCTGTCTGTCTGTCTGTCTGGACCATGGTCAAGACTTCTCTGTCTGTTGTCTGCGTGTCTGTCTGTCTGTCTGGACTATGGTCAAGACTTCTCTGTCTGTTTGCTGTCTATCTGTTCTGTCTGTTTGTCTGTCTGTCTATTGTCTGTCTTATGTCTGGACCATGGTCAAGACTTCTCTGTCTGTTTGTTGCTGTTGTTGTCTACTGTCCTGTCTTCAATCTGCTGTTTGTCTGTCTGTCTGGACCATGTCAAGACTTCTCTGTCTGTTTGTCTGTTCGTCTGTCTGTCTGTCTATCTGTCTGTCTGTCTGCTGGACCATGGTCAAGACTTATTCGTCTGTTTGTCTGTCTGTCTGTCTGTCTCTTGTCTGCCTATGATCTTCGTCTGCGTGTCTGTCTGTCTGTCTGTTGTCTGGACCATGGTCAAGACTCTCTGTCTGTTTGTCTGTCTGTTTGATTCTTTTCTGTCTGGACATAGTCCTTCCTGTCTGTCTGTCTATGGACATGGTCAAGACTTCTTCTGTCTGTCTGTCTGTCTGTCTGGTCCATGGTCAAGACACTCGTGTGTCTGCTGTTGTACTGCTAGTCTGTCTGGACATGGCAAGACTTTTGTGAGTTGGCTGTCTATCGTCGTCTGTCTTATGTCTGGACCATGAGTCAGAGACTGTCATCGACGTTTGCTGTATATCTGGTCTGTCTGTCTACTATCTGTCTGTTTGTCTGTCTGTTGGCCTAGTCAAGACTTTCTGTTGTTTGTTGTAGTTGTCTTCTATCTGTTGGTCTGTCTGTCTGGACACATGGTCAAGACTATCGTTGTTTGTCTGTCTGTTGTTGTCTATGTGTCTGCTGTCTATTGTCTACTGCGTGCTGTCTGTCTGTCTGTAATCCATGGTCAAACTCTCTGTCTGTTTGTCTGTCTGTATGATGTCTGTCTGTCTGTCTGCTGGACTATAGTCAAGACTTCTCTGTCTTATGTCTTTCTGTCTGTCTGTCTGTCTGGACCATGGTCAAGATTGTCTGTCTGTCTTTCTGTATGTCTGTCTGTCTTCTGTCTGTTGTTGTCTGTCTGGACTGTTCAAGACTTCTTTTTCTGTCTGTCTGTCTGTCTGTCTGGACAATAGTCAAGATTTCTCTGTCTGTGTGTCTGTCTGTCTGTCTGGACCATGGTCAAGACTTCTCTGGCTGTGTGTCTGCGTGTCTGTCTGTCTGTCAGTCTGTACCATGGTCAAGACTTCTCTGTCTGTCTGTCTGTCTAACTGTCTGTATGTATGTATGTATGGACCATGGTCAAGACTTCTCTGTGTGTTTGTCTGTATATCTGTCTGGACCATGGTCAAGACTTCTCTGTCTGTGTGTCTGTCTATCTGTCTGTCTGTCTGGACCATTGTCAAGACTTCTCTGACTGTCTGTCTGTCTGTCTGGACCATGGTCAAGACTTCTCTGTCTATTTGTCTGTCTATCTGTCTGTCTGTCTGGACCATGGTCAAGACTTCTCTGTCTGTCTGTCTGTCTGTCTGGACTATGTTCATTACCTCACTGTCTGTTTGTCTGTCTATCTGTCTGTCTGTCTGGACCATTGTCAAGATTTCTCTGTCTGTTTGTCTGGTTTAGTTGCTTCCGTTCACATACACACAGGGGCTCTGTAGAATACAGACAGACAGACAGACAGAGAGGGAGGGAGGGAGGGAGAGAGAGAGTTAAAGAGACACACAGAGAGAAAGAGAGAGAGGGAGAAATACAAACAGATAGACAGAAAGACGGACATACAGACAGACAACAGAGAGACTGCAGACTTCAGACTGTTTACTGTACATCGGCCTTAGGCCACAATACAAAAGAATGATGGGCATACGGAGTGGGCATATGGCATAGGTGAGACAGAGAGGGATTGTATGCAAATAATGAACATGTAATGTCAACTAGCACATACATCATGATAAGTCAAGAGAAAGCAATACATTAAGAAGAAATAATGGAAACAATAAGTTGAAAGAAATAAAACGATATATGCGTGCCCGCGCGCGCGCGCGCGCGCGCGTGTGTGTGTGTGTGTGAGTGTGTGTGTTAAACTATCAAAGTGTGTGTGTCCACATACAATTGTGCGTGCATGAGTATGTGTATGCGTGCGCGCGCGGGTGTGTGTGTGTGTGTGTGTATGTGTGCGCGTCTAAGTGCATGTATGTGTGCATACGCGTAGAAGTGCGTAAGTGCGGGTCTATGTTTATGTGTTTCTCTAAGTTTGTGTGTGTATGTGTGTGCGCGCGAGCACGTGCGTGCGTGTGTGTGTGCGCGCGCGCGCACGCGCTCGCGCACGTGTGTTTGTGCCTATGTGTGTGTACGCGCGCGTGTATATGTGTGTGCACGCATTTATTGGCATCTTAGGCATGCTAGCAGTCCATTCATTTCACTTCAAAAGAACACCTTTTTTTTTCTTTTCCACAGGTAGGGGAGTGCATTCTTCAACTGTGGTCCACCTCTAGACTAAACAACATTGGCTTGGCTACAGGAAGAAACAGTTGCCATGACAACAGACTTGACCAGAAGAGGGGCGATAACTCAATTAGGAACCAAGGGAGAGCACTCACAGCATACATCATCGGCACACTTACCTCCCCCTCCCCTGTGTGAAGCTGAAGGCACTTTCTCTGGCTTGACGGCAGATGGGATGTCATTTACCCTGTCAAATCAGCTTCCTTCCCTTGCATTTGTTATTGGCGATGACAGACTGAGAGAGAGAGGGAGAGAGAGAGAGAGAGAGAGAGAGAGAGGGGAGAGAGAGAGAGAGAGAGAAGAGAGAGAGAGAGAGAGAAGAGAGAGAGAGAGAGAGAGAGAGAGAGAGACGCTTTGAACTTTGACCAATTCATTGACAAGGGGGGTACACACGACTTTCTTTTGTAAATACATATAAATACAAGAAAAATTACATGATGCATTTAACGTAATGAAAAGAAAACCACCCAGAATAGAGCTCTCTATGAACGCATACGGATACAGACAGACAGACAGAGACAGACAGACAGAGAGAGACAGACAGACAGACAGACAGAGACACAGAGAGACGGACAGACAGACAGAGACACAGAGACACACAGAGACAGGGGCAGACAGACAGAGACAGACAGACAACAGGCAGGTTGACAGAGACAGAGACATACATCAAAGCATGGCTTTAAAACATGACTGACAGACAGACAGACAGTGAACCAGTCAGACAGACAGACAGACAGACATCAAAACATGGCTTCAAAGCATAACAGACTGACAGACAGACACAAAGACAGACAGACAGAAAGAGAGACAGACAGACAAAAATACAGACAGACAGACAGACAGAAAAGGAGACAGACAGGCAGACAGACAAAAAGACAGACAGAAAGGGAGACAGATAGACAAACAGACAGACAGAAATAGATACAGACAGATGTCAAAACATAGCTTACGGGATCTTTAACGCGCATAGTATATTAACTTCCATCCTATGGATCTATAAAGTCGTTAGTTTTAAATCTCAGCAATGGAAAGCTAGTGAATGGTATGTTGGGGATTACCTCTGGATCCATTTCAAAAGTGCAGACTAGCCCTTCCAAGCGGCATAGCTTACTTTATTCCTCCCCCCCTCCCCCCCCCCCCCCCCCCCCCCCCCCCCCCCCCCCTATCGGCATACAGAAAATGAAAATTATGTGATATCAAAGATCACGTTCTCATTATGTAAGCGATTCTTTGGAATATGGAAACACGAACACACCTGGCATCATGTGCGCAGAGAGAGAGAGATGATTGGCTCTACACCTGGTCCTTCTTTCTTCATCTTACGCTCAGACAGCAACTATTGTAGTCTATCATATAAGCGAAAATATGATGCGCTGCCGTTAAGCGCCTGACAAGTTCGGCCCAGCGGTCCAACTTCGGCATGGGAGAGAATTATTATCTTTTAAGTCTTTGGGGAGGGTGGGGAAAAAGACAGAAGAATGGACCTAGAAGGTAGTGAATAGACAAGAAAGGGGGTTAACATGAAGAAAAGGAGCAAGGCAGAAACAAAAGAGAGGGAGAGAAAAGAGGGAATTCCTGGCACAGAATTTTCCAGAAGTTGGGGTATGCTATTTATACTGACAGACCCTCCGGCATCCCTACGAGGGATATTAGGCTCAACTTGCTCCTGAGAGAGAAGCCTGGGGAAAAAAAACTTCAGTGTTGGGCTCTAATAACTTCTCAAGAAGTTAAGGCAGGGAAGAGAAACTTCGCAACATGACTTCTTCTCTTTCAATAGGAAATCCCGCAATATTGCCACCAGATCTCAACATCATTGAGCAGGCTTCACTCAGGCCACACTCCGCCTTTAGCTTTCGGGTCATGTAGTATCTTCTATAGAGTGTTGGTCAGAACAGTTTTTCTGCTGATTTTTCATAGATTTTTAAGTGCACTTGTTTTCTTCCACTTTTATTTCCTCATTCATATTTGTTTTCAGTATGAATAATGCCCTGTTTACTTGGTTTTGAGGGTTTGAGGACATAGAACAATACCAGGTAGTCACGAAAAAGTTGGAAATAATCATCAAGTGAGGATTGCTTGTGTTCCTATAGCGTTGACCCCGCGCATGCATATATTGTGGTGGGGAAGCTAGAATATTACAAAGGACTGAGTGGGGTACAGTGTTTGCTGAAAAAATAAAAGAAAGTTCAAACCTTCCAAATATGTGCAAAACCACATACGTTTTTATTCAGAAGCTAGTGTTTCACAAAAAAGTGAATTTCATTTCTGTGGATGCCTTAGTAAGCGCAGTGTGATTGCTAGTGTGATAATTATAGGAAAACAGAAAGAAAAGTGGCCCCCTAAAATAAAGATGGTGCGTAGCTTGTATAACCAGAATCACCCACCCACAAGAGTCACTGTTGCCCTGACAACAGATTGACCGTTACAAGGGTGATAACTCAGTTAAGGCTGAGGGAGAGCACTCACTGCTTTCCATCAACTAAATCACTTCTGCTGCCTGCCAAACACTCAAGGGAGGTCACTCACCCTGCCTGGTCAACGTTTTCTTCCCCTTGCTTGGCTTTCACACACGTCACAAAGCGGAAACATGGAAATGGGAGGCTGGTGTGGAGAAATGAACTGACGCCGTGCCTCTATACCAGGTACAGATATGGAGATGGACATTTAAGGAAATCGTGACTGATTGATTTCCCATGTCTCGTGTATTAAGAAATTGCGTGTGGAACATACAGATAGATATATAAAATGGACTGGCTGGCAGACAGGCAGGAAAGCAGGCAGGCAGACATATATTGGATGGAAGGATGGATGGATGGATGGATGAATGGGTGGGTGGGTGGATGGATGGATGGATGGATGGGAAGGAAGGTGGCAGGATGGTTAATACGTTTGTCTTCCAACAAGTAAACCGTGAGGTTCTGGGTTCAAATCCTAGCCTCGCCCTTTCTTCCCAGTTTGACAAAAAAATTGAACTGAATGTTAAAGTCTTTCGGATGAGACTATAAACCGAGGCCCCGTGTGCGAACACATGCAGAACATCTTGCGCACACGTTAAATCCTGTTCCGCTTTTCGAAAGAGTAGGCTATTGTGTGCCGGTGGGAACACTTGACAAAATTTTAAAAACCGCAGACACACGCATACATTTTTTTTAATGTCATCTGAGCGCTTTGATTTGTTGCTTTACAAGATTCAGCGCTATATAAATTCCATACATTATTATGGATGGATAGATGGATGGATGCATGGACCCATCCATGCATCCATGCATGCATCCATGATTGCATTCCCACATTGATCAGGCCTGAAATGTCCAAACACGTGCAGTGGTGGTCAAAGAGTTTCAGGCAAAAAATTATCCAAAATATCGCTTTCATACAATGCAATAATGCTTGACTGTACTGTTTCAGCTGTCCCATTAAACCTACAGCAAACTAAACATTTGGGTAAAACAGACCGAGCCATACTTATTTCAAAGAATCTGCTTGGAATCAGATTCAAACCCGCTAACTTTTCAGCAAGGAATCCCAACGTTCTTTCTTACCACTGCCCTTATGACTGATGCCAAACCACAGTTCTTTCCACCAAAAACTAAGTCGTTGCATCTTCAACAGTCATCGCGAGTTGAACTGCTCTTTTCACAGAATGGTACCAGAAAAACTACAGTTGTATCCTAAAACTACGTCATGAAATCTTCAACAGTTCAACTTATTCTCATTGACTGGCACAAGCTCAGTTTTTAGCAAGCTTGTAATCTCGTTTTCTTACTTTTGGATCTGGGGGGTTTGGGGTGTGGTTTTTTGTGTCATTTTTTCTAGAATTTTTGCTTTTTAGATTTTTTTTTTTTTTTTGGGGGGGGGAGGGGAGATGGAGGCATGAAGGCCTCTGACCCTTAACCGGTTAGCTGGTTGGCTGGGTGGTTGGGCAATACGCCAAAATCATAAATGACTGTGCTCTGGTCGACTCCCAAGTAAGTGGCTGTTTGGCAGATGGTAGTAAGGTGGGGTGGGGGTGGGGTAGGGGGAAGGATGGGGGGGGGGGGGGGTCGAGGGGGTCGGTGTAGCTTCCTTACTCAGAGCACACAGTCTAGACAACTGAGAATCTCCTGGCAGATGGCACGGCTGCTCACATTTTTTTTAAAAATCTATGTGGATCCTTTACCTGCCCAGACTTTTGTCTGTCTGTCTGCTTGTCTGTCTGCCTACCTGTCTGTCTGTCTGTCTACCTGTCTGTCTATCTGTCTGTCTACCTGTCTGCCTGTCTGTCTGTCTACCTGTCTGTCTGTCTGTCTGTCTGTCTACCTGTCTGTCTACCTATTTGTCTGTCTGTTGTCTGCCTGTCTGTCTGTCTACCTGTCTGTCTACCTGTCTGCCTGCCTGTCTGTCTGTCTACCTGTCTGTTTACCTATACTGTCTGTCTACTTATTGTCTGTCTGCCTGTCTGTCTTCCTGTCTGTCTCCCTGTATGTCTGTTTGTCTGCCTGTCTGTCTGCCTGTCTGTCTGTCTGCTGTCGGGTCTGTCTACCTGTCTTTCTACCTGTCTGTCTGTCTGTTTGTCTACCTGTCTACATGTTTGTCTGCCTGTCTGTCTGCCTGTCTGTCTGCATGTCTGTCTGTCTGCCTGCCTTTCTACCTGTCTGTCTGTCTGCTGTCTGTCTGTCTACCTGTCTGTCTACCTATCTGTCTGTCTTTCTGTCTACTTATCTGTCTGTCTGCTGTCTGTTTCCTGTCTGTTACTGTCTGTCTGTCTGCCTGTCTGTCTGCTGCATGCCTGCCTGCCTTCCTGCCTGTCTGTCTGCCTGCCTGCTTGTCTGCCTGTCTTTCTACTGTCTGTCTGTCTGTCTATCTGTTACCTGTCTGTCTGTCTGTCTACCTGTCTGTCTGTCTCCTGTCTGTCTGTCTTCCTGTCTGTCTACTGTCTGTCTGTCTGTCTTCCTGTCTGTCTACTTGTCTGTCTGTCTTCCTGTTTGCCTGTCTGTCTGTCTGCCTGTCTGCCTACCTGTCTGTCTACTATTTGTCTCTCTGTCTGTCTTCCTGTCTACCTATCTGTCTGTCTGTCCGTATGCCTGTCTACCTGTCTGTCTGCCTGTCTGCCTGCCTGTCTGCCTGTCTGTCTGTCTGCCTACCTGTCTGTCTGCCTGTCTGTCTGCCTGTCTGTCTACCTGTCTGTCTACCTGTCTGTCTGTCTGTCTACCTGTCTACCTGTCTGCCTGTCTGTCTGTCTTCCTGTCTGTCTGCCTGCCTGTCTGTCTGCCTGTCTGTCTGTCTGCCTGCCTGTCTGTCTGTCTGTCTACATGTCTGTCTGTCTGTCTGTCTGCCTGTATGTCTGTCTGTCTGTCTGTCTTTCTGTCCAGCAGTCGCTCCGGGGGCTGGGACTTGTGTGCACGATCCATCCGCCACTTGTTATTCGTTTCTTTGCTCATCTTTAAGACCAGTTAGAAAGAAAGGAAGACAGACACAGCAGGGTAGGAAGACAGATCCAACATGTAGGAAGCAGGTTCCTGTTTCTGTGATTTGGTGGAGGGGTGGGGGCATTCATATTCCCTCACAATCTCTTATATATCCACAGAGAGAGGAGAGAGAGAGAGAGAGACAGCAAGACAGAGACAGACACAGAGAGACAGAGACAGACAGAGGCAAACAGAGACAGAGGCAGACAGAGACAGACAGACAGACAGACAGACAGACAGAGACAGAGAGAAGTCAAGTCAAATAAGCTTCTTTTTTTCGAAGATAATGAATAAGTACTCATGTGTTGTTGTTGGTTTTTTACATCCAGTCCTTGCACTTATTATGGACACTAAAAGATAAACAATTAAAGATAGATAGATAGACAGACAGACAGACAGACAGACAGATAGATAGATAGATAGATAGATAGATAGATAGATAGATAGATAGATAGATAGATAGATAGATAGATAGATAGATAGATAGATAGATAGACAGACAGACAGCAACCAACCGATAGATAGACAGACAGACAGACAAACAGACAGAGAAGAATGAAAGATGGCCTCAAGAGACAAGAATTAATACAAAAAATAGGAGGAAAATAGGAAAGGGTGATAGAGGGAAAGCAAGTGCGCGCGCATACACGTACGCGCGTTTGCATGCACGTACACTGGAAGCTTAACGGTGAACAGACAATTCTCTTTGTGTGTGTGCGTCAGTGACTTTCCATCTTTTCTTTTGCTTTCGTTTTTGTTTTGTTTTTGCTGCCTCATCTTCTGTGACGTCCCTGTCCTGTTGTACCCACGCCCCTTATTTTAATCTCTCCTTCACAGCCATACCCAGATTCGTTATGGTCGCATC
>CM054161.1:35927607-35935107 GCA_028751875.1 Rapana venosa
TCAGGTTTCTATTTGAATACAGTCAGGTTTCCTGAAAGTCAGAGAGATTTTACATGTATCTCTAATATTGCAATACAGTCAAGTTTCCTGAAAGTCAGAGAGATTTTACATGTATCTCTAATGTCACAATATATTCATGTTTCCTCAGAGATTTTAGGCATATATATCTAGTTATCAATACAGTCAGGTTTCTTGAAAATCAGTGATTCTAGGCACGTAATTATCTTATATTTTAATACAGTCAGGTTTCCTGAAAGTTTTAGGAGACAAGGTTTTTAAAAAATCTAATATCACAATTCATTCAAGTTTCCTGAAAGTCAGAGATTCTAAGCACATATCTAATATATAAATACAGTCAGGTTTCTTGAAAGTCAGAGAGATTCTAGAGGCATCTCTGATATTTCAACACAGTCAGGTTTCCGGAAAGTCAGAGATTCAAGGCACATATTTAATATTTGAATACAGGCAGGTTTCCTGAGAATCAGAGAGATTCAAGTCGCATATCTCATATTTTACTACAGCCAGGTTTCCAGAAAGTCAGAGATTCTAGGCACATAGCTCAGAGAACACCTCAAAACATCTCTGAAAATCGTACCCAAAAATCTACTGCTATTTCCCAATCCGACCCCTCCCCTCCCACCCACCCACCCCCCAAAAAACAGTAAAAGTTAAAGGTAAAGGGTGTCTCATAACCTATAAGGTCGTAGGGGAGTGAGGCGTCAGATACCTCAACTTCTCTAGGGGCCAGCATATTGAGGGCGGCGCCCATCTCCTCTCCCTCGCTGCTTTACCTTCCCTGACCCTAAAGAGGGCAGGTACCCATTTACAGCTGGGTGAACTGGGAGACTGTACTAAAGCCAAGGCGTGCAAACGGTCACCCATCCAAGTGGTAACCACGCTCGATGCTGCTTAACTTGGCTGGGGGAAAGCGAGTTCTCTGACCACTGAGCTATCCCGTCCCCCCAAAAACAGTACCTTCTTTTAACCCACAAGTCTTGGAAATATGATTTGATTTTATTCTTTTATATCGAGGATAATGGAATAAGCACTTGTGTGCTTTTTTACATCCAGTCCCCGTGTGTATGCAGTTTTTGTCAATTCTGTCATCTGTTCCCACCGGCACACAATGGCCTACTCTTCCGAAAAGCCGAACAGGATTTAACATATGCGCAAGATCTTCTGCGTGCATTCGCACACACGGAGCCTCGGTTTATAGTCCAATCCGAAGGACTTTTGGGAAGAGAGTGGAGTCTGCACTGATGTTAACACTAGGGGAAAAAATCCCCCTTGAACGGGAATCGAACCCGGGTCGTCAGATTGCTAGCACAATGTTCTGACCACTAAGACTATCCCGATGATGATGTGAAGTAAGAAAGACGACACAGGATAAGCTGTAAGCTGAGGAAGGTAAACGGAAAGGTAGGAAGGAAGAGAAGTGGGGGTGTTTGGGATTTGGAGTGGGGGGGTGGGGGTGGGAGTTGGGTTGCTCGGATGGAGGAGGAAAGGAAGGAGGGCGTGGGGGGAAGGGGGGAGGTGTGGGGATTCAGGTGGTCGGGTTATTGTGAGGGTTAACAAGATGTCAATGCACAGTGATGTAGGAGAGCAAAACATCCCTTACCCTCTGCTCTCCTCCCACTTCCCCCTACCCACTACCTTCCCTGGGTGCCCGTTATCATGTCATGTCATCTTTGCTGACGGGGGGACGGGAGGGGAGGGTGTTATGTAAAACCCTTGGAGAATTATGGGGGTTTATGGATTTGGTTTACACCATTCTTGTGCGTGATTATGCCCTCGATGCACTCAAACGCACGTGCGCATGCGTGTGCATGACTCGCGCGCATGGCACGCACAACACACACCACGCCGTAAGTACGCACACGCGCCTCGGGGCGCGCGCGAGCACAAAACACACACACACACAGATCTAATATTTAAAAGTGAACATACATCTCTCCTCTCTCTCCTTCTATCTCTCTCTCTCTCTCTCTCTCTCTCTCTCTCTCTCTCTCTGCTCTTTCTCTCTCTCTCACGCGCGCATATGCTAGTTTCGTGTGTGTGTGTGTGTGTGTGTATGTGTGGCGTGCGTGCATGCGTGCGTTTGCGGAGTGGTGTGTGTGTGTGTTGTGTGTGTGTGACCTGTGTGTGTGTGTGTGTGTGTGTTGTGTGTGTGTGTGTGTGTGTGTTGTGTTCTATCTTATGTTGTGTGTGTGTGTGTGTGTGTGTGTGTTGTGTGTGGTGTGTCGTGTGTTGTGTGTGACTGTGTGTGCTTTCTCTGTGTGTGTGTGTGTGTGTGTATTTGTTATAGCATGAGGAAAAGAATGGAGCAGACGGACTTAATCAAAAAAGAAGCAATGGAGACGAGGACAAAATACTCAACTTACATTTCTCAATAAGTGTTATTCATAGCAAGATGCAGGGAGAAGATGAGAATACTACTTTTATTATTAAACCATCAAAACCATCTCTCAAGTTAAAAAGGAAATATAATTTGACAACAAAACAAACAAAGCAAAGCAAAAAGAAGCCCAAAAAACATCACTACGTATTTCTTAGCGTAACTCCTACCATTGATACATAAACTATCCCCCGAAACAAAATATTAAATAAATAAATATTTTAAAAATAAAATGAATTTAAAAAAACTATTCCCACAGCTGGAATGCAGTTACCTTAAAGGTGGACAAAAACGGTTGCATACGATGAAAAAAAGTCTCACTATAGGCGAGGAAGAAACAAAAAGAAAACCAACCAAAAAGAAAAAAAACGATACTTTTACACTACTGTTTCTGCAAGGACAAGCACACTTTGTATCATGTAACATTGAACTATCATTTTATATGCAATGCCACACTTTACTCTCAATACCATAAAATAACCAATGCACCAAACAAATCTTACAAATGATTTTTCTTTTTTTTTTAGAAGAATAAATTAAAAAATCTTAAATAAAATGTAAAAAAAGGTGTTTTTTTAAAAAAACAGTCATCTACCCCCCAAAACCTCAACAACCAAAAACAAAACAAACAAAACAACATATTGGTAAGAAAAAAAATACCCTGTCAGAATTTCTTCTGAATATATATTTTTTTAAAATAGAAAATAAATAATACGAAGAAAAAAAAAGAAAACTCAATTATAGACTAGCCATAATAAAGTGATGCAAAGCTTTTGAAGCACAGCTGTCATTAATTTCCCTCAGGAGGACATGAGAAACTCTATAGGGTGGTGCTTGTCAGACCTGTTTGCTAATACACTTTAGCCCATGGTCACGTGCTCACGTGTCGCTGTATGCCGGCCGCACGTGCTAAGCAAGCAAGAATCTCTTTCCTGGATTTGCACAGATTTTGAATATTTTTTTTTTGGCAACTGGAACACAGCTCTCAGAAAGGAGCGAGAGAAAGGGCGGGGGAGGGGGGAGGTGTTGGGGGGGGGGGTTTCGGGGTTGAGAGAGAAGAAAGAGGAGAGAGATAAGACAGACTGAACAGAAGACCGACAGAGAGATCGAGTTTAACATTCTGGAGGTAGGTGTTTATGAAATAACAATTCGAGCAAGGGAAAAAAAATTAATTGACAAAAAAAAAAAAAAAAAAAAAAGCAAACAAAACAAGGAACAAAAATATCACTAGTTATTTCTCTAGGTAACTCACTACCCCCCCCCCCCCCCCCCATAGCTCAACTATCCCTGAAAAAAAGAATGACATAAAAAAAATTATTAATAAATTTTTAAAAAAACTATTTCCAAAGCTGAAATGCAGTATACCTTAATGGTGGAACAAAAATGGTGATACATGAATTTTAAAAAAAAGTCTCACTATAGGCGAGGAGAAACAAAAAACCAACCAAAAAGGGAAAAAAAAAACGATACTTTTATACTACTGTTTCTTGGGGGGGCGAGCACAAGTACACTTTCTTTCAGTTAACATTGAACTATCCTTTTATACACGCCACACTTTATTCTAATACCATATAAAATAACCCAATTAATTCCACTCAAACCTAACACATGATTTTTTTTATAGAATTAATAATAAAAAAAAGATCTTAAATAAAATGTAAAAAGTCTATTAAAAAAACGACAGTCATGGTACCCCCAAAAAATTCAACAACCCAATAAACACCAAAAAAAACACAACATATTGGCAAGAAAGAAAAAAACTGTCAGAATTTCTTCTGAATATATATTTTTTAAAGGAAATAAATAATACGAAGAGAAAAAAAAGAAAACTCAAGTATAGACAGCCATAATAAAGTGATGCAAAGCTGTTGAAGCACACGCTGTCCTCATTTCCCTCAGGATGACATGAAGAAACTCTATACGGGCTGGGCTGCTTGTCAAAGGTGTTTGCTAATACACTTTAGACGATGATCAGTGCACACGTGATGGCTTGTATTCGCGCACGTGCAAGCAAGTCTCTTCCTGATCTTCACAGATTCAATTTTTTTGCTGGGCACACAGCTCACACAGAGACAGACAGAGATAAGACAGACAGACAGACAGAGATGAGAATACTACTTTACGTATATAAACATCAAAACCATCTCTCAAAAAAAAATTAATTGATGAAAAAACAAAACTAACAAAGCAAAACAAAAATTTCACTACGTATTTCTTAGCGTAACTCCTACCATTGATACAACTATCCCTGAAACAAAAAAATAAATAAATAAAAATTAGAATAATATAATAAAAACTATTCCCACAGCTGGAATGCAGTTACCTTAAAGGTGGAAAAAAAAACGGTTGCATACAATGAATAAAAAACACAGTCTCACTATAGGCGAGGAAGAAACACAAAAACCAACCAAAAAGAAAAAAAACCCGATACTTTTATACTACTGTTTCTGCAAGGACAAGTACACTCTGTATCATGTAAGATTGAACTATCATTTTATATGCAACGACACACTTTTACTACTGTAAAATAACCAATGCACCAAACAAACCTTACAAATGATTTTTCTTTAACAAAAAAAAGAATAAATAAAACAAGATCTTAAATAAAATGTTAAAAAAAAATTGTTAAAAAAACCAGTCATGGTACCAAAAAATTTAACAACCAAAAACAAAACAAAAAAAACCAACATATTAGTAAGAAAACAAATACCCTGTCAGAATTTCTTCTGAACATTTTTTTTTTTTAATAGGAAATAAATAATGCGAAGAAAAAAAAAGAAAACCCAAGTACAGACAGCCATAATAAAGTGATGCAAAGCTGTTGAAGCACACGCTGTCCTCATTTCCCTCAGGATGACATGAAGAAACTCTATAGGGCTGGGCTGCTTGTCAGAGGTGTTTGCTAATACACTTTAGCTGATGATGATCACGTGCACACGTGATTGCTTGTATGCGCGCACGTGCAAGCAAGCAAGTCTCTTCCTGATCTGCACAGATTGATTTTTTTTGGCTGGGCATCCAGCTCAGAGAGAGACAGACAGACAGACAGACAGACAGACAGACAGAGATGAGAATACTACTTTACGTATATAAATATCAAAACCATCTCTCAAGAAAAAATTAATTGACAAAAACAGCAAAACAAAACAAAACAAAATATCACTACGTATTTCTTAGCGTAACTCCTACCATTGATACAACTATCCCCGAAACAAAAAATTACATAAAAAAATAAAATAAAATTTTTAAAAAGTATTCCCACAGCTGGAATGCAGTTACCTTAATGGTGGACAAAAACGATTGCATACAATGAAAAAAAAAGTCTCACTATAGGCGAGGAAGAAAATTAACAACCAACCAACAACAAAAAACCCGATACTTTTATACTACTGTTTCTGCAAGGACAAGTACACTCTGTATCATGTAAGACTGAACTATCATTTTATATGCAATGCCACTCTTTACTCTTAATACCATAAAATAACCAATGCTCCAACACAAACCTTACAAATGATTTTTCTTTCAAAAAAATAAACTTAAAAAATCTTAAATAAAATGTTTTAAAAAGTGTTTCAAAATACAGTCATGGTACCCATAAATAAATTCAACAACCAAAAACAAAACTAAAATACCAACATATTGGCAAGAAAAAAATACCCTGTCAGAATTTCTTCTGAATGAATATTATATATATATATATATATACATATTATATATATTATATATATATATTTTGTATATATATATATATATATATACATATATATATATATATATATATATATATATATATATTATATATATATATATTATATATATATATATTATATATATATATTTATATTATATATATAAGGAAATAAAAAATACGAAGAGAAAAAGAAAAAAAAGAAAACCCAGGTACAGACAGCCATAATAAAGTGATGCAAAGCTGTTGAAGCACACGCTGTCCTCATTTCCCTCAGGATAATAATAATAATAATAATAATAATAATAATAATAATATATGGAATTTATATAGCGCCGAATCTTGTAAAACAAACAAATCGAAGCGCTTGCACTCATATCATTTACGCGCATGCAACTTTCCTCAAATATAATAAAGAACATATTTCAAATTTATGCACGTGTATGTACCCCACACACACACACACACACACACACACACACACACACACACACACACACACACACACACACACACACAACACACACACACACCGCGAACACACTTAAGAGATGAAGGATGCTGTTGAAAGAGTAGAGACGGATATGAGGGAAAAGTGTCAGGTAGGAAATAAGTGTGTTTTGAGGCTGGATTTGAAGGTATCAAGTGAAGGTTTTTGGCGAAGTGAAAGAGGGAGGTCATTCCACGTGGACGGGGCCAGAAACAGAAAAGATCGACAGCCAACAGTGGTATGTTTGAATCTGGGTGTTCGAAAGCACAAAGTATCTGCTGCTGAACGAAGGGAACGGGATGGAGTGTACAGGTGAAGACAGTTACAAAGATAAGATGGTGCAGTTTTGTGGAGACATTTGAAACAGAGGGTATTGATTTTATACTCCAGTTTTTGTGAGACTGGCAGTCAGTGAAGAGATCGCAGAAGAGGAGTGATGTGTTCGGATTTTTTCTTTCTTAGGACCAGTCGAGCTGCAGAGTTTTGTATGCGTTGAAGAGAGTGGATGGATGATGCTGGTAGGCCAGCCAAAGAGAATTACAGTAGTCTAAACGTGAAAGAATGAGAGATGTGACGAGCTTGGAAGTTGCATCAGTGGACAGATACTTGCGAATCGCGCTTATGCACCGTAGTTGATAGTAGCAAGACTGGCAGGTCTGGGTGATGAATTTTTTCATAGAGAGTGTGTTGTCAAGAACTACACCTAGATACTTCACAGAGTTGGACAAAGGAACTTAACATGAAGAAACTCTATACGGCTGGACTGCTTGTCAGAGGTGTTTGCTAATATGCTTTAGCAGATGATCACGTGCACACGTGATCGCTTGTATGCGCGCACGTGCAAGCAAGCAAGTCTCTTCCTGATCTGCACAGATTCTTTTTTTTTTTTTGCTGGGCACACAGCTCAGAGAAAAGAGAGAGAGAGAG
>CM054161.1:35937607-35940107 GCA_028751875.1 Rapana venosa
GTGCTTTTATTTTATTTTACATCCAGATCCCCTCCTGTGTATTCCTCGGCTTAGAGCTCTGAGGTTCACCAATGGTGAGATGTTTGCATGTGCGAAGAGGATAGTAAAATGTTCATTGACCCTCAAGGGGGCAAACTGTATGTTTTCCCCTTTAACCCCAAATAAACATTTTACTATTCTCTTATACATCCAGCTATTTACACAAAAATAAAACATTTTACTATTTTACTAGCTAAGAGTAAGGCCAAGAAACACCTGGCGACGCGACCAGGAAGATGGGATATACCTGGAGACAGCTGGAGAGAATAGCCCAGGACAGAGGACTCTGGCGGACTGTTGTCGGCGGCCTATGCTCCAGGGGGAGTGATGGGCCTAAGTAAGTAAGTAAGAAACTATTTTACTGTTCTCTTGCGACCATCCCACGCCCCCGCCCCTACCCTCGTCATTTAGGTAGCTGCATTTTGACTTCGGGGATAACACATACTCTATATAGCCCACGACAGCTGTTCTAGCAGGGACAACATGATAGAGAGGAGTTGGGGGAGGGTGTGTGTGGGGAGGTGTGTGTGTGAGGGGGGGGGGGGGGGGTGTTGGTTGGAGGATGGAGTAAAAGAAACAACCCCTATGTTATGTTATACCACTAACGATGACGTTCTGTTCACCTTAACCCCCACCCCAACCCCCCTCACCTCCACCTCCCTTTCCTGTTACACTAACCCTACCCCATACATACACATGCACGTGCACGCACACACATACATGCACACACAGACAAAACATACATACACACAAGCATGTGCACACACATACATACACACTCATATATAACACGCACATGCACACACACGCACGCACGTGCGCACGCACGCTCTCGCACACACAAAACACACACATACGCATACGTACACATTTCTAATGAAAACAAGAATGACAACCAGAATATAATGGTTGCTGATGTCCGATCCCACATCCATCATAAATATTTTGACCATTTACAAATTTATACAGATGGATCACGCCTAGATAATCAAGAAACAGGTTCTGCTTTTGTTATACCAGCGTTAAAAATTGAAAAATCATATTATATTGGTAAACATCACTCGATATTTACAGCAGAACTTGTAGCAATACTAATGGGTCTTACTTATATCTTTGATTTGCCGTTGGGTATATTTCAAATTCTTCTTTGCGTTGATTCTAAATCGGCATTGTATGCTTTAAAATCGCCATGTTACAAGAAAACTTCGAAAATCATATTAGAGATTAAGCATGTCATACATCTCTTAACCTTAAAGGGCATAAGTCTGAATTTTTGTTGGGTGCCTTCACACACTGGGTTCTTTCCAAATGAGTGGGCGGATAGAGCTGCCAAAAAGGGTGCAAAACATGGACGGGATGCAATAGAATTGCATGTGCCTTTATCCTTACAAGAAGGGTATAGCTTACTAGAACAAAAATCATGGAGAAAGGTCACTGGTAGTAATCAGCAAAATGAGAGACTTTTAACTAGAACTGCAATCAATACCCATAATCTAACAGTGGGGAACCATTCAGAAGTTAGTACAAGTGTTTTTACGTCAAGGAGAATTAATACTTTATTCTATAGAATGAAACTAAATGCATTGATAACCAAATTCAGCAAAATGGTAAATGCCTGTGTGGTGAAAATATCACTAATACTCATATACTTTTTGACTGCCAGAGTGTAAACCTTTCATGCCCCATTTTTCTGAAAACTCCCTCACCAGCATATTCAGTAATTTAAAATTGGCATTTGAAATTGTGAAAGGTCTTTGTTACAGTCCCATAGGACATTTGTTATAGTTACATTAACGTTAATGACTTGTTGGGGTTTTTTTTTGTTGTTTTTTAAATTCCTGTCGCATTGCCCAAATTTTTCGAGATTATTTTTTTTTTTTTTTTAACACCACATCCACATCTCCCGTTTTTTTGTTTTTTTTCTTGTTTTGTTTGTTTGTTTGGTTTGTTTGTTTTTTTGGAGGGGATGGGGGGGGGGAGGGGGGGGGGCGTCTAATATCACTAAAAGTGAACAGACGTAAAATTGAAGTCAACAACACGTACACACACGTACACACACACAACACGCACGCATGCACACACACACACATACACACACAAAAAACACACAACACACAACACACACAACCTCTCACTTTTCTACAACATTTCTGCACCTTACTCATATCTCTTCTTACATATATACACACATGCACACGCATAAACACACGTGCGCGCGCGCGCACACACACACACACACACACACACACACATACACACACGCAACACACAACACTCACACAACACACAACACACACAACACACACAACCTCTCACTTTTCTACAACATTTCTGCAACCTTACTCATATGTCTTCTAACAGACATACACACATACACACACATAAACACACGTGCGCACACATACACACACACAACACACACACACACACACACACATAACCTCTCACTTTTTCTACAACA
>CM054161.1:35945107-35950107 GCA_028751875.1 Rapana venosa
GAGAACATCTCCAACGCTGACTGTCCTTATGCCCACTTGGCAGAATGAGTGTGTGTTGTGTGGGGGGGGAGGGGGGGGCAAGAAACAGCAGCTGCCTCCTCTGCTGTTTTGGAGGTCATCGTCAAAACACGATGGACAAACACCATTTTGTACTAGGAGAATACATGTACGTACATGCATGTGTATGGTGTGGGGGGGGGGAGGGAATGGGGGCTTAACTGAATCAAATGGAGAGGGGGGGAAATGCATTGCGTAAGTCTCCAAGGAGTCTGACTACACCAGCAGCTCAACTTAACTTGTCTGAGACACACTGTCTACAAAATTCCTTGCAGTGTGTCAGCAAGTCCTCAAAGACTCCAAGGAAAAGTCCCGTCAACTTATAATGGAAAAACCGGCACTGCAAAGAAACTGTACACACGGATTAAAAGGGATTTTGTTTTCGCTGGGTCACAGATCCGAGGTTCGCCATTTTGTGCGATTTTGTGTATGCGACCGTTTTTGTCTGCCGTGAAGGTAGCCGCATTCTGACTTCAGGGAAAACAGGAAAATGATTTTGCCTGAAATAAAAAATGAAAGAAGTGCTACCAAAAAATTGGCATTACACAAAAAAAGTTTTAGTGGCGGTTGGCAAGCGAACCCTATCACATTCTTTATAAACTAAACGAAAGAAGTAACAAAAAAAATACATGTACACTTAACAGAAAAAGAAAATGGGGGTAAAGCAAAACTGCTCAAAGCACCAACTTCCTAATTTCCCTCAGGATTATGTGGAGAAACTTTACCATCAGGTTGGGGGGTTTTGGGGTGTAATGTATTCTGGCTGATGACCACACACACACACACACAAAACACCCACACACACACACACACACACACACACACACACAACACACACACCAACACCCCACACACACAACACACACACACACACATGATCGCTTGTATGCACACGCAAACAAGTCTGATCCTGATCTGTACAGATTTGGTTGGGGATTTTTTTGCTTTACACATTGCATTGAGAGACAGAGACATGGGCAAGAAGGGGACACAGAGGGGAGGGGGGGGATATGAAGGGAGGGAGGGTGACAGGGAAAGAGGGGGTGGCTGGTCTGTGTGCATGTATCTTGCTGTGTTTTGATCCTCTGTCTTCATATCTTTCTGCTTTCTGTATCTCTCTCTATATGTGTCTCAACTCTGTCTGTATGTCAGTTACACGTTAGCCTGGCTGTCTCTCTCTCTTCTCTCTCTCTCTCTCTCTCTCTCTCTTTTCTCCTCTTCTCTCTTCTCTCTCTCTCTCTTTTCTCTCTCTCTCTCTGTCTCTCTCTCTCTCTGTCTCTCTCTCTCTCTTTCTCTCTTTCTCTTTCTCTCTCTCTCTCTCTCTCTCTCTCTCTCTCTCTCTCTCTCTCTCTCTCTCTCTCTCTCTCTTTTATCTCTCTCTCTCCTCTCTCTCTATATATAACATATGTATGTATGTATGTTTTGTATGTATGTATGTATGAAATGTATGTATGTATGTATGTATGTTTTGTATGTTGTGTGTAGTGTGTGTATTTACATATGTATATATGACAGGCCTACATGTCATGTCAAAGAAGAACATGCAGAAAAGCAAATCATGTTATGTAATTCTCCATACAGACTGACCTCACCAAGCAGTTTATGGCCATCGCTTTAGGAAGGCAACAACAAAGATTCGATAGAGATGGCAAGGGGGTGAGGGGGGGGGGAGGAGGAGAGGAGGCAGAGAAAGAAAGAAACCATAAGAACAACATCTCTGCAATCATATATCACTAACAGTGACGTCTTGTTCACTTTCACCCCCACCCCCAACCCCCATCCCAGTCAACACTACCTCCCCCCTCCCTCTCCCTCCTCTCAGCCTTTCAGCTGCCTCCAGCAGTTCTGCAACCTTCCCATATTTATCTCCCCTTCTTACATTGCAGTCATAAATCAGATAGACCAATGAGATATCAAGAGAGGTCGTGTAATCATTTCTTTAGGGTGGGTGGGGGTGGGGACAGGAGAAATGATGGGCGCAGCAGCTTTGCCAACAATTTCTGGGATTTGTTTTTAAGATATTGGGTCAAACTTATTGGGTCAACTTGTGTCAAAATCTATCGCCTTCTTAGGTCTGCCTGCCTTGAATATCATACGCTTCCTTTTTTTTTTTAAATACCAGCACATTTAGGATCATTTTCAGCTATCCTCTAGTCTGGTTGACCGTTTGGGCATCACTGAAGATTTTGAATCCCAGCTTCCTCCTTGTGTCACAGTTCTCAGTTTTGTGTAGTATGTTGTTCCGCTTGAGGCTAGTCCATCCCTGATGTTGTCTAGGATGTATAATATGTGGCACTATAATCTTTTGCTATTTTCGTATTTGTTTTGTGTACTTAGGTATATTTAACACACTCCCTCTCACAGTAATTGTAAAGCAAATGCCTCTCAGTGTGTATGTTTGTGTATGTTTGTGTGTGCATGGGTGCGTGTACATGCACATGCATCTGTGTATATGTATGTGTGTTTGCATGCTTGCATGCATGTGTGTGCGTGCACGCGCGTGTGTGTGTACACGCGCTTGCACACGCAAGTGCATATATCTTTGCGTGTAAGGGCATATATGTATAAACATCAGAGTATTTGAACGAAATGGATCAAAATAAGTCATGCTACATAATGCTGCAAGAAGTCTGAAAACACAATCAGCTCAAGACAGTTCTCCCAGAAAAAGAGAACATGATTTCAAGGAGGAGGTGGGGATAGAAGGGTAGACAGGACTGGCGCCTTTGCAGCCATATATTATTACTAACAGTGACGTCTTGTTAACCCTCGCCCCACCCCCAACCCCCACCTCCTATCCCAAACACATTACCTCCGCTACCACCCACACCCCAACCTGTCACTTTTCTCTAACAGCTCTGCATCATTCCTGTTATATCCTGTTTTTCTTCTTAAACAGGAGTGAATGACACCATTGAAATTATAATAGTTCTCTCCTGCACTGAAGTCGGATGTGCTGGGCCTGACTTGTCAGGTGCTTAATGGCAACACAAAGCATTTTTGCTCGTATGACAGAGAACAATCAGTGCTATCTGAGCGTTCAACGAAGAAGAAGAGGAATACAAATAAGACATGGCATTGACAAGGGATTTCCATCGCAATTCCTTTTACTAAAACTATCATTCGTAACATAAACAGACCCATTAAGCAAATAAACAGATGAAATAGTGTGATGCAAATCTGTTCAAGCATCAGCTTCTCTAATATCCCTAAGGATTACATGAAGAAAGTTTACTGATAGGCTGGGAAGACATGTTCACTAATACACTTTAGCTGATGACCATATGTACACATGATCGCTTGTTTGTAGTGTAAACAAGTCTGTTCCTGCCCCACACAGATTCAATTTTTAGCAAGCAGGAGTATGGCCAATCTTTCAGCCTGAAGACGATTTTTAATAAACCGGAAATTTACTCTGCCAAACACTTGGGTGTTGTGTTGTTACTTGTCTGCTTTTTTAAGCGTGAGTATTTTATGAGGTTTTTTTGCACGTGTGCATGCATGTACATACACTCATGTGTGTGCATGCATCTTCTCCCGTAAGGTATGTGCGTGCCTGTGTTGTGTGAGGGTACTCAATCTAATGAGGAGAGAAAGAAATCACAGTCTGAACTTTCTCCAAGGAGTTTGACTACACCAGCAGCTCAACTTAACTTAACTTGTCTGAGACACACTGTCTACAAAATTCAATGCAGTGTGTCAGCAAGTCCTCAAAGACTCCAAGGAAAAGTCTGGTCAACTTATAATGGAAAAACCGGCACTGCAAAGAAACTGTACACACGCATTAACAGGGATTTTGTTTTCGCTGGGTCACAGATCCGAGGTTCACCATTTGTGCGAATTTGTGTATGCGACCGTTTTTTGTCTGCCGTGAAGGTAGCCACAACCTGACTTCAGGTAAAACAGGAAAATGATTTTGCCTGAAATAAAAATTGAAAGAAGTGCTACCAAAAAATTGGCTTTACACAAAAAGTGAAGTGGCGTTGGCAAGGAAGCCTATCACATTCTTTATACATAAAAACGTAAGAAGTAACACACAAAAAGCCATGTACACCTTAACAGATAAAGAAAATGAAGTGATGCAAAGCTGCTCAAGCACCAACTTCCTTGATTTCCCTGAGGATTATGTGGAGAAACCTAACCATCAGGCTGGAAGGGTGTAATGTATTCTGGCTGATGACCACACACACACACACACACACACACACACACACACACACTCACACACACACATACACACAGTCACACACACACACACACACACACACACACACACATACAGACACACATGATCGCTTGTATGCACATGCAAACAAGTGTGATCCTGATCTGTACAGATTTGGGGGTTGTTGTGGGTTATTTTACTATGCACATTGCATTGAGAGACAGAGACATGGGCAAGATAGAGACAGAGAGATAGGGGGGATATGAAGGGAGGGAAGGTGAAGGCAGGCAGGAGGGAAGGGAGGGAGGGAGGGTGGCAGGGAAGAGAGGGGGTGGCTGGTCTGTGTGCATGTACCTTGCTGTGTTTGATCCTCTGTCTTTATATCTTTGTGCATTCTGTATCTCTCTATATATGTGTCTCAACTCTGTCTGTTTGTATGTCAGTCTGCACATCAGTCTCTCTCTCTCTCTCTCTCTCTCTCTCTCTCTCTCTCTCTCTCTCTCTCTCTCTCTCTCTCTCTCTCTCTCTCTCTCTCTCTTTCTTTCTTTCTTTCTTTCTCTCTCTCTATCTCTATCTCTATCTCTCTCTCTCTCTCTATATATATATATATATATGTATACACACACATGCCCCATCACATACATGTAATATGTATGATAGGCTTACAAGTCAAAGAAGAACATGCAGAAAAGCAAATCATGTTATGTAATTCTCCATACAGACTGACCTCACCAAGCAGTTTATGGCCATCGCTTTAGAAAGGCAACAACAAGATTCG
>CM054161.1:35955107-35975107 GCA_028751875.1 Rapana venosa
AGATTCCATTTTTAGCAAGCAGGAGTATGGCCAATCTTTTAGCCTGAAGAAGATTGTTAATAAACCGAAAATTTGCTCTGCCAAACACTTAGGTGTTGTGTTTTTACTTGTCTGCTGTTGTAAATATGAGTATTTTCTGAAAAGTTTTGCATGGGTGCCTGCATGCAATGAGTCTGACTACACAAGCAGCTCAACTTAACTTGTCTGAGACACACTGTCTACAAAATTCCATGCAGTGTGTCAGCAAGTCCTCAAAGACTCCAAGAAGAAAAGTCCGGTCAACTTATAATGGAAAAACCGGCACTGCAAAGAAACTGTACACACGGATTAAAAGGGGTTTTGTTTTTTGCTGGGTCACAGATACGATGTTCACCATTTGTGCGATTTTGTGTATGCGACCGTTTTTTGTCTGCCATGAAGATAGCCGCATCCCGACTTCAGGGAAAACAGGAAAACGATTTTGCCTGAAATAAAAAATGAAAGAAGTGCTACCAAAAAAATGGCTTTACACAAAAAGTTAAGTGGCGTTGGCAAGCGAAGCCTGTCACATTCTTTATACATAAAAACAAAACAAGTAACACAATAATACATGTACACCTTAACAGATAAAGAAAATGAAGTGACGCAAAACTGCTCAAGCACCAACTTCCTTGATTTCCCTGAGGATTATGTGGAGAAACTTTACCATCAGGCTGGGGGGGGGGTGTGATGTACTCTGACTGATGACCACACACACACACACACACACACACACACACACACACACGCACGCACACCGCATACACACGGGGACTGGGTGTAAAAAAAAAGCACATAAGTGCTTATTCTATTATCCTCGATATAAAAGAATAAAATAAATAAAATTGTTATTTTGCTCATCTCACGAAGTGTGTCTGGGGCGAATACAGACAGGTGGAGCCCGTCCCTCACCTGGCTGGTTTTTGGGGGGATCAGGGCTGGCTCCCCCACATGGAACAGGTAATACTGGTTTACATGGCTACCAGTAGCAGGAGAAACCTCTAACAATTCTAAACAAACCCAAAACGGGTAGCGCTGCTCTTGTCCCGACGCGTTCTTTCCGATATTCACACGCAGAAGTCTGTTGCGACTGAAAGTGGTATAATTCAATACAGTTTAATACAACACAGGTGTCCCATAACCTATAAGGTCGTAGGGGAGCGAGGCATCAGAGACCTCACTTCTCTAGGAGCCAGCATATTGAGGGTGGCGTCCATCTCAGATCATTTTGCTGTTTTACCTTCCCTGACCCTAAAGAAGGCAGGTACCCATTTACAGCTGGGGGACTGTACTGAAGCCAAGGCGCGCAAAAGGTCACCCATCCAACTGGTAACCACGCTCGATGCTGCTTATCTTGGCTGGGTGGGGGAAAGCGTGCTCTGACCACTGAGCTATCCCGTCCCCAATACAATACAATACGATAGAGTATGATACAATACAGTGCAACAAAATACAATTCAATAAAATACAGCACAGCATAATGCAATACAATACAATACAATACAGGGAGAGGGATGGGCTCTGACAGGTCATATCGTAGAGTTAAGTCATGTAGACTGTACTATGATGATACGATGTCAACAAACTAGTCGTTTTATCTATCTGTCTGTCTGTCTGTCTGTCTGTCTGTCCGTCCGTCCGTCCGTCCGTCCGTCCGTCCGTCCGTCCATCCATCTACCTACCTACCTACCTATCTACCTATCTACCTATCTATCTATCTATCTATCTATTTCCTTTTATTTCGAGGATAATGGAATAAGCACTCATGTTCTCTTTGTTCTTGCTGTGTTTGGGTGTTAATGGTTTTTGGTGTTGTTGGTTTTTTGTTGTTGTTATTTTTGCTCTTTTTAAAAAAACCATGTAGTCTCCCTACCCATGCCATTTTGGAAATGTCATCATCAGTTTCCAAAGGAACAAATGGTCTACTCTTCGGAAAGGAA
Source organism: Rapana venosa (assembly GCA_028751875.1). Classification (NCBI taxonomy): domain Eukaryota; kingdom Metazoa; phylum Mollusca; class Gastropoda; order Neogastropoda; family Muricidae; genus Rapana; species Rapana venosa. Next base: position 35,957,066 of record CM054161.1, read on the forward strand.
AAACAGGATTTAACGCAAGATATTCTGCGTGTGTTCGCAAGCGGGACTTCGGTTCATAGTCTCATCCCACAATGTTGTTAGTATTCAGTTCACTGTCGATACATATCAAGTGGTATTAGACAAAGGGAAAGAGGACCTCCCCTCCCACCCCCCGGTCCCCCTCCTCCGCCCCAAATTTAAAGAAACAAGGAAAGAAGAGTGGGAAATGAAATGGGGGTGGGGTGGGGGATGGGAGGAGAGGGGGTGGATTTGGTAACTTAACAGAGTCCTTTTGGAATTGAAATTCTGGAGTAGAAAAGTAAGGGATGATAATTATTTTTTTGAAATTAGGTTTTTACCTACTGCTTTATACCATTTCATCATCATTGTCATCGTCGTCGTCGTCATCATCGTCATCATCGTCGTCGTCGTCATCATCATTATCATCATCGTCGTCGTCGTCGTCGTCATCGACATCGTCCAGCGTCATCAACAGAACAAGGTAGAATCATGGCTATAAGTTTTATAATCGATCAAAATACGTACTGTTGCTACCTCGCGTTCCGAGAGATTTTGCTCAAATCAAGCAAGGGTGCCCACTTTGGAGCTGTGACGTCGCCACAAGGACGGCGCCACCCCTGTCAAAGATGTTGGTAAAGTGTGTCTGCAAAGGGTACAGGGTTGCCTTGCTGCCGTGGGTTCTGTAACTGTGCACAAATCGGGGGAGGAGGACGGGGCTCAAAACTGCCTCTTGTCACATCTTCTCCAAAGGCGCCTTATGCTTGGGTGTGTGTATGTGCGCGCGCGCGCGCGCGTGCGCGCATGCGTGTTTGTGTGTGCAATTTTTGTGGGTGGCCGTGTGGCGGCGGCCCTGCACTGTCTGGAACTGCATTACATTGTATTATTATCTTTATTATTATTTGTAATAATACGTATTGTTGCTACCTCGCGTTCCGAGAAATTTTGCTCAAATCAATGATATTGTTCCCCCCCCCCCCCCCCACCTCCACACACACACACGCTCACACACGCACGCACGCACACACACACAATTTTAAATTTTGTCCGGAATACATTTCATTCACAACCACATAACAGACATTTTGGAAAATGATTTTTGTGTGCGTTTTGGATATGTATGTTTCTGACAGGCCTTTGAATACATTTAAATCCTGGGTATGCTTTGAGTAAATTTGTTCTAGACTAAGTACATTTGAATGCAAAGAATGGGAAGAGAGAGAGAGAGAGAGAGAGAGAGAGAGAGAGAGAGAGAGAGAGAGAGAGAGAGAGAGAGAGAGAGAGAGAGAGAGAGAGAGAGAGAGAGAGAGGGGAGATTTCTATGTGATGTGTATCCTATATCTTGTATACATTTTCTATACATATATTATACTAAACACAGTCGTTCATAAACAGAACTCTGAACAAATACCCTGGTCAAGTTTTTGTTTTATTTTGTTTTTTGGCAGATTTTGTAAAACATTTCATCAAGTTTTGACAGCCCTGTGTACAAGTCATTCTGCAGTTTCCTTTTCATTTCCTTTCATTTCAGCTGCGAGCCGGCTACCCAACCCTAACTCCAGCTTCTTTTTATGGGCTGAAGGGGGAGGTAGGCTTTTCCCAATGCTCCGACCAGCAGTGACACAATGACTGACCCACAGACTTCTATTCGCTTTTGAGTTCTCATACCTTTTGACTAGAAAAATATGACAAGAATGACTGTGTTCATTCCAGTATAGGTTTTAAACACATAAATGACAACAAGCTGTTTCAGTTCCAGCCGTGTTATCTTTACAGCCAGAAAGCATAGACACTCCAAACGGGTAAATGCAAATCATCAGCTTGTAAATTTAAAGAAAGAAAACGAGTTGTGCAAAGCTTGCGTTTTCCTCAGGAAAGAAAGTCAGTTGGGTAGCCCAGTGTCAGTGGTGTGTGCTCACCAATTTAAAAAAACAACCTAAAAACATTTTAAGGTCATTCAATTTTGTACAGGGCTGTCATGAAATACAGGAAAAATGGATGCAATGCTCGTTACAAACAGAACATTTTTATAAATCCTCTAAACATTTTCTCTAACCATTCTCATGAGCAAGATGGGATTGTATCACCACAATTAATGGGGTAAGTAATCAAATTGGCTTGTCAACTTTTATCCACAGCTTCATACATTTCCAGCTGGGATTTTAGAACAAGCTTAACTGGATTCTGGATTCCAAGCAAAAGTGATCTGTTTTTAATGAAGTGTACTAACTGAGCAAGGAAATCACTGATAATACATGCAACCAAAAAGTAACCCCCCCAAAAAACAACAACAACAAAACAACCCACCAACAACACACAACTTAAACATGACAAATAGGATTTCCAATAATTTGCCCTGTCATGAGTAAGATCAATTGGAAAGTGCTTAAAATACAATCTGTTTTCAAATAATGCCCGTAAAACTCGGCTTCAAAAATTGCAATCTGTTTTAAGTAATACTTATAACTCGGCTTCAAATGCAATATATATATTTTTTAAAATACACATCAAAATAATTTTGACTCTGGATGATAGAAAATAAGGAAGGGGGCAGCAAAGTGGAGGGCATTACCTAAATAACTTGAAATCAAACCACCAAACATTGTGTAAGAATTGTACATAAAGAAAATAAGTTGCTTTAGGCTATGTCCTTTAGGTTACTATGATAAAAAAGAAAAAGATGAAGGCAACAAGCTAAACACACACTATTTGAAGGTGAAAAATATGGGCATTGCCTGGAATGCAACTAAACTAAAAACACAGCTACCCATAAAGCTGAGAAATGTCAAGCCTCAAAGGGAGTAATTATCACAAAAAAATAAATCCCTGAGCACATACTCTCAAAGCATCATGTAACTCATTCACGAAAGGGCAATATTATATGTTTGGAAGAAAACTTGGAGACAGCTTTATCGGGTCACACTTAGCATAATTATGCTTTTTTAAGCAGAAAAAAATGTACAGTCCAACAACCTAAGGGCGGTAGATCTACCACACAACAAAGGCCTGCTCCTTACAGCTGGGAAATAGATCAGCCCAGGACAGGCAACATTTCTTCACGAGTCAAACAGTAAAGTCCCTATAGTATACTCTCTGACAGTTTATGTCAGGCTATGTTAGAATAATGATCTACAGGTACAATGGCCAATACAGCAGTTGACAATACCCAAACTCTTCCATTTACAATAAAGAGATAAAGGGTGTCAGCAGTAAACTGCTTCACTTTGCACTCAGTACTTCAAATGGAGTACATCAAAAAAAAATTTTTTAAGCAAAAAAAGGAAAAACTGTGGTAATCAGTTCCAAGAAAACTACACTATATGTTTCAACACAGTGTTAAACTTGTGATGGACAAGAAAGAAAAGTGGAAAAACAGCATTTAAGTACAAGACTAGCTGTCCACCAGCATTGCTTGCTGAAAGTCAGTTTTTCTTCAGCTTGAACACAGTGATTTAAAGTTCCCACACATAAAGTACAGCCAAGTGTTTCATACAACTGCTTGTAAACAGTTTACAACCAACCATTACAGGCTAAACCACATTTTCTAGTTTTACACAACCCAGGTTTCCTTTGAGTACAAAAGTAAAGGCAAGAAGAATGGCTGAACAACAACAACAAGCTGTACCACATTGCATTATCTCAGTAATCTGCTATAAGACTTTTTACCCATTTGCTTCACTGGAATTTTTTTAATATAGACATTTGAAATGAAGTTCCATATTTGCAGAAAGTTAGCACAAATGGACATAACAGATACAGTACAAAGGTTGGACTAATGCCAGAAAGCAGAAATCCATGTTAAATCTTTCACTTTAGTCTTGCCAATGTAACCAGATTTTTCTTTCTTTTTGGAGGGGGGGGGCTCCAACTTTTAAAATTCCCACTTATTTCTTCTTCCATTTTCTCTTTTTTCTCTCATCTTTTTCTCATTCTTCGTATGGAAATCAAAGACTGCAAGGAGAGATGTAGATGGAGTGGTACGGTATATCAATGGGCTGGGAGTGCTATGACCTGGGTAATGGGCATGTCCCTGACCTACGGCAAAGCTAAAGAAAGGCAAGTAGGAAATAAGGTAACAGGACACACCAATACAAGATGTCCTTAATCTTATGACCAGTTTAAAATTAAAGACATGTTTTCTGGTACCAGTTTTGTAAGATAAAAAGGAAAAATGATTTTTCTATTTAAGAAAAAAGGGTAAAGATGTTCCCATAGCCTATGCTGTCATTGGGGAACGAGATGTCAGAGACCTCAGCTTCTCTAAGGGCCAGCATATTGAGGATGGCACCCATCTCCTCTCCCTCGTTGCTTTACCTTCCCTGTCCCTAAAAGAGGGCAGGTGCCCATTTTCAGCTGGATGAACTGGGGGACTGTACTGAAGCCAAGGTGCACGAACGGTCACCCTTTCATGAGGTGACCGCGCTCAACGCTGCTTAACCCAACGCTCGTGGAGAGCGAATGTTCTGACCACTAAGCTATCCCACTTTTTTCTAAGAAAGATTGGTAAATAAGTGTACCTTCTTTCATTAAAAATACCGCATTTTTTTACGCAACCTTCAATGCTTCATCTCCATCCTTTCCAAAATCACGGCGATTTTTTTTTCATTCTAAATATTCAATTTTACCGCAAATCAAACAGTTTAAAAGATTTCTTTAACGCAACGCGTGGAGGATAGGCTGGTGATGACAAATGCCTATGGTATACCATTCCGTAGATTTGCATGCAGAACACACACACACACACACACACACACACACACACACACACACACACACACGCTCGCGCTCTCTCTCTCTCTCTCTCTCCTCTCTCTCTCTCTCTCTCTCTCTCTCTCTCTCTCCTCTCTCTCTCTCTCTCTCTCTCTCTCTGAGGGGAGACGGGATCGCCTGGTTGGTTAGAGAGTTGCGCATTGCACTCATGATCTACTGACTCGGTTTCGAATCTCGTTCAAGGGGAAAATTTCCCCTGGAGTTAACATCAGTGCCGATTCCACTTCCCCAAAAGGTTCTTTGGATGCGACTATAAACCGAGGTCCTGTGTAGGTACGCACTCAGAACATCTTGCGACCAGCTAAAACCTGTTCTATGTACCAGAACATTCTAAAACCCCTCCCTCTTCCTCCCCTCCCCTCTCCTAACGTCCTTTTCCCGAAAATTCTATCACCCCACCCATCCTCCCACCAACCGCATAAAGAAAAAAGTGTTTAGCCATTGTGTCAGCATACACCGGTTCATCTTCCTGCCTTTTGTGTCCACATGTGGGGGCCAGGGTTGTTAGAGTTGAGGTTAGTGTGAGTGTTAGTATTCTTCAACAAGCATGCAAGGGTAGGTGGTCTGTCAGCTGGTCGGTCTGAATGTTAGAGAACATGTGGACACAAAAAGCTCTTCAGACAAATTGAGGTGTAGCTGTAGACACAAAGGTACATAGCTCGCAATAGCGTGGAGCTTTTGAATCAGAATCGCCAGTCGTATGACAGCTACGCCTGTGCATTGGACTTTCTTCAATGTCTGCAAATTTCCAGATGATGTACTACCGTTTTCCTATCCCGCTGAAAGTCTTTCCAACAAGACTATAATAGTATAAACCGAGGTCCCGTGTGTGAACGGCACACAGAACATCTTGGGCACATGTTAAAACCTATTCGTATTTCGAAAGTGTACGCCATTGTGTGCCGGTGGGAACGGGATGTCAACGCTTACAGAAACCGCATTCACATGGGGACTGGATTTTTTGAAGAAAAAAAAGCACTCAAGTGCTTATTCCATTATGCTCAAAATAAAGTGATTTCAATTCTGAAACAATTTTTCCACGAGTTATACCCATTAAACAAAAGCCCAAAATAAACCATGTAAGAAAAAAAATAGGGAGTCCCCCTGTTTTCTATCTCACTACCGCTCTAAATCTGTATCCCTATCCCTCCTATCCCCCCCCCTCCCCTTACTTGCCTCTCCTTCCAACCGGGTACCTCCCCCCCACAACTACCCCCTATAATTGCACACACACACACACACACACACACACACACACACACACACGCACGCACGCACGCACGCACGCGGGCCCATTTATGTAACACTACTGATTTGTGAAATGAAACTCCTGGTTTTCTCTCTCTCTTCACACACACACACACACACACACACACACATGCGCGCGCGCAGATAGAGAGAGAGAGAGAGAGAGAGAGAGAGAGAGAGAGAGAGAGAGAGAGAGAGAGAGAGAGAGAGAGAGAGAGAGAGAGAGAGAGCCTGTAATGGTATACCACTGGCAAATTATCACACAGATCTGTTGACAATACTGTGATGCTTGTTACCAATTCTGCCATCATCAGAAAATTACCTATCTTCAGACTTGAACTGCTCTCTCAAATTTCGCAATGAATCATCAGAAAATTATCTCTCTTCAGAGTTGAGCTGCTCTATCAAATTTCGCAGTATATCATCCAAAAATTATCTTTCTTCAGAGTTGAACTGCTCTCTCGGATTTCGCAACGAACAGTTCTGCGTAGAGTTATCTCATTACCAGATATTTCCGCAATGTCATGTTTTAGGATTCATTTTTAACATGTATTTCTACTCCGGGCAAAAAATCGTTGACTATTCAACTGCCTATTTTGCAATTTTGATATTTGAGGTCTCCGACACTAAGTTGCCCAACAACTGCATAAGTTATGGAACATATTTACCTATTTTCCAAAAACCGATCTTTTTACTTTTCTTAAAATAAGAATTTCTCCCATGGGGATGGCCGGGAGGAGGAGAGGGTGCAGTCAGTATAAATAGCATCCCCACCTTCTGGAAATTCTGTGCTAGGAATTCCCTCTTTTCTCTCCCTCATTGTTTCTGCCTTGTTCTTTTTCTTCTTGTCACCCCCTTCTCGTCTATTTTCTGCCCTCTTGGTTCATTCTTCTGCCCCCCCCCCCCTCCCAAAAAAAAAACAACCCCACAACAACAACAAAAAACCTGAAAAGATAATTCTCTCCCATGACAAAGTCACATGCGCTGGGCCTGACTTGTCAGGCGCTTAACGGCAGCGCAACGCATTTTTGCTCATATGACAGACAATAGTTGCTGTCTGAGCTTTTGACGAAGAAGAAGAAAAAAAATGACAAAGCATTTTTGAGGGGCACATTATCACAAAGGTATTTTCTTAATCTTTGATTCAATTCACTGAGAAAGGGAAAATGTGTGCTAGTCCCACAAGACATATGAAGACAAAGAATTCTTTTACAACCCATTAACTTGGATTCATTTTTAAAAATCCAATCCATTCCAATCTTGTCCTCTTCCTCGTTGACCGTTACCTGTAGTCTGGAACTGGTCACTTCAGGCCCTTGCGCTGCTTGGTACTTTGGTTCGGCACCAGAACTCCTGAAAACAGCATCAACAACAACCAACCTTAGCATTCCCCACAGTTTACATGATCAAACAAAATTCAGTCTCACTTTAAAACCCATCAATATTGTTATATCGAAAAAACAACCACCCGCATATGAACACGTGAACTATTCCCGAAAAAGTGAACTTGGATCTCAGAAATGCTACAAGCATAAAATTACATGTTCCCCCTAGTCATTTTCCGCTACATTTTCGTCAGATCTCACAAGGGGTTGGTATAATTATGAAGTAAAACAAGTTCAGTTTGCCAGATATAAAAGTAGTGACATGTCAGATCAGGAGCAGGATAGCCTAGTGGCTAGAGCTCGTGATCTGATGGCCTGGATTCGAGCCACTACATAGAGGCCCTTTTGAGGGGATTCCCTTCCTTGAGTTAGCATCAGTACGATTCCGCCCCCCCCCCCCCCCCCTCCCCCGAAAGTTCTTCGGATGAGACTATAAACTGACTCCACTCAGTGGTACCAGGACACTTAAAGTTAAAAATTGAACTCTTATGTTTAGTGGGGCGGGATAGCCTGGTGGTTAGTGCATTGCACTTGTGATCCCACGACCCGGGATCGAACCACGACCAAGGCGACCCCCCCCCCCCCCCCCCCACCTTCAAGGGCACTTTCCTCCTGGATTTGGCGTCAGTCTCCACTCCATCTGATTGAGAGTCGGTCCCTTAGGTGAGACTATAAACCACGTAGAATATCTTGCCCACTTGTTAAAACCCGTTCTGCCTTTCGAAAGAGTAGGCCATTGTGTGGCTGTAGGAATCGGGTGACAATTTAAAAAAACAAAAACATCCCCCCCCCCCCCCAAAAAAAAAGACAACGCATGCACACTATTTTTTTTAAGACATCATTCCCCGAGTTGGAGAGTAAAAACTGCTACACTCCCAAAATCTCACTATTTGTGAACCCCAAAACTCAGCCGCTGAACGTAAAATAGTAATAATAATAATGATGATAATAATTTTTAAAAAGACTGCACGTTATTTATGACGTATTCAGAACTATGACGCCAAAATGAAAAAAGCACGCATGAGGAAAGTGCACCGTTTGTAAAAAAAACCAATGAATGTTTTCAATGATATCCAGGGGAGGCTATATTTTCTATTTGTGGATTGGTGGTCTAGAGGTAATGCACATGCCTAGAATATTAAATGTCTGGGTGGGGTGGTTCGATCCCCCTTAATGCACGAAACTTTCACCCGCATCAGCTAGACCCTGAGTGGTGGTAGTCTGGGTGCTAGTCTTTCGAATGACACGATAGACCGAGGTCCCACGTGTATCACGCATTTAGTGCACGTGAAAGAATCCACGGCGACGAAAGAGTTGACTGTGGCAAAATTATGTAGAAAAAAGCAACTGTAATAGGGACACGAATATACATGCAGACAGGAAAAGAAAAAAAGAGTGGCGCTGCTCTTGTGGCGACGAACTCTCCCAGAGGAGAGCAGCCTGAATTTTGGGCAGAGAATTCTATTATGAATTGAAGGGGTATGCAGTACACTACGATATTTCAACACCACCCTGCTATTAGCTTTTTCGAACGTCATATTCTGTATTCTTTGTGGTCAGGTTTCCATGTCAATCTAAGAACACTCTTTTCCTTCATCCAATGCTCAGACAGCAACTATTGTTGTCTGTTATATGAGCGAAAATGCGTTACGCTGCCGTTAGGCGCCTGACAAGTCAGGCCCAGCGCGCATCCGACCCATTCTGCTTTTCGGAAGAGTATATTTATGCGTGTGGAAACGAGCAGACCACCAAAAAAATTTAAAAATAAACGCAAACACACTGGTGTCGTGTTTAGACATCATCCCCGAAGTCGGAATGCAGCTACCTTAACGGTGGGCAAAAAGCGGTGGCATACACAAAATATATCTTCACCATTGGAGAGAAAAACTTGAAACTCTAGCGGAGGAACAGAACAAAAATTAATGTGTGTGTACTTACGTTTGTGAGTTCTTGATACTGCTGCGGCGACGATGTTGCCGTTGATGTTGCTGTTGATACTGCGGCGACGATGTTGCTGTTGATACTGCTGTTGATTCTGCTGTAGCGACGATGTTGCTGTTGATACTGCTGTTGATTCTGCTGTAGCGACGATGTTGCTGTTGATACTGCTGCAGCGACGATGTTGCTCTTGATACTGCTGCAGCGACGATGTTGCTGTTGATACTGCTGTTGATACTGCTGTAGCGACGATGTTGTTGTTGATACTGCTGTAGCGACGATGTTGCTGTTGATACTGCTGCAGCGACGATGTTTCTGTTGATACTGCTGTTGATACTGCTGTAGCGACGATGTTTCTGTTGATACTGCTGTAGCGACGATGTTGTTGATACTGCTGTTGATACTGCTGTAGCGACGATGTTGTTGTTGATACTGCTGCGGCGACGATGTTGCTGTTGTTGATGTTGCTCTTGATACTGCTGCGACGATGTTTCTGTTGATGTTGCTGTTGATACTGCTGCGGCGACGATGTTGTTGTTGATTCTGCTGCGGCGACGATGTTGCTGTTGATGTTGATGCTGCGGCGACGATGTTTCTATTGATGTTGCTGTTGATACTGCTGTAGCGACGATGTTGTTGTTGATACTGCTGTAGCGACGATGTTGCTCTTGATACTGCTGTAGCGACGATGTTGTTGTTCATACTGCTGTAGCGACGATGTTGTTGTTGATACTGCTGTTGATTCTGCTGTAGTGACGATGTTGTTGTTCATACTGCTGTAGCGACGATGTTGTTGTTGATACTGCTGTTGATACTGCTGTAACGACGATGTTGTTGTTGATACTGCTGTAGCGACGATGTTGTTCATACTGCTGTAGCGACGATGTTGTTGTTGATACTGCTGTTGATTCTGCTGTAGCGACGATGTTGTTGTTGATACTGCTGTAGCGACGATGTTGCTGTTGATACTGCTGTTGATACTGCTGTAGCGACGATGTTGTTGTTGATACTGCTGTTGATACTGCTGTAGCGACGATGTTGTTGTTGATACTGCTGTAGCGACGATGTTGTTGTTGATACTGCTGTAGCGACGATGTTGTTGTTGATACTGCTGTTGATACTGCTGTAGCGACGATGTTGTTGTTGATACTGCTGTAGCGACGATGTTGTTGTTGATTCTGCTGCGGCGACAATGCTAGTTCTTGATACTGCAGTGGCGTTGACGCTAGCTCTTCATATTGCTTCTGCGATGACGCTAGCTCTTGATACTGTTGAGAGACAAGCCCAGACCTGAGATACGATCCCCATGACAACTGTCGACACCAATGCCAGACTTCTGAGGAATCGGAGCAAGAAGGAAGAGACCCAGAAGGTCTGGAAAGTGCTGGAAGACAATGTTTGGGGGCGCGAGGTGTCCCTTCCCCTCATGAGCACTGTGTGTGAGGGTAGGCAGCCTGTGTCGTTTTGGGACACCCGAATCCTTGTTCATCTACACGATTGACGGGCTCCCTTCGTGACCACTGCCGATACTGACGGAGTGTTCAACCCTGTGGTCGGTGAGCCTTGCGGAGAACTTCAGGGACAAACTTTGATTCGAGTAGGCCTACAGAAAATGTGAATGACTGGGTCACTATTGTGGACAGTGTGCACACACGCGTTGACAGAATAGACTCTGTACTGACACGCCAGTAGCGTGAGTGTGCAAGGCAGGGGCAGCTTAGCACCCCTACCTCTTCTACGGTCGGTTACGCGACGGAGTCGGATGCGCTGGGCCTGACTTGTCAGGCGCTTAGCGGCAGTGCAGCGCACTTTCGCTCCTATGACAGACAACAGTAGTTGCTGTCTGAGTGTTCAAAGAGGAGGAAGAAAAGAAGAAGAAGAAGAAGAAGAAGAAGAAGAAGAAGAAGAAGAAGAAGAAGAAGAAGAAGAAGAAGAAGAAGAAGAAGAAGACAGGGTCGGTGAAATGTCGGAGGGCGGATGTCCACACAGACCACAGCCCCTGCTGCTCTCATCGCATCTAGTCCCTGAAGTGTTTCAGAGATGGGAGGTCATAATGACGCCACTCTGATACCTAAGCCCCCAAACTCCTACCTACTTCGCGGTTCAATCCAGTGGAAGGTGAAGACGGCCGTGGATTGTTCTACATCCCTGGGCATCGGAACCAGGCAGTGAGTGAACTGGGTCTGCCCTTCAGGGATCCGGTAAAGCACTTTCTCCTATCTCCCATTCCAAACCCTTCAAGCCCCATACATCGGACATCTGTCTACTGAGTCATGGGGATCTTGGACAATGTTCCGGGTCATGTGCTCCAACATTGTGGCCATGGCATCTTCATGATCTCTGGTGAGGAGGGCGATGATCACTGGTGAAGATTTTGTGACGATTTTGTGACAAAGACCATGAATGGCGTCTCCATGATCTCTGGTGAGGAGGGTGATGATCACTGGTGAAGATCTGCTGACAATGACCATGGACACAACTATTATTATACAGCCTACACTAACTTTTCACACACACACACACACACACACACACACACACACACACACACACACACACACACACACACACACACAAATCACACTATAAAGGGGGCGGGGGAGATAACCTTAGTGGTTAAAGTGCTGTCCTTGTGATGTGACAACCTGGGTTTGAGCCACCCCCCAGACACCCATTTGAGGGGATGACCGTTTTCCCTTAGAGTTCAACACCAGTACCTATTTCACCGCCCCCCCCCCCCCCCACCCCCCCGCCAAAAAAGTCCTTGGTCCTGTGTGCGAACGCATGCAAAACATCTTACGCACACACTAAAACCCGTTATGCCTTTCGAAAAAGTAGGCCAGTTCGTTCTGGTAGGGATGGATGACAACATTTCCAAAAGGTCTGCACACTGGTGTCGTGTTGACACAGTCGGCATTCCCGAAGTCGGAATGCAGTTACCTTGATGGTGCGCCAAGAAAAAGTCGCATACGCAAAATCTCACCATTGGCGAACTGCGGAGCTCTTTCTGAGAACAAAAAGAAAGAGAAAAGGAGACCGCAAGATTTTCTTAAGATTGAGTTACAACTACTTTTAGCTGCAGAGAAAAAAATTCCTTATAGCTGGTGCACAACCAAGGCCCGAACCTGTGCTGTGAAGTTCCTCAAGATGACGAACCAGTCGCTCTACCCACTGAGCTCTGTGCCTCTGAAAGTTCCCTTTCAGGAACAAACTCGGCATGGTAGGCAATGGTGACAAGGAACTAGGCAGAAAGAAGTGAACACTGAACGACACTGTCTGCGCGCCAACATATCACTGTTTGAAAATAAAGTACCCTTGAATCCAGTTTAGAAGTGATTGTCTGAAAAGGTGTTCAGTTTATTCATCGTGTTATTCGGTATACAGATTCCATAACACACAGGGGGCGGGGGTTGCCTAGTGGTTAGAGCATTGCACCACCACCGAGGCACTCGTTCAAGGGGAATTATTTTCCCGGAGTTAATACTCACTCCACTCCCTGAAAAAGTCCGGATCAGATTATAAACCGAGGTTCTGTGTGCGAACCCATGCCGAACACCTTACGCACACGTTAAAACCCATTACGCCTTTCGAAAGAGTAGGTCAGACGGGTGGCGCTGGTAAGAACGGAAGATTTTTAAAAAAATACTAAGACGCATACGCACTGGTAAAGTGTCGTGCTTAGACAACAGCCCCGAAGTCAGAATGCGGCTACCTTAACAGCGGTGAGCAAAACAGGGTGGCATACTCAACAATCTCACCTTTGGTGAACCTCGGTGATTATACCACGAACAAAAAACCAGTACAGATTCCACTCCCTCCTTCCCTCCCGGAAATCCTCCGGATGAGACTATAGTCTGAAGTCCCGTGTGCGAAAGCACTTAGAACACCTTGCGCACATGTTAAAAACCTGCTCCGCCTTTCGGAAGAGGCCGCCATAGCGTTCAGGTAAGAACGGTTGTCAAAATTTGAATCTTAAAAGAAAGCACATGAACGTTGTTTTTAGACACCATCCCCAACGTCGGAATGCCGCTGCCTTAAAATGGTGGGTAAAAAAACCGGTCGTGTACGTCAATATCTCACCATTGGTGAACCTCGGAACTCTAGCTGAGGAAAGAAAACAAAAATAACATAACATACGGCTTTAGAAAATAAAGACACCATCCCCTAAGTCGGAATGCGGCTACCTTAAAATAGTGAGTAAAAAAAAACCAGGGGTCCTGTACGTTAAAATCTCACCATTGGTGAACCCCAGAGCTCTAGCGGAGGAATGAATAAAACAAAATCATAAGGAACGTTCGGATTTAGAAAATGGAATGCAAGTGAATGTATAGAAAACTTACCAGAACTAGGAAGCAGGCGTGGCTTCTTCCGGAGATCTCCAAATGTTCTGCCGTGTACATCGTCAGGATGGTAGCTTTGTGTCACTTCTCCTGCCATGAAGATCATCAGGATGGTAGCTTTGTGTCACTTCTGCCATGTAGATCAGGATGGTAGCTTTGTGTCACTTCTCCTGCCATGTAGATCAGGATGGTGGCTTCGTGTCATTCTTCCTGCCATGTAGATCGTCAGGATGGTGGCTTCGTGTCATTTTTCCTGCCATGTAGATCGTCAGGATGGTAGCTTCGTGTCATTTTTCCTGCCATGTAGATCGTCAGGATGATAGCTTTGTGTTACTTCTGCCATGTAGATCAGGATGGGAGTTTGTGGTACTTCATGTAGATCATCAGGATGGTAGCTTTGTGTTTGCTCGATCTGCTTAGCCTGAAATAAAACAACACACGTGTCAGTTCTACAGAAAAATTATATCACCATCAAGTTGGGTAAGCAGTTTCTGGTTAATTTTACTGTGGTGAACAGGTTTGCTAGTAGTTTCTAGCTAAGTTTGCTGCTGTCACAACTAGGTGTGGTGGCCATTTCTAGCTTTCTGTTTCCTTTCATTTCATGGCTATGGCCCCACCGACCACGAAAGCCATATCAGGGCTGTCACCTGTTTTCAGTTTCAGTGGTTCTAGAAACATTCGCTTCCAAGTTCAAAACCAACACCACCTAATCCCTTCAAATATCCAACACTGTCAATCTGAAATAAACCCACCACAGTACCCTAATTATTTTTTACTTAGAGGGGAGGGGGGAGCAAAATATTCTAGTGGTTAGAACGTTGCGCTAGTGATTTGAGAGTCTGGGATCGATCCCGGTATGAGCCACCATCAAGCCACCCGTTTGAGGGGATTTTTCCCTGGGAGTTAGTACTGACCCAACTCCCTCGAAAGTATTTCGGGTGAGACTATAAACCGAGCCCCCATGTGCAAACAAATAAATCTCGCGTACAGGTAAAACCTGTTATACTTTTTGGAAGAGTAGGCCATTCGTACCGGTGAAAACATAACAGGATGATTAAAAAAAAGCCCCACACAACAGAATCACCAATGTGGAATATGTGATGTCCGAATCTGCTTCTCTGGGCAGGAGATAGTAGTCATCCTTACTGCTGAAAAGTAGGGTGCTGCTGAAGCCATCTTTAGGTTTTTTCTTCACTGTTGTCTTTGCAGACATTGAAACGCTGACCACAGTAGTGGTAGTTTAACCTCTAAAAGAAAGGCTTCTCTCTCATGTACCCCTGGTCCAGGCCAAAACCTTAGCCAGTCAGCGATGTAAGCAAAGTGTTCAGACCTACATTGAAATGCTATGCTTTAGAATGTCCTGTATGGATCGTCTTCTTCCAATGAAGAAAGTTATCTTAAGTCGGACTATTGCTGGCTATACAGCGGCGTACTCTACACACAAACTTTACAGAGTACACAGTCATTCCCTGAAGTGAAATGAATGCATGTTCTTAGTCATCTTCAGAGATCAAGCTGGGGAATGTTCAACAATGACGAAAACAGCAGCAATAACAACAAAAATCACCAACAAGACATTTACTCCACACAAACAAAAATCTTCACTCACCACCAAAAGCATTCCCATGACTTCACAAGCACAGCTCTCTAGTGAACTTGGGAGCTGTCAGGACTCTCCAGGAATCCGTCAGTCCTCCATTCGAGTGTCAGGGCAGGCAGAGGTTGATGTCTGTGGTATATGGCCTGGAGACATGGTGGTCTGTGTTGCTGCTGCTGCTGCTGCTGCCAAAGGCTGAAGAAGACCAGGTCACCAGCTTGGAGGAAAACTTGTCGACCCTCCCGCGTGTTCTGCTTCTTCTGTGTCTTCACGGGAGCAAAGTGTGGAATCTTCAGGTCTTCAGAGGCCTTGTTTATTTTCCCTTTGCCCTGTGCTCTCTGTCTCTCTGTCTCAGTGGTGCAGACTGGTCTGGTCCCTACTGCAGCTGTGGTTCGTTGGAAAATGACCAGAGTCAAACGCCCCTCGGCTTTCGCGCGTGTAGTGAACAATGATGAATACTTTTTAACGTGAAAGATGAAAACCGCTCACATTTCAAGATTGAACGTTTGAACCATCACCCCACTCCCCACCCCCCACCCCCCCTCCAAAAAAAAAAGCAAGGACCCCCCCCCCCCCCCCCCCCTCCCCAGAAAAGAGGCTTACCTTGGCGGTGAACTTGCTGTGCTGATTTTGTTGACGTTTCTCTCTCTCTCTCTCTCTCTCTCCTCTCTCTCTCTCTCTCTCTCCCCCCCCCCTCTCTCTCCCCCAAATAAAATCTTCCACGCACGCTAAACCTATTCCGCCTTTTGGAAGAGTAGGCTATTATGTGCCGGTAGGAACAGATAACAAAATGAACAAAAGAATAGATACTATAAAATGATAACTAGATAAAGTATAAGTAAGTAATATGAAAAATAAAGTGACTGATTTGATACGATTTCTTACAGAAAACAGGTGCTTTTGAGAAGATGCTACAAGAAGCAGTTTTCTGTTCTGTCCCGACTTTCGCACAGTTAAAGAGCCGAGGGCAGCAGGACACTGCTCTACCATACGCATACACACTTTACTAACATCTTTTATATGGGTGGCGTTGTTCCTGTGGCGACACCACAGCTTCGAAGTGACCACCCAGGCTTCATTTGACCAGATCTGTAGGAACGCAAGCTGCTACACTATACAGAACAATATCTATTATTAGAAATAAATAACTTATTAATTGTAGATAATGTGAACGCCTTTATCTTATATTTAACGAATATTAAATAATTATGTAAATTTGGAAGAAATGGAAACGTCCCCAAATGTCACCACTAGTGTGTAGTCAAGCTGCTTATCCTGTATTTTGGACAGTAAGCAGAGCCGTGGAATCAGCTCAATTATTTTTTTAAAATGTACAGTTTTTTTCTGGAGACAACATTAATCCACCTCCCCCCACCCCCCAAAAAAGAAAAATGAGTAGGTCTACTAAGCTTGGCGACTGGATAGCTCAGTGGTCGGAGCACTCGCTTTCTCCTAGTTAAGGTTAAGCAGCATCGAGCGTGGTTACCACTTGGATGGGTGACCGTTTGCACGCCTTGGCTTCAGTACAGTCCCCCAGTTCACCCAGCTGTAAATGGGTACCTGCGTTCTTTAGGGTCAGGGAAGGTAAAGCAGCGAGGGAGAGAGGAGATGGGCGCCGCCCTCAATATGCTGGCCCCTAGAGAAGTGAGGTCTCTGACGCCTCGCTCCTCTACGACCTTATAGGTTATGGGTCACCTTTACCTTTACTAAGCTTATGTAGATCACGCTGTTAAGCTTTCCTAATGCAATGTAACTGTCTCATTGCAGATACTTTTTTTTTCAGTGTTGTTTTCATCCTCATATAAACATCATCAGCATTCTAAACAAAGACAGCCTTACGCACCAGCCGTCATGGCGCAGTGGTGTTAGCGCCATGGATTTCGGACTGGAAGGTCGCGGGTTCGAATCCCATAAGAGTCATAGGGATTTTTTGGACTCCGGCCGGCTTCTACCCAGAGTGAGTGAGCTGTGGGCTCAATGGGAAGACTGGGACCACACAGTCGAGCTTCATCCACTTAACGGATGCGAGTTTGAGAGTGTTGCTCAAATTACCTGACCAACACTTCAGGTGTCTGTATCTCTCGGCCCGGTTGACGCCGGGATATATTATGATAGGAAGCGTAGAGTACAACCCTGCCAAGTAGCCTCAAAGCATATGCACTTCCACAGCAGCATCATTACGTCATCCTCATTGTCATTGATCATCATGCATTAAAAAAAAAAGCCTCTGATTTGGTGGTTCCAGTTGCTCTGGTCTCATGGTGACCTCAGATTCGGTTTGCCCATACACTTTTGTGCCTGAGGTGAGTTTGTGTCAAAGCCTTTGGGGTTGGAGGTTCGCGAGGAACGGTCATTGAAGGGACGTTGTGGTGGTTGCCACTTCGGGTGGGCGACTCACTCAGTCTGGCTCCGCGACTGAGCTAATACTGTCATTAGTAGAGGGCTTAGTAGATGGTGTCCTGCGTATGTTAGCTCAGAACAGGCACCACTGAACACCACCAAAGTGACCCAGCAGCAGTGCAGGGCCCCTCTGGCTGGTGGCCCCCGGCCGCCTGACAGTGATGGGCTCCTTGTGGACTTCCGACCCTGGGGGATGAGACGTAACGAATCTGGTTGTGGCGGGGAGATTGGGATGAGCGGTGTGGGAACAGCAGGACGGGGACGTCACAGAAGATGAGGCAGCAAAAAACAAACAAAAGACGGCATTACATCATCTGACAATGACCCCCAACTGTCATAAAGTAGAATGTCAAAAGATTAGGAGAAA
>CM054161.1:35985107-36000107 GCA_028751875.1 Rapana venosa
GGGCGCGTGAGTGCGTGCGTGTGTGTGTATGTGTGTATGTATGTGTGTGTGTGTATGTGTGTACGTGCGTTTGTGCCCGTCTGTACTGTCTACATTCCTGTACAGTCCGTGAACGCACATTAGGGGGACAGGATAGCCTAGTGGTTAAAACATTGCGCTCGCAATCTGACGATCCAGGTTTGATTCCCGTTCAAGGGGATATTTTCCCCTAGAGTTAACATCAATGCAGACTCCTCTCTCCCATAAAGTCCTTCGGATGAGACTATAAATCGAGGTCCCGTGTGCGAACGCACGCAGAACATCTTGCGCACACGTTAAATCCTGTTCCGCTTTTCGTAAGAGTAGGCCATTGTGTGCCGGTGGGAACAGATGACAGAATGTACAAATCCGCATACACACGGGGACTGGATGTAAAAAAAACTACATAAGCGCTTATTCCATTATCCTCTATATAAAAGAATAAAATTAAATTTAAATTACCAAGTGAAAACAATATCATTCCCCCATAGAAACTCCTCTTTCTCTGTACTGTACCTGTAACAGATCAGATCTGAAATGACATTTTCACCTGATGCATCTGCGTCTGGGTGTTAGAGAAACGAGGTTCTGCCCTGTCAACACAATCACCTGTTTAAGTGTAGCTGGTGACGATTGAATTTTGTAACCCCCCCCTGTACTGTTTCTGACCCCCCTAGGACGAGTTGTATCTATCTCCTCCATCAGAATAAAAAGGTAAAAGGTAAAGGTGTCCCATAACCTATAAGGTCGTTGGGGAGCGAGGCGTCAGAGACCTCACTTCTCTAGGGCCAGCATATTGAGGGCGGCGCCCATCTCCTCTCCCTCGCTGCTTTTACCTTCCCTGACCCTAAAGAGGGCAGGTACCCATTTACAGCTGGGTGAACTGGGAGAACTGTACTGAAGCCAAGGCGCGCAAACGGTCACCCAATAATAATGATAATAATAATAATAATAATAACAATAATAATAATAATAATAATAATAATAATAATAATAATAATAATAATAATAATAATAATAATAATAATAATAATAATAATAATAATAATAATAAATGGAATTAATATATCGCTATATCTTGCAAAAAACAAATCAAAGCGCTTATTGGCCTTAAAGAATGAAATGATTTCAGTTTTGTGTCATTTAATGTTGGAGTTGTTTGTTTGTTTTTCAGAAGGACAGTGTTAGATAATTATTTGAAGGAAGTGTTGGTTTTGAACATGAAGTGAATGTTTCTGATTCCTCTGAAACTGCATAAGATGACAGCCCTGTTAGTTTTTGGACATGGCCTGCACAGCCTTCAGTTGTTTGTTTGTTTGTTTTGTGTGTGTGTGTGTGTGTGTGTGTGTGTGTGTGTGTGTGTGTGTGTGTGTGTGTGTGTGTGTGTGTGTGTGTGTGTGTGTGTGTGTGTGTGTGTGTGTGTGTGTGTGTGTGTGTGTGTGTGTGTGTGTGTGTGTGTGTGTGTGTGTGTGTGTGTGTGTGTGTGTGTAAAAGTGTGTGTGTGTAAGTGTGTGTGTGTGTAAGTGTGTGTGTGTGTTGTGTTGTGTTGTGTATGTTGTGTGTGTAAGTGTGTGTATGTGTTCTTAATGTTGTGTGTGTATATGTGGGGTTTTTTGTTTTTTTGTTGTTGTTTTTTATTCTTTTATATCGAGGATAATGGAATAAGCCCTTATGTGCTTTTTTTCAGAGCAGTCCCCGTGTGTATGCGGTTTTGTGAATTCTGTCATCTGTTCCCAGCGGCACACAATGGCCTACTCTTACGAAAAGCGGAACAGGATTTAACATGTGCGCAAGATGTTCTGCGTGCGTTCGCACACAAGGCTTCGGTTTATAGTCTCATCCGAAGGACATTTGGGGAGAGTGGAGTCTGCACTGATGTTAGCTCCAGGGGAAAATATCCCCTTGAACGGGAATCGAACGCGGGTTGTCAGATTGCGAGCGCAATGTTCTAACCACTAGGCTATCCCGTCCCCTGTGTATGCCTGTGTGTTAAGTTGGGTGGGTCTCTCTCTCTCTCAATCAGTCTGTCTATAGATCTGTCTCTCTGTGTCTCTCAGTGTGAATGCATGCAAAAATTTATTGTGTGCATAAACGTACTTCGGAAACAGCCTCACACGAATTGGGACTGTTGTAGCGCTTAAGAATATCCAAATATTAATCAAAATGCTATAATCCTGTTATCCTGAATGATCTGTCAACTGCTAGATGTGTACTATACTTTACTTTACTTTACTTTTTCTTACTCTGTGGCGTCGCGGGGAGATATAACTGTCTGTCTGCTGCAAGGCGGGTAGCTTGGAGGAGGGACAATCCATGGACTTGCAGTGTTTCTGCCACGGAATCACTCCAGCGTCGCCTGGTACATTATAGTAGATGTGTACTATAACATATGAATAAGTCTTAATATACAGTTTCGACAGTAGTCATTAGCAGGAGTATCTGAAATCCAGTAACAGGGACAACAGAAGCTATGAACCTTTGAGCTACTGAGCTCAAATAGTATGAGGATAAACATAGAGAGAGTTCTATTTGAATACAGTCAGGTTTCCTGAGAAAGTCAGAGAGATTTTAGACACATTTGTAATATTTGAATACAGTCAGGTTTCCTAAAAGTTAGAGAGATTTTAGGCACGTATCTAATATCACAATACATTCATGTTTCCTCAAAGTCAGAGATTCTCGGCACAAATCTAATATCACAGTTGTCTTGAAAGTCACAGAGATTCTAGGTACATAGCTCAGAAAACACCTCAAAACATCTCTGAAAATTGTACCCCAAAATCCACTGCTATTTTCCATTCGAACCCCCAAAAACAGTACCTTCTTTTAACCCACAAGTCTTGGAAATATGATTTTATTTTATTCTTTTATATCGAGGATAATGGAATAAGCACTTGTGTGCTTTTTTACATCTAGTCCCCGTGTGTATGCAGTTTTTGTAAATTATGTCATCTGTTCCCACCGGCACACAATGGCCTACTCTTCCGAAAAGCGGGACCGGATTTAACGTGTGCGCAAGATGTTTTGCGTGCGTTCGCACACACGGGACCTCGGTTTTTTACAGTCTCATCCGAAAGTCTTTTGGGAAGACAATGGAGTCTGCACTGATGTTAACTCCAGGAGAAAATATCCCCTTTGAACGGGAATCGAACCCGGGTCGTCAGATTGCGAGCGCAATGTTCTAACCACTAAGGCTATACCGATGATGATGTGAAGTAAGAAAGACGACACAGGAAAAGCTGTAAGGCTGAGGAAGGTAAACGGAAAGGTAGGAAGGAGAAGGATTGGGGTGTGGGATGGGGTGGGGTGGGGTGGGATGGGGTGGGGTGGGGTGGGATGGGGTGGGGTGGCTCGGATGGCAGGAGGAGGAGGGGGGAGGAGTGGGGGAAGGGGGGAGGGGAGGGGCGGGGGTCGGGTGAGGGTTAACAAGATGTCAATGCCAGTGATGTAGGAGAGCAAAACATCCCCTTACCCTCTGCTCTCCACCCCCTTCCCCCTACCACTACCTCCCTGGGTGCCCGTATCATGTCATGTCATCTTTGCAGACGTGGGGGTACGGGATGGGAGGTGTGTTATGTAAAACCCCCTTGGAGAATTATGGGGGTATGATTTGTTCTACCCCTTCTTGTGCGCTGATTATGCCCTCGTATGCACTCAAACGCACGTGCGCATGCGTGTGCATGCACTCGCGCGCATGCACGCACACACACACGCGTAAGTACGCACACGCGGCCTCGGCACGTGCGCGCACAAACACACACACAGATCTAATATTTAAAGTAAATATACATATCTCTCTATCGCTCTCTCTCTCATCTCTCTCTCTCTCTCTCTCTCTCTCTCTCTCTCTCTCTCTCTCTCTCTCTCTCTCTCTCTCTCTCTCTCTCTCTCTCTCTATCTATCTATCTATCTATCTATCTATCTCCCTCTCTCTCTTTCTCTCTCACGCGCGCAAATGCTCGAGTTAGTGTGTATGCGTGTGTGTGTGTGTGTGTGTGTGTGTGTGTGTGTGTGTGTGTGTGTGTGTGTGTGTGTGTGTGTGTGTGTGTGTGTGTGTGTGTGTGTGTGTGTTGTGTGTGTGTGTGGTGTGGTGTGTGTTGTGTGTGTAGTGTGTGTGTGTGTGTGTGTGTATGTGTGCGTGTGTGTGTGTGTGTAGTGTGCGTGCGTGCATGCATGCATGCATGCGCGCGTGTGTGTGTGTGTGTGCATGTGTGTGTGTGTGTTATAGATGAGGAAAAGAATTGAGATCAGACGACTTAATCAAAAAAGAAGCAAAGAACACGAGACAAAATACTCAGCTTACGTCTCTCAAAAAGTGTAAATCATAGCAAAGATGCAGGGAGAAGATGAGAATACTACTTTATGAATATAAACATCAAAACCATCTCTCAAGAAAAAAAATAATTGACGAAAAAACAAAACTACACAAAACAAAACAAAAATTTCACTACTGTATTTCTTAGTGTAACTCCTACCATTGATACAACTATCCCCGAAACAAAAACTATAAATATTAAAAAAATAAAATAAATTTTAAACATCTATTCCCACAGCTGGAATGCAGTTACCTTAAATGTGGACAAAAACGGTTGCATACGATGAAAAAAGAAAAAATCTCACTATGGGCAAGGAAGAAACAAAAACAAAACAAAAACAAAACTATCATACTACTGTTTCTGCGAGGGCAAGTACACTTTGTATCATGTAACATTGAACTATCATTGTATATGCAACGACACACCTTACTCTTAATTCCATAAAATAACCAAAATTCCACACAAACCTTACAAATGATTTTTCTTTTCTTTTTTTAATGAATTCATCATCATCATCAGACTCGTGACCTTGGCGGTCGTGGGGGAGACACGAAAGACGATGCCGTGGTAAGCCTCCTCCATCCATCTCGGTCCTCGGCTCTGCGCAGTAGTGCCGAGTCATTCATCCTGGTCCATTCTCTGATGTTGTCCATCCATGACTTGTTCTGTCTTCCCCTCTTTCTGCCACCTTCGAGTGTTCCCTGCAGTACTGTTTTTGGCAGCGTCTTGTGGTGGGTGACGTGGCCGAACCATGTCAGCTTTTTCTTTTTGACGATGGTGAGAAGGGGTTCCTGTGGACCTGCCAGCCGTGTTATTTGACTCTTGACAAATTCATTGGTCTTTCGTTCTCTCCAGGATATGCCCAGCAGTTTTCTATGGCATTTTGTTTCAAATGACTGGATTCGCTTTGCTGTTTCAGCAGTCAATGTCCAGGTTTCACTTCCGTACAGCACGATAGTCTGAATTAGGGCTTTGTAGAGCTTTAGTTTGATTGGGAAACTGATCTCTTTACTTTTCCATATGGTGGTGAGTTTTGTCATGGAAGATGTTGCCATGGCTAGTCTGACTTTGATTTCTGTCGTCGATCGCCCGTCCTTTGTGAGTGTAGCGCCAAGGTATTTAAAAGCGTCTACCTCCTCCAGTTGTTGGCCGTTCATGTAAATTTTAGCAGTGGCGTTGCTTGTGCTGTTCACAAGTACTTTACTTTTCTCCGAGCTCACCTCCATCCCATATGCTCCAGCTCTGTTCTCAAGTCTGGTCGTAAGATCTTGCAGCTCTGTGTTACTTCCGCCCATGAGGTCAATGTCATCGGCAAACCGAAGTTGTTGAGGGGTCTGCTGCCAATGGAGATGGTAGAGTGGAAGTCATGGAGGGTCTCTCTCATAATGTTTTCCAAGAACAGATTAAACAGGACTGGAGATAACAGGCATCCTTGTCGGACCCCAACTGTGGTTTTGAAGTCGTCTCCGACCTGATTGTTCAGGACTGCACTGCTTTCGGTGTTGTATAGTGCTTGAATGGTTTGCACTAGTCCTTCTTCAATGCCAAACATTCTGAGGACCTGCCACAGGCCTTCGTGCCATACCCTGTCGAAAGCCTTCTTGAAGTCGATGAAGTTGTGGAACAGGTCTCTCTGATGTTGAAGATGTTTTTCCATCAGGATGTGGCAGTTAAAAATCTGTTTGATTGTGCTCCTGCCTGCCCTGAACCCAGCTTGTTCCTCTGCAAGGTGTTCTTCTGCCTCCTTCTTGAGTCGATTCAAAATAACTTTGAGCATGATCTTGCTGGCGTGGCTGATGAGGCTGATTGTTCTATAGTTTTGGCATTGGCGTAAATTCCCCTTCTTGGGCAGGGGTATGATGAGTGATTGTGTCCATTCTGTTGGCCACTGTTTTGTCTCCCAAATCTTCTGACAGATAGCTATAACATGAGTGATGACTCTTTCGCCACCATGCTTGAGCAGCTCTGCTGGTATGTTGTCTGCTCCTGGGGACTTTCCTACTGGTAAGCTGCGGATGGCTTCTTCCACTTCTTCCCTCAGTATAGGTAATGGCGAGGGTGCTCTTGATGTTGCTGCCTTCTCTTCTATTATGCTCTTGTCAGGTTGTATTGGGCAGTTGTACAGTTCTTGACAATACTCAGACCACCTGTTCAATGCAGCTGAGCTTTCTGTGAGGAGGTTTCCGGAGCTGTCTTCAATGACTGATGATTTGGTTTGAAGTGGTTTTGTGAGTTTCTTCAGGGTGTCGTATGCCTTTTTACTGTTGCCCACTTTCATGCTTTTTTCGATCTCATCACATTGACCACTGATCCACTTCTCTCTGGCCTTTAACATTGACTTCTTCACAAGATTGTTGGCCTCCCGGTATTCTTTAGGGTTGCAAGACCTGGTTGGTTTCAGTGCTCTTCTTGTATCGCAGAGGTCAAAGATGTCATTGGTAGTCCATGGCTGGTGTTTATTCCTCTGACGACCGAGTACCTCCTCTGCTGTTTCTCAGACTGCCTCATTAAAGTTGTTGGTGAGGTCATTGATGTCATTGTCCAGGAGGGTTAATGCCGCAAAACGTCCACCAAGCTTAGCTTGGAAGATCTCCTTGACATCTGGATCTTTCAGTTTATGAATTAATATTTTATAAAAATCTTAAATAAAATGTAAAAAAAATGTTTTTCAAAAGTACAGTCATGGTACCCCCCCCCCCCCCCCAAAAAAAAAAAAAAATTCAACAACCAAAAAACAAACAAAAAACATATTGGCACAAAAAAATACCGTGTCAGATTTCTTCTGAATATTTTTTTTTTTAAAGGAAATAAATAATACAAAGAGTAAAGAAAAAAAAACAAGAAAACTCAAGTACAGACAGCCATAATAAAGTGATGCAAAGCTGTTGAAGCACAGGCTGTCCTCATTTCCCTCAGGATGACATGAAGAAACTCTATACGGCTGGGCTGCTTGTCAGAGGTGTTTGCTAATACACTTTAGCTGATGATCACGTGCACACGTGATGGCTTGTATTCGCGCACGTGCAAGCAAGCAAGTCTCTTCCTGATCTGCACAGATTCAATTTTATTTGCTGGGCACACAGCTCAGAGAGAGAGAGAGAGGAGGGGGGGGGGAGACAGACAGAGAAAGAGAGAGAGAGAGAGATACAGAGACAGACAGACAGAGAGGATAATGAATAAATACCCATGAGCTTTTTTACGTCCAGTCTCCGCGATACATCATAATTATTCTAAAATAAACCCAGTACCCATAGACTCACACAGTAAAATATGGAAAGAAAGAGAGAGAGAGAGAGAGAGAGAGAGAGAAGAGAGAGAGAGAGAGAGAGAGAGAGAGAGAGAGAGAGCGAGAGAGAGCGAGAGAGAGAGAGAGAGAGAGAGAGAGGAGAGAGAGAGAGAGAGAGAAACAGAAAGACAGACAGACAGGACAAGCAAACAAACACACAGACAGAGACATACAGACAGAGAGAGACAGACAGACAGAGAGAGAGAGAGAGGGGGGGGGGCAAAAGGAGTCAGAGGTAGTGTGTTGATTTAGGGTATCAACTGATCTGTCTCTGTCTGTCTTTCTGTCTGTCTGTCTGTCTGTCTGTCTGTCTGTCTGTCTGTCTGTATATATGTATGTATGTATGTATGTCTCTCTCTCTCTCTCTCTCTCTCTCTCTCTCTCTCTCTCTCTCTCTCTCTCTCTTTCTTTCTTTCTTTCTTTCTTTCTTTCCATACTTTACTGTGTGAGTCTATGGGTACTGGGTTTAATTTAGAATAATTATGATGCATCACGGAAACTGGATGTAAAAAAGCACATGGGTATTTATTCATTATCCTCGAAATAAAAGAATTTATTTGATTTTATTTCATTTTATTTTCTCTCTCTCTTAAATACTTTTCATCTGTGTGTGTGTGTGTGTGTGTGTGTGTGTGTGTGTGTGTGTGGTGTGTGTGGTGTGTGTGTGTGTGTGTGTGTGTGTGTGTGTGTGTGTGTGTGTGTGTGTGTGTGTGTTGTGTGTGTAAGTGTAAGTGTAAGTGTGTGTGTGTGTTTGTGTGTGTGTGTGTAAGTCTGTGTGTATGTAAGCGTGTGTGTATGTAAGTGTGTGTGAGTGTGTATGAGTGTGTGTGTGCACCCACACACATGCACGCATATACACACACACATACACACACACTTATACCATGAATATACATGTGCCCCTAGGGGTGAATCTTCCTCAATAAAGCAGTGGTGCATCTTAGCTGAGAGATGCAGACTGAAATGGAGGAAAACGAATCACGTTCCATAATCCTCCAAGGACTATGTCTGCACATAGGTGTGTGGGGTTTTTTTCATTTATTTAATATTTATTCATTTTGAGGATTTATTTATTTACTTATTCTTTATATCGAGGATAATGAAATAAGCACTCATTGCTTTTTTACATCCAGTCCCCGTGTGTATGCAGTTTTGTAAATTTTGTCATCTGTTTCCACCGGCACACAATGGCCTACTCTTCCGTAAAGCGGAACAGGATTTAACGTGTGCGCAAGATGTTCTCCATGTGTTCGAACACGGGGCCTCGGTTTATAGTCTCATCCGAAGGAGGATAATGGAATAAGCACTCGTGTGCTTTTATTTTAAATTTTACATCCAGATCCCCTCCTGTGTATTCCTCGGCTTAGAGCTCTGAGGTTCACCAATGGTGAGATGTTTGCATGTGCGAAGAGAATAGTAAAATGTTCATTGACCCTCAAAGGGGCAAACTGTATGTTTGCCCCCTTGACCCCAAATAAACATTTTACTATTCTCTTATACATCCAGCTATTTACACAAAAATAAAACATTTTACTATTTTACTATTCTCTTGCGACCATCCCACGCCCCCATCATTTAGGTAGCTGCATTCTGACTTCGGGGATAACACATAGTCCATATAGCCCACGACAGCTGTGCTAGCAGGAACAACATGATAGAGAGGAGTTGGGGGAGGGGGTGTGTGTGTGGGTGGTGGGTGTGAGGGGGGTGGGGGTTGGTTGGAGGATGGAGTAAAAGAAACAACCCCTATGTTATCTTATACCACTAACGATGACGTTCTGTTCACCTTAAACCCCACCACTCCTTCTCCACCTCCACCTCCCTTTCCTGTTACACTAACCCTACCCCATACATACACATGCACGTGCACGCACACACATACATGCACACACAGACAAAACATACATACACACAAGCATGTGCACACACATACATACACACTCATATATACACGCACATGCACACACACGCACGCACGTGCGCACGCACGCTCTCGCACACACAAACACACACATACGCATACGTACACATTTCTAATGAAAACAAGAATGACAACCAGAATATAATGGTTGCTGATGTCCGATCCCACATCCATCATAAATATTTTGACCATTTACAAATTTATACAGATGGATCACGCCTAGATAATCAAGAAACAGGTTCTGCTTTTGTTATACCAGCGTTAAAAATTGAAAAATCATATTATATTGGTAAACATCACTCGATATTTACAGCAGAACTTGTAGCAATACTAATGGGTCTTACTTATATCTTTGATTTGCCGTTGGGTATATTTCAAATTCTTCTTTGCGTTGATTCTAAATCGGCATTGTATGCTTTAAAATCGCCATGTTACAAGAAAACTTCGAAAATCATATTAGAGATTAAGCATGTCATACATCTCTTAACCTTAAAGGGCATAAGTCTGAATTTTTGTTGGGTGCCTTCACACACTGGGTTCTTTCCAAATGAGTGGGCGGATAGAGCTGCCAAAAAGGGTGCAAAACATGGACGGGATGCAATAGAATTGCATGTGCCTTTATCCTTACAAGAAGGGTATAGCTTACTAGAACAAAAATCATGGAGAAAGGTCACTGGTAGTAATCAGCAAAATGAGAGACTTTTAACTAGAACTGCAATCAATACCCATAATCTAACAGTGGGGAACCATTCAGAAGTTAGTACAAGTGTTTTTTACGTCAAGGAGAATTAATACTTTATTCTATAGAATGAAACTAAATGCATTGATAACCAAATTCAGCAAAAATGGTAAATGCCTGTGTGGTGAGAATATCACTAATACTCATATACTTTTTGACTGCCAGAGTGTAAAACCTTTCATGCCCCATTTTTCTGAAAACTCCCTCACCAGCATATTCAGTAATTTAAAATTGGCATTTGAAATTGTGAAAGGTCTTTGTTACAGTCCCATAGGACATTTGTTATAGTTACATTAACGTTAATGACTTGTTGGGTTTTTTTGTTGTTTTTTAAATTCCTGTCGCATTGCCAAGTTTTTCGAGATTTTTTTTTTTTTTTAACACCACATCCACATCTCCCGTTTTTTTATTTTTTTTCTTGTTTTGTTTGTTTGTTTGGTTTGTTTGTTTTTTTGGAGGGGATGGGGGGGGAGGGGGGGGGGCGTCTAATATCACTAAAAGTGAACAGACGTAAAATTGAAGTCAACAACACGTACACACACGTACACACACACAACACGCACGCATGCACACACACACACATACACACACAAAACACACACACACACACAACACACACAACCTCTCACTTTTCTACAACATTTCTGCAACCTTACTCATATCTCTTCTTACATATATACACACATGCACACGCATAAACACACGTGCGCGCGCGCGCACACACACACACACACACACACACACACATACACACACGCAACACACAACACTCACACAACACACAACACACACAACACACACAACCTCTCACTTTTCTACAACATTTCTGCAACCTTACTCATATGTCTTCTAACAGACATACACACATACACACACATAAACACAACGTGCGCACACATACACACACAACACACACACACACACACACACACACATAACCTCTCACTTTTTCTACAACATTTCTGCAACCTTCTCATAATCTCTTCTTAGTAAAGGAATAAGCGAAAAAGTGTTGAAATCATATTCCTCTCCCTCCCCCCCCCCCCAAAAAGAACTGATTTAACCAAAATTTGTTATCACATCTCCTTTTTTACTAATATATATACTACTACTATATTACTACTATATTTTGCTTCATTCCTTGGCTAAAGCTCAGAAGTTCACTAATAGTGATGTTTTGCATATGCTTTTTGCCCACCATGAAGGTAGCCGCATTCCAACTTCTTAGATGTATGCTGGGTATGTTCATGTTTCTGTAACCCACCAAACTCTGACATCATAATAATAATAATAATAATAATAATAATAATAATAATAATAATAATAATAATAATAATAATAATAATAATAATAATAATAATAATAATAATAATAATAATAATAATAATAATAATAATAATGATGATAATAATAATAATGTATGGAATTTATATAGTGCTGAATCTTGTAAAGCAACAAATCACAGTGACTCAAGGGATTTTTAATGTGCATATTTGATCTTCTGCATGTCTGTATACATGAAGACAATTAAGGCACTGGCAGGTCTGCACTTGAAGTTGACCTGGAAGATCATACAAAAATCTGCACCTTTAATTCACAAGACGCTGCTGTAGAGACCGGATGACAAAATTTACCAAACTGCATACACACGGGGACAGGATGTAAAAGAAAAAAACATACGAATGCTTATTCCATTATCCTTGAAATAAAAGAAGAAAAGAAAAAGAGATTCAAACCCAACAGCTTTATGGACCCGTGCGATTGAAGTCGACGGATTTTAACCACTCAGCTAAAGTGTCTAATTAACAATATAAAAAAAATTAAAAGCAGACAAATAAACAAAATATGATCAAATGATGTAAAAGCTTAACCACTCAGCTATAGTGTCTGTCTAATTAACAATATATGAAAAAAGATATATTAAAAACAGACAAATAAACAAAATATGATCAAATGATATAAAAGCTTAACCACTCAGCTATAGTGTCTGTCTAATTAACAATATATGAAAAAGATATTAAAAACAGACAAATAAACAAAATATGATAAAAATTATATAAAAGCTTGCTCAGGCACCTCCAGTTTCTCTAGTTTCCCTCAGGATGACATGAAGAAACTCTTTACCGCTGGACTGCTTGTCAGAGGTGTTTGCTAATACACTTTAGCTGATGATGATCACGTGCACACGTGATCGCTTGTATGCACGCACGTGCAAGCAAACAAGTCTCTTCCTGATCTGCGCAGATGAGATTCAATTTTTAGCTGTGTGTAAAGCACGAGAGAGAGTGAGAGAGAGGGTGGGGAGAGAGGGGGAGAGAGGGGGGGATAGAGAGAGAGGGTGAGGGAGAGAGAGAGAGGGTGGGAAGGGAGAGAGAGGGTGGGAAGCGAGAGAGATAGAGAGGGAGAAAGAGAGGGTGAGAGAGAGAGAGAGGGTGAGAGAGAGAGAGAGGGTGAGAGAGAGAGGGTGGGGAGAGAGAGAGGGGGTGAGAGAGAGAGAGAGAGGGTGGGGAGAGAGAGAGAGAGAGAGTAAGAGACAGACAGACAGACAGGCAGGCAGGCAAACAGGCAGACAGGCAGATAGGCAGAGACTGAGGAAGGTGGAAAAACATGGAAGTAGAGACAGTGAAAAGAGACAGACAGTTGGACAGAGAGAGAGGAGGTGGGAGAGGGAGGGGTGGACAGAAGACAAATAGTGTAGATTGTGTGTGGGGGGAGGGGGGGGGGGGGGGGGCAGGGGGAGGAGGATGTTGTCTGCATGAAGTGTGTGCAACTATTTCACCATGTTTGAACCTTCTCTTTGTATTCCTCTCCTCTTTGTTTCTCTCCTTTCGTCTCTCTATCTCTATCTCTCTCTCTCTCTCTCTCTCTCTCTCTCTCTCTCTCTCTCTCTCTCTCTCTCTCTCTCCCTCTCTCTCCCTCTCTCTCTCTCTCTCTCTCTCTCTCTCTCTCTCTCTCTCTCTCAGGTTTATGAAATGCAATTAACTCTAGATCAAAAAGGTAAGAAATGTTGGGTAATAGGTATAAGGGAATTGTTATGTAGTTCGGGGTTTAATATTGTTTGGCTACAACAGGATGTTGGAAATATTCAGGGATTCTTTAGAGTTTTCAAGCAAAGATTAATTGATATGTTTATTCAGGAATGGTCTGGTGCCATGAGAGAGAGTTATAGATATGAAACATATAGATCTTTTAAGACTATTTTTTAAAAAGAATTGAATCTTGATAACATCAAAATTTACTGTTTCAGAGTTGCACTGTCACAAGCCAGACTGAATGTTCTTCCCTTGAATAATAATCTTAATAGATACAGCAACAACTACCAAGATAAAAACTGTTTTTTTGTGCAGAAATGTTATTGAAGATGAGTACCATCTCATATACATTTGTTTATTATCTGCAGATCTCCGAACAACTTACCTGAAAGATTTTCTTCACGCGCCTATTCCTTTTCTTCTTCAGGCACATAGTAAACATCGTGCAATGCAGCTAGCAAAGTTTTTGTTCCATGCTGTTCAAAGAAGAAAGATAATGGCAGAACTTATTCAGTCTTTGTATTAGATATCAATGCTTTCAGTGTAAAGGCAGATTTGTGTCTAATGTGTATTTTTGCTTTACTTTGAAATTTTGTACAAATTTGTTGTATACACGCACATACACTCCCCATCTCCCTCTGCATTTGAATTGTGGCCCAAGGCTGATGTTCAATAAAAACATTTTCATTACATTTCTCATTTCATTTCTCTCTGTCTGTCTGTCTGTCTGTCTGTCTTTCTGTTTGTCTGTCTGTCTGTCTGTCTGTCTTTTATTACCTCTGACTGTGTGCTTTTCTGTGTGTTTAAGTGTGTATACACGTGCAAGTACATACATGCACATGTATGCATACGTGTGTGTATGTGTGTTGCGTTGTGTGTTGTGTATGTGTGCACTTGTATACATGTACGCATGTGTGCGCATGCGTGCGTGCGTGTGTGTGTGTGCGCGCGTGTGTGTGTTTGTGTGTGTGTGTGGTGTGTGTGTGTGTGTGTGTGTGTGTGTGTGTGTGTGTGTGTGTGTGTGTGTGTGTGTGTGTGTGTGTGTGTGTGTGTGGTGTGTGTGGTGTGTGTGTGTTTATGTGTTGTGCGTGTTTATCTGAGTGAGTGTGTGAATGCTGTGTGTGTCTGTCTGCCTGTCTATCTATCTGCCTGTCTGTTTCTCTGTGTGTGTGCGTGCGCGCGCGTGTGTGTCTGTGCGTCTGTGTGTATCAATGTTGTTTGTGTGTACCACCTATATGTGATGGCTCTGAAGAAAATGCAGGGACTCGATTCTCATTACAAAATTCTCCCAAGTCTCTGAAAACACTGGCACTTTACGACAAGTCTTCCTCAGGATGACAACATAGTCTGACATAAGAGAAGATGGGATGGGGGAATGTGGGGAGAGGGTTGGAGAGGAAGGAAGATGAGATAAGAACAACACCTCCACAATCATACATCACGAACAGTGACGTTTGTTAAACCTCAACCCCTTTCCCTTACCTCCCTTCACACGAACACCATCTCCTCCTCCAACTCCCCAGCCTCCCCTGTCTGCGACAGTTTTTATCGTTTCTGTATCACTTCTTCTTCTGCTGCTGCTGTTTCTTCTTCTTCTTCTTCTTCTTCTTCTTCTTCTTCTTCTTCTTCTTCTTCTTCTTCTTCTTCTTCTTCGCAATTCTTCTTCTTCTTCTTCTTCTTCTTCTTCT
>CM054161.1:36005107-36017607 GCA_028751875.1 Rapana venosa
TCAGCTGATGACCATGTGCACACATGATTGCTTGTTCGTACATGCAAACAAGTCTGTTACTGCCCTACACAGATTCAATTTTTAGCAAGCAGGAGTATGGCCAATCTTTCAGCCTGAAGAAGATTTTTAAAAAACCGAAATTTGCTCTGCCAAACACTTGGGTGTTGTGTTGTTACTTGTCTGCTTTTTTTAAGCATGAGTATTTTATGAGGTTTTTTTGCACGTGTTCATCCATGCACATACATTCTTGTGTGTGCATGCAAATCCCCCTGTAAGGTATGTGTGTGCCTGTGTTGTGTGAGGGTACTCATTCTACTAAGAGAAAGAAATCACAGCCTGTAGTTTCTCCGAGGAGTCTGACTACACCAGCAGCTCAACTTAACTTGTCTGAGACACACTGTCTACAAAATTCAATGCAGTGTGTCAGCAAGTCCTCAAAGACTCCAAGGAAAATACCCGGTCAGCTTATAATGGAAAAACCGGCACTGCAAAGAAACTGTACACACGGATTAAAAGGGATTTTGTTTCCCTGGGTCACAGATTCGAGGTTCGCTCTTTGTGTGATTTTATGTATGGGACCGTTTTTTGTCTGCCATGAAGATAGTGCAACCTGACTTCAGGGAAAATAGGAAAATGATTTTGCCTAAAATAAAAAATGAAAGAAGTGCTACAAAAAAATTGGCTCTACACAAAATGTTAAGTGGCGTTGACAAGCGAAGCCTATCACATTCTTTATACATAAAAACGAAAGAAGTAGCACGAAAACCATGTACACCTTAACAGATAAAGAAAATGAAGTGATGCAAAGCTGTTCAAGCACCAACTTCCTTAATTTCCCTGAGGATTATGTGGAGAAATTTTACCATCAGGCTGGAGGGTTGGATGTAATGTATTCTGGCTGATGACCACACACAGACATACACACACACACACACACACTCACACACTCACACACACACACACACACACACACACTCACACACTCACACACACACACACATACACACACACACACACACACACACACACACGCACACACACACACACACACACACACACACACACACACGTGTTCGCTTGTATGCACATGCAAACAAGTCTGATCCTGATCTGTACAGATTTTGTTGTGTTTTTGCTATCCACATTGCATTGAGAGACAGAGACATGGGCAAGATAGAGGCAGAGAGAGCGAGGATGATATGAAGGGAGGGAGGGTGGAGGCAGGCAGGAGGGAAAGGATGGAGGGAGGGTGGCAGGGAAGAGAGGGGGGAGCTGGTCTGTGTGCATGTATCTTGTTGTGTTTGATCCCCTGTCTTTATATCATTCTGCATTCTGTATCTCTCTCTCTCTATGTGTCTCAATTCTGTCTGTCTGTATGTCAGTCTGTCTGTCTGTCTTTCTCTCTCTCTCTCTCTCTCTCTCTCTCTCTCTCTCTCTCTCTCTCTCTCTCTCTCTCTCTCTCTCTCTCTCTCTCTCTCTCTCTCTCTCTCTCTCTGTATATATGTATGTATGTATGCATGGAAGCATGCCTGGGTGTATGTGCTCATACATCTGCACTCACACACTCACACACACACACACACACACACACACACACACACACATGCCCCATCATATAAATGTATGTATGTATGTATGTATGTATGTATGTATGTATGTATGTATGTAGGTATGTATGTATGTATGTATGTAGGTAGGTAGGTATGTATGTATGTATGTATGTATATAGCCCTACATGTCATATAAAAAAAGAACATGCAGAAAAGCAAATCAGGTTATGTAATTCTCCATACAGACTGACCTCACCAAGCAGTTTATGGCCATTGCTTTAGGAAGGCAACAACAAGATTCGATAGAGATGGCAAGGAGGGGGAGGGGGGTAGGAGAGGAGGCAGAGAAAGGAAGAAATGATAAGAACAACACCTCTGCAATCATATATCACTAACAGTGCCGTCTTGTTTACTTTCACCCACCCCCCCACCCCACCCACCCCCATCCCAGTCAACACTACCTCCCCCTCCCCCCCACCCTCTCCCTCCTCTCAGCCTTTCAGCTGCCTCCAGCAGTTCTGCAACCTTCCCATATATATCTCCCCTTCTTACATTGCAGTCATAAATCAGATAGACCAATGAGATATCAAGAGAGGACGTGTAATCATTTCTTTAGGGTGGGTGGGGGTGGGGGTGGGGACAGGAGAAATGATGGGCGCAGCAGCTTTGCAAAAAATTTCTGGGATTTGTTTTTAAGATATTGGGTCAAACTTACTGGGTCAACTTGTGTCAAAATCTATCGCCTTCTTGGGTCTGCCTGCATTGAATATCATACGCTTCTTTTTTTTAAAGTGACCAACACATTTAGGATCACTTTCAGCTATCCTCTAGTCTGGTTGACTGTTTGGGCACCACTGAAGATTTTGAAACCCAGCTTCCTCCATTTCTCACAGTTCTCAGTTTTCTGTAGTATGGTGTTCCACTTGAGGCCAGTCCATTCTCTGGTGTTGTCTAGGATTTAGAATATGTGTCACCATAATCTTCTGATATTTTCCCAGTCTCTTTGTGTGTATCCATGTTACTTTTTTTGAAACTCTCTGTCTGTCTGTCTGTCTCTTTCTCTCTCTTTCTCTCTCTCTCTCTCAAGCTTTCTCTCTATACTCAATTAAATATTCTCCCCTTACACCAACGTTTAAAATATAACAAAGGAGTCATGATGTTCAAGATCATGACAGGAACTGTTCCATCATACTTAATAGACAAATTCCCCCTAAACCAATCCAGAAATACTATAAAGCCTAGTGTCCCAATTCCGAGATTAGACTTATTCAGATCTAGTCTACTTTACTCAGGCCCTATGCTGTGGAACTCCCTTCCTGATTCAGTTAAACAACATCAATCAATAACAATCTACAAAACTCAATTATCAACTCACTTGATACATCAACAATAACAAACCACAGTCCATAGGCTTAAAAACAAAGTTGCACATCCTCCCTTACCTATCTGCCCTTTCCATCTTACCTATCTGCCCTGCCCTTTCCCTTCACCTGTCTTTCTGTCAGACCTTGTCCCCCCCCCCCCCCCCTCCCCCCCCCCCCTCTCTCTCTCTCTCTCTCTCTCTCTCTCTCTCTCTCTCTCTCTCTCTCTCTCTCTCTCTCTCTCTCTCTCTCTCTCTCTCTCTCTCTCCTCCCCCCTTTTTCAAATTTTCATTGTTGTTGAATAAGTGAGTTTACCAAAGCGAAAACTTTTTTCTTCTTTTTTTTCTTTCTTTTTCTTTTCTTCTTCTTCTTTCTTTTTTTAAATTTTTTTATTACACTATAGTTATAAGAAATATATCTATCATAACAATAATATGTGTTAATCTGTACGAGTATAATGAAAAAGAGTGTTGACAGTGATGATGTGCTGTTGAGAATCATATTCAGTATTTTTTTCTATGTCGTTCTTGTTTGTTTACAAACAAAAAGCATTATCTTTCACACACACACACACACAACCACAGACACACACACACACAACACACCACACACACACACACACACACACACTTCATCCTCCTCCCTCTCCCACTCTCTCTCATTTCTTTCCTCCCCCCTATCTCTCTCTCTCTTACTTACAATGTATAGATGTTCATTCTCTCTCTCTCTCTCTCTCTCTCTCTCTCTCTCTCTCTCCCTCTCTCTCTCTCTCTCTTCCTTCTATAGTTGTTGTGTCTTCTAATAAAGGGCTTTTTCATACGTTCTATTTTCAATATTATTTTGGGCTTGTTGACTGTACTTGAGCTCCAGTAAATGTCCTATTTCAATATCTTATTATTACGTGTAACAACTTATGTGTACTATTCTGCAATATGAAGGTGTTCAATTTTATGATCTATAAGTTTGGCTTACTCTCTCTCTCTCTCTCTCTCTCTCTCTCTCTCTCTCTCTCTCTCTCTCTCTCTCTCTCTCTCTCTCTCTCTCTCTCTCTCTGTTGTTTTTGCTGTTGTTATTACTGTAGTTTTTGTTTTGTTGTTTGTTGATTGATTTGGGTTTTTTTGTCTGTTTGTTTGGTTTTTGTTTTGGTGTATGTGTTTCAATTTTACGTCTGTTCACTTAAAGTGATATTAGACGTGTATGTGTGTGTGGGGGGGGGGGGGGGAGGGGGGGGGGTTTGGGCGGTGATTGTTTTGGGTTTTTTTTTTTTTTTTTTTGTTTTGTTTTTTGTTTTGTTTGTTTTTTTACCTCATTTGTTTGTTTGTTGTTTCTTGTTTTTCTGTTGTTTGTTTGGTTGGGGATGGTTCTTCTTCTTTTTTTTTCTTTTTTTTTTTTTTTTTTTTTTTGGGGGGGGGGGGGGGGTTCTGGGGTTTATTTTGTTCCTTGTTTGTCTGGGGTTGTTTGTTTCCTTTTTCTCTCTTTTTTTTTTTTTCCTTTTTAAAGTTTTTCCCTTTTGCTTCCACTGTTTGAAAGTATGAGTACTGAGTTCATTATTAACATGTGACCCTACGGGCGGGGACTGGATGTAAAAAGCCCATGAGTACTTATTCATTATCCTGGAAAAAATTTGTCTCTATTACCTACAATGTTTAGATGTTCTTTTTGTGACTTTATTGAGGTTTCCCCCTCTTTATTGTGTGAGTGTATGGGTATTGCACTTTTTTTTTATTATCATGACATTCAATTTGTATGAGTATAATTAAAAAGTGTTGGTGTTGTTGATCGTGTGCCCTGTGAGTATTATATATTTAGTATTATCCCTCACACACACACACACACACACACACACACACACACACACACACACACACACACACACACACACACACTCACTCACTCACTCACTCACTCACTCACACACACACACACACACACACACCACACACACACACACACACACACACACACACACTCACTCACTCACTCACATTCTCTCCCTCAATGACTGTATAGGTTTAGATTCTTCTTTTGGTTTGTTTCCTGTTTTTATTGTGTGAATATATGAGTATTGAGTTTATTTCATCATCATGACATATAATTTGAAAACGAGTATAATCAAAAATGAGTGTTGATGGTGATCGTGTACTGTTTTGGGAATTATAAATTGGATATTATCTTTGAAATACACACACACACACTCTTTGTCTGTCTCTGTCTGTCTGTCTCTCTCTCACCTTTTATCGTTTTGCTTATAGTTATGGTGTATCCTGATGAAGGATTCATATTTTATATTTTCAATACTTATTGGACTTGTCCTCTGCACTTAAGTCTTAACGAGTGCCCTATTTCGATATCTTATTGTTATGTGTAACAAGTATATGTACCATTTGATAATGTGTAGATGTTTATCTTTGTGACTTATTAAGTTTGGTTGTTATTCTTCTTGGTTTTGTTGTTGTTGTTTCTTTTTCTCTTTTTTCTTCTTTTGTTGGTTTGGTTTTCTTTCTCTTTTATTTGTTTGTTTTGGTTGTGGGTTGGTTGTTGGGTTTTTTTTTGGGGGGGAGGGAGGTGGGGGGGGGATGATGGGGGATGTTTTTAGGGTTGTCTTTTATTAGTTTGCTTTCGGGGGGGGGGGGGGGGAGTTGTTGGGGGGGGCTGCTTTGAAAAGGGTTATTTCCCCATGTTTCTACTGTGAGACTGTATAAGTGTTGGGTTATTGTTAAGATGTATCCCTACGGGCGGGGACTGGATGTAAAAAAGCACATGAGTGCTTATTCATTATCCTCGAAATAAAAGAATTTGTCATTGTCATTGTCATTGTCTCTCTCTCTCTCTCTCTCTCTCTCTCTCTCTCTCTCTCTCTCTCTCTCTCTCTCTCTCTCTCTGTCTCTCTCTCTCTGTCTCTCTCTCTCTCTCTCTCTCTCTCTCTCTCTCTCTCTCTCGCTCTCTCTCTCCAATTGTAAATCTGAATGCTTCAGTGTGTGTGTGTGTGTGTGTGTGTGTGTGTGTATTTATGTGCGTGCATGCTTGCATTCATGTGTGAGTGTATGTGTATGTGTGTGTATCTTTGTATGTAAAGACATGTATGTGTAAACATCAGCGTATTTTAACGAAATGGGTAGAAATAAATCATGCTTCATAATACACCAAGATGTCTGAGAGCACAATCAGCTGAATGCAGTTATCCCAGAAAAAGAGAACATGATTTCGAGGGGGAGGTGGGGATGGAAGGGTTAGATAGAACTGGCGCCTTTGCAACTATATATCATAACTAACAGTGACGTCTTGTTAACCCTGCCCCACCCCCAACCCCCACCTCCTATCCCAAACACATTACCTCCCCTACCACCCACACCCCAACCTGTCACTTTTCTCTAACAGCTCTGCATCCTTCCTATTATATCCTGTTTTTCTTCTTAAACAGGAGTAAATGAACACCATTGAAATTATAACAGTTCTCTCCTGCACTGAAGTCAAATGTGCTGGGCCTGACTTGTCAGGTGCTTAATGGCAACTCAAAGCATTTTTGCTCGTATGACAGAGAACAATCATTGCTATCTGAGCGTTCAACGCAGAAGAAAAGGAATACAAGTAAGAAATGGCATTGACAAGGGATTTCCATCCCAATTCCTTTTACTAAAATTGTCATTCCTAACATAAACAGACCCATTAAGCAAATAAACAGATGAAATAACGTGATGCAAATCTAGTCAACCACCAGCTTCTCTAATATCCCTAAGGATTACATGAAAAAACTTTACTGATAGGCTGGACAGACATGTTTGCTATAA
Source organism: Rapana venosa (assembly GCA_028751875.1). Taxonomy (NCBI): domain Eukaryota; kingdom Metazoa; phylum Mollusca; class Gastropoda; order Neogastropoda; family Muricidae; genus Rapana; species Rapana venosa. Next base: position 36,011,807 of record CM054161.1, read on the forward strand.
TACACTTTAGCTGATGTACACGAGTACACATGATCGCTTGTTCGTACATGCAAACAAGTCTGTTCCTGTCCCACACATATTCAATTATTAGCAAGCAGGAGTATGGCCAATCTTTCAGCCTGAAGAAGATTTTTAATAAACCGAAAATTTGCTCTACCAAACACTTGGGTGTTGTCTTGTTACTTCTGTGCTTTTTTAAGCTGACTATTTTATGAGGGTTTTTTACACATGTGCATGCATGCACATACATTCTTGTGTGTGCATGCATCTGCTCCTGTAAGGTGTGTGTGTGCCTGTGTTGTGTGAGGGTACTCAATCTAATGAGAAGAGAAAAAAATCACAGCCTGTAGTTTCTCCAAGGAGTCTGACTACACCAGCAGCTCAACTTAACTTGTCTCAGACATACTGTCTACAAAATTCAATGCAGTGCCCTGGTGTGTCCTCAAAGACTTCAAGAAAAAGTCCAGTCATCTTCTCATGGAAAAATCAACACTGCAAAGAAACTGTACACACGGATTAACAGGGATTTTGTTTTCCTGGGTCACAGATCCGAGGTTCACCATTTGTGCGATTTTGTGTATGCGACCGTTTTTTGTCTGCCATGAAGATAGCCGCATACTGACTTCAGGGAAAATAGGAAAATGATTTTGCCTGAAATAGAAAAATGAAAGAAGTGCTACCAAAAAATTGGCTCTATACAAAAAGTTAAGTGATGTTGGCAAGCGAAGCCTATCACATTCTTTATACATAAAAACGAAAGAAGTAACACAAAAAAACCGATGTACACTATAACCGATAAAGAAAATGAAGTGCTGCAAAGCTGCTCAAGCACCAACTTCCTTAATTTCCCTGAGGATTATGTGGAGAAACTTTACCATCAGGCTGGGGGGGATGGGGGTGATGTACTCTGACTGATGACCACACACACACACACACACACACACACACACACACACACACACACACACACTCACACACACACTCACATACACACATACACACACACACACACACACACACACACACACACACACACACACACACACAAACACACACACACACACACACACACACACACACATGATCGCTTGTATGCACATGCAAACAAGTCTGATCCTGATCTATACAGATTTTGTTTGTTGTTTTGTTTTTCTGCTATGCACATTGCATTGAGAGACAGAGACATGGGCAAGATAGAGACAGAGAGAGAGAGCGAGGGGGGATATGAAGGGAGGGAGGGTGGAGGCAGGCAGGAGGGAAGGGAGGGGGGAGGGTGGCAGGGAAGAGAGGGGGTGGCTGGTCTGTGTGCATGTATCTTGCTGTGTTTGATCCTCTGTCTCTATGTCTTTCTGCATTCTGTATCTATCTCTCTCTATGTGTCTCAACTCAGTTTGTCTGTCAGTCTGCATGTCAGTCTGTCTATCTGTCTGTCTGTATGTATGTCTCTCTCTCTCTCTCTCTCTCTCTCTCTCTCTCTCTCTTTTCCTTCTCTCTCTCTCTCTCTCTCTCTCTCTCCTCTTTCTCTCTCTCTCTCTCTCTCTCTCTCTCTCTCTCTCTCTCTCTCTCCTCTCTCTCTCTCTCTCTCTCTCTTTATATATGAATATATATATGTATATATATGTATGTATGTATGTATGTATGTATGTATGTATGTATGTATGTATGTATGTATATGTGTATATATGTATGTTTGTTTGTATGTATGCATGCATGCATGCCTGTGTATGTGTGCTCAGATATCTGCACTCACACACACACACACACACACACACACACACACACACACACACACACACACACACACACAAACATACACACACCCCTTCATATACATGTATGTATGTATGTATGTATGTATGTATGTATGTATGTATGTACGTATGTATGACAGGCCTACATGTCATGTCAAAGAAGAACATGCAGAAAAGCAAACCATGTTATGTAATTCTCCATACATACTGACCTCACCAAGCAGTTTATGGCCATCGCTCGAGGAAGGCAACAACAAGATTCGATAGAGATGGCAAAGGGGGAGGGGAAATAGGAGAGGAGGCAGAGAAAGGAAGAAACGATAAGAACAACACGTCTGCAATCATATATCACTAACAGTGAGGTCTTGTTCACTTTCACCTACCCCCCACCCCCCATCCCAGTCAACACTACCTCCCCCCACCCCTCTCCTTTCAGCCTTTCAGCTGCCTCCAGCAGTTCTGCAACCTTCCCATATTTATCTCCCCTTCTTACATTGCAGTCATAAATCAGATAGACCAATGAGATATCAAGAGAGGACGTGTAATCATTTCTTTAGGGGGAAAGTGGGGGGGTGGCAGGAGAAATGATGGGTGCAGCAGCTTTGCTAACAATTTCATGGGATTTTAGTTTTTAAGATTTTGGGTCAAACTTATTGGGTCAACTTGTGTCAAATCTATCGCCTTCTTAGGTCTGCCTGCCTTGTATATCATACGCTTCGTTTTTGTAAAGTGACCAGTGCATTTAGGATCACTTTCAACTATCCTCTAGTCTGGTTGACTGTTTGGGCACCACTGAAGATTTTGAAACCCAGCTTCCTCCATTTCTCACAGTTCTCAATTTTCTGCAGTAAGTTGTTCCACTCGAGGCCAGTCCATTCTCTGATGTTTAAGATTTAGAATAGGTGGCACTATAATCTTCTGCTATTTTTCTAGTAGTTATGTGTTTATCTACCTTAGTGTTTCTAAAACTCTCTGTCTATCTCTGTCTGTCTGTCTGTCTGTCTGTCTCTCTTCTCTCTCTCTCTCTCTCTCCTCTCTCTCTCTCTCTCTCTCTCTCTCTCTCTCTCTCTCTCTCTCTCTCTCTCTCTCTCTCTTTCTCTGTGCAATTGTAAACCTGAATGCCTCTGTGTGTGTGTGTGTGTGTGTGTGTGTGTGTGTGTGTGTGTGTGTGTGTGTGTGTGTGTGTGTGTGTGTGTGTGTGTTGTGTGTGTGTGTGTGTGTGTGTGTAAGTGTGTGTGTGTGCATGGCTGTGCATGTGTGTGCACTCAAGCGTGTGTGTTCATGTGCATGTGCATGCATGCTTGCATTCATGGGTGGGTGTGCACGTGCGCACACGTGTGTGTGTGTGTCTTTGTATGTAGGGGTATGTATGTGTAAATGTCACAATATTGAGCAAAATAGACAGAAATAAATCATGCTTCATAATACTCCGAGATGTCTCAGAACACAATCAGCTCAAGACAGTTCTCCCAGAAAAAGAGAACATGATTTCGAGGAGGAGGTGGGGATGGAAGGGTAGATAGGACTGGCGTCTTTGCAGCCATATATTATCATCACAAACAGTGACGTCTCGTTAACCCTCACCCCACCCCCAACCCCCACCTCCTTTCCCAACCACATAAACTCCCTACCACCCACACCCCAACCTGTCACTTTTCTCTAACAGCTCTGCATCATTCCTATTATATCCTTTTCTTCTTCTTAAACAGAAGTGAATGAACATCATTGAAATGTTAACAGTTCTCTCCTGCACTGAAGTCGATTGTGCTGGGCCTGACTTGTCAGGTGCTTAATGGCAACGCAAAGCATTTTTACTCGTATGACAGAGAACAATCATTGCTATCTGAGCGTTCAACGAAGAAGAAGAAGAGGAATACAAGTAAGATATGGCATTGACAAGGGATTTCCATCCCAATTCCTTTTACTAAAATTGTCATTCCTAACATAAACAGACCCATTAAGCAAATAAACAGATGAAATAACGTGATGCAAATCTAGTCAACCACCAGCTTCTCTAATATCCCTAAGGATTACATGAAGAAACTTAACTGATAGGCTGGACAGACATGTTTGCCAATACACTTTAGCTGATGACCATGTGCACACATGATCGCTTGTTCGTACATGCAAACAAGTCTGTTCCTGCCCCACACAGATTCCATTTTTAGCAAGCAGGAGTATGGCCAATCTTTCAGCCTGAAGACGATTTTTAATAAACCGGAAATTTACTCTGCCAAACACTTGGGTGTTGTGTTGTTACTTGTCTGCTTTTTTAAGCGTGAGTATTTTATGAGGTTTTTTGCACGTGTGCATGCATGTACATACACTCATGTGTGTGCATGCATCTGCTCCTGTAAGGTATGTGTGTGTGCCTGTGTTGTGTGAGGGTACTCAATCTAATGAGGAGAGAAAGAAATCACAGCCTGTAGTATCTCCAAGGAGTCTGACTACACCAGCAGCTCAACTTAACTTGTCTGAGACATACTGTCTGCAAAATTCAATGCAGTGCCCTGGTGAGTCCTAAAAGATTTAAAGGAAAAGTTCAGTCAATTTCTGATGGAAAAATCAACACTGCAAAGAAATTGTACACATGGATTAAACAGGATTTTGGCTTTCCTTGGCTAGAGTTCTAAGGCTATTTATCTACTTATTTATTCTTTTATATCAAGGATAATGGAATAAGCACTCATGTGGCTAACCATTTACAGTGGGGGTTAATATATGCAACAGGTTTTTGCCCACATGAACTTAACCGCATCCTGGCTTCGCGAAAAAAGGGAAATGATTTTGCCTGAAATATAAAATAAATGAAAGAAGTGTTACAAATAAGTTAGCATTATACAACAAAATTAAATGGCGTTGGCGAGCTAAGCCTATCACATTCTCTATAAAGAAAAACGAAAGAAGTAGCACGAAAACTCTGTACACATAGATTAAAAAAATGAAGTGATGCAAAGCTGCTCAAGCACCAACTTCCTTAATTTCCCACAGAAATATGTGGAGAAACCTTACCATCAGGATGTGTATGTTTGTGTGTGTATGTGTGTGCACATGCACATGCATCTGTGTATATGTATGTGTGTTTGCATGCTTGCATGCATGTGTGTGTGTGTGCGTGCGTGTGTGTGTGTGCACATGCTTGCACACGCAAGTGCATATATCTTTGCACGTAAGGGCATATATATGTAAATATCACAACATTGAGCAAAATGGATGGAAACAAACCATGCTACATAATGCTCTAAGAGGTCTGAAAACATAATCAGCTCAAGACAGTTCTCCCAAAAAAAGACAACATGATTTTGAGGAGGAGGTGGGGATGGAAGGTTAGACAGGACTGGCGCCTTTGCAGCCATATATGATCACTAACAGTGACGTCTTGTTAACCCTCGCCCCACCCCCAACCCCTACCTCCTATCCCAAACACATTACCTCGCTACCACCCACACCCCAACCTGTCACTGTTCTCTAACAGCTCTGCATCCTTCCTATTATATCCTTTTTTTCTTCTTAAACAGGAGTAAATGAACACCATTGAACTTATAACAGTTCTCTCCTGCACTGAAGTCAAATGTGCTGGGCCTGACTTGTCAGGTGCTTAATGGCAACGCAAAGCATTTTTGCTCGTATGACGGAGAACAATCATTGCTATCTGAGCATTTAGCGAAGAAAAAGAGGAATACAAGTAAGACATGGCATTGACAAGGGATTTCCATCCCAATTCCTTTTATTAAAATTGTCATTCGTAACATAAACAGATACATTAAGGAAATAAACAGATGAAATGGCGTGATGCAAATCTATTCAACCACCAGCTTCTGTAATATCCCTAAGGATTACATGAAGAAACTTTACTGTTGGGCTGGACAGACATGTTTGCCAATACACTTTAGCTAATGACCATGTGCACACATGATCGCTCGTTCATACATGCAAACAAGTCTGTTCCTGCCCCACACAGATTCGATTTTTAGCAAGCAGGAGTATGGCCAATCTTTCAACCTGAAGAAGATTTTTAATAAACCGAAAATTTGTTCTGCCAAACACTTG
>CM054161.1:36022607-36030107 GCA_028751875.1 Rapana venosa
TAGGAAAATGATTTTGCCTGAAGTAAAAAAAATGAAAGAAGTGCTACAAAAAAATTGGCTGTACACAAAAAGTTAAGTGGTGTTGGCAAGCGAAGCCTATCACATTCTTTATACATAAAAACGAAAGAAGTAACACAAAAAACCATGTACACCTTGACAGATGGAGAAAATAAAGTGATGCAAAGCTTCTCAAGCACCAACTTCCTTAATTTCCCTGAGGAATATGTGGACAAACCTTACCATCAGGCTGTGTATGTTTGTGTGTGTATGTGTGTGTACATGCACATACATCTGTGTTCATGTATGTGTGTTTGTATGCTTGCATGCTTGCATGCATGTGTGTGCGTGTGTGTGAGTGTGTGTGCATACACTTGCACACGCAGGTCCATATAGCTTTGCATGTAAGGGCATATATGAGTAAATATCACAATACTGACCAAAAAGGATGGAAACAAACCATGCTACATAATGCTCCAAGAAGTCTGAAAACACAATCAGCTCAAGACAGTTCTCCCAGAAAAAGAGAACATGATTTCGAGGAGGAGGTGAGGATGGCAGGGTAGATAGGACTGGCGCCTTTGCAGCCATATATTATCACTAACAGTGACGTCTTGTTAACCCTCACCCCAACCCCTAACCCCCACCTCCTATCCCAAACACATTACCTTCACTACCACCCACACCCCAACCTGTCACTTTTTCTCTAACATTTCTGCTTCCTTCCTATTATATCCTTTTTTTTCTTCTTAAACAGGAGTAAATGAACATCTTTGAAATTATAATAGTTCTCTCCTGCACTGAAGTCAAATGTACTGGGCCTGACTTGTCAGGTGCTTAATGGCAACACAAAGCATTTTTGCTCCTATGACAGATAACAATCATTGCTATCTGAGCATTCAATGAAGAAGAAGAGGAATGCAAATAAGACATGGCATTGACAAGGGATTTCCATCCCAATTCCTTTTACTAAAACTGTCATTCGTAACATAAACAGACCCATTAAACAAATAAACAGATGAAATAACGTGATGCAAATCTATTCAAACACCAGCTTCTCTAATACCCCTAAGGATTACATGAAGAAACTTTACTTATAGGCTGGACAGACATGTTTGCCAATACACTTTAGCTGATGACCATGTGCACACATGATCGCTCGTTCATACATGCAAACAAGTCTGTTCCTGCCCCACACAGATTCGATTTTTAATCACCAGGAGTATGGCCAATCTTTCAGCCTGAAGAAGATTTTTAATAAACGGAAAATTTGCTCTGCCAAACACTTGGGTGTTGTGTTGTTACTTGTCTGGTTTTTTAAGCATGAGTATTTTATGATTTTTTGTACGTATGCATGCATGCACATACATTCATGTGTGTGCATGCATCTTCTCCTGTAAGGTATGTGCGTGCCTGTGTTGTGTGAGGGTACTCAATCTACTAAGAGAAAGAAATCACAGTCTGTAATTTCTCCAAGGAGTCTGACTACACCAGCAGCTCAACTTAACTTAACTTGTCTGAGACACACTGTCTACAAAATTCAATGCAGTGCCCTGGTGAGTCCTCAAAGACTTCAAGATAAAGTTCAGTCATCTTCTGATGGAAAAATCAACACTGCAAAGAAACTGTACACATGGATTAAACAGTATATTTTGCATTCCTTGGCTAGAGTTCTAAGGCTATTTATCTACTTATTTATTCTTTTATATCAAGGATAATGGAATAAGCATTCATGTGGCTAACCATTTACAGTGGGAGTTAACATATGCAACAGTTTTTTGCCCATCATGAAGGTAATCGCATACTGACTTTGGGGAAAAAAGGAACATGATTTTGCCTGAAATTTTATAAAAATGAAAGAAGAGTTACAAAAATTGGTATTACACACAAGAAAACTTCAGTGGCATCAGCGAGCAAAGTATGTCACATTCTCTATAAAACAAAAACGAAAAAAGTAGCACGAAAACTATGTACACATAACCAAATGAAGAAAATGGAGTGATACAAAGCTGCTCAAGCACCAACTTCCTAAATTTCTCTCAGGAATATGTGGAGAAACCTTACCATCAGGCTGTGTATGTTTGTGTGTGTGTGTGTGTGTGCATGTGTGTGTGCACACGCTTGCATATGCAAGTGCTTATATTTTTGGGTGTAAGGGCATATATGTGTAAATATCACAATATTGAGCAAAAGGGATGGAAACAAACCATGCTTCATAATACTCTAAGATGTCTGAAAACACAATCAGCTCAAGACACTTCTCCCAGAAAGAGAGAACATGATTTCGAGGAGGAGGTGGGGATGTAAGGGTAGATAGGACTGGCCCCTTTGCAGCCATATATTTTTACTAACAGTGACGTCTTGTTAACCCTCACCCACCCCCCAACCCCCACCTCCTATCCCAAACACATTACCTCCGCTACCACCCACACCCCAACCTGTCACTTTTCTCTAACAGCTCTGCACCATTCCTATTATATCCTTTTTTCTTCTTAAACAGGAGTGAATGAACACCATTGAAATTATAACAGTTCTCTCCTGCAGTGAAGTCCAATGTGCTGGGCCTGACTTGTCAGGTGCTTAATGGCAATGCAAAGCATTTGTGCTGTATGACAGAGAACAATCATTGCTATCTGAGCGTTCAACGAAGAAGAAGAGAAATACAAGTAAGAAATGGCATTGACAAGGGATTTCCATCCCAATTCCTTTTACTAAAATTGTCATTCGTAACATAAACAGACCCATTAAGCAAATAAACAGATGAAATAACGTGATGCAAATCTAGTCAACCACCAGCTTCTCTAATATCCCTAAGGATTACATGAAGAAACTTTACTGATAGGCTGGACAGACATGTTTGCCAATACACTTTAGCTGATGACCATGTGCACACATGATCGCTTGTTCGTACATGCAAACAAGTCTGTTCCTGCCCCATACAGATTCAATTTTTAGCAAGCAGGAGTATGGCCAATCTTTCAGCCTGAAGAAGATTTTTAATAAACCGAAAATTTTCTCTGCCAAACACTTTTATATCAAGGATAATGGAATAAGCACTCATGTGGCTAACCATTTACAATGGGAGTTAATATATGCAACAGGTTTTTGCCCACATGAACTTAACCGCATCCTGACTTTGGGAAAAAAGGGAAATGATTTTGCCTGAAATATAAAATAAATGAAAGAAGTATTACAAATAAGTTAGCATTATACAAAAAAATTCAGTGGCGTTGGCGAGAAAAGCCTATCACATTCTCTATAAACAAAAATGAAAGAAGTAGCACGAAAACTATGTACACATACACAAATGAAGAAAATGAAGTGCTGCAAAGCTGCTCAAGCACCAACTTCCTTGATTTCCCTGAGGATTATGTGGAGAAACTTTACCATCAGGCTGGGAAGGGGGTGTGATGTATTCTAGCTGATCACCACACACACATACACATGATCGCTTGTGTGCATACGCAAACAAGAATGTTCCTGATCTACAAAACTTCCTTTTTTGCATTGGCACACACCAGAGAGATCGGAACGGGGGGGGGGGGGGGGCGGACAGAGACAAATAGGAAAACAGAAAATGAAATGGAGACAGAGACTGTCAGTATAATTCCCTCTTTTCTATCCCTCTCATTGTTTCTCATGGGGACGGGATAGTCTAGTGGTTAGAGCATTGCGCTCGCAATCTGACGACCCGGGTTCGATTCCCGTTCAAAGGGAATAATTTTCGCTCTGGAGTTAACATCAGGACCCCGTGTGTATGCGGTTTTGTAAATTTTGCCATCTGTTCCCACCGGCACACAATGACCTACTCTTACGAAAAGAAGAACAGGATTTAACGTGTGCGCAAGATGGTCTACGTGCATTTGCACACGGGGCCTCGGTTTATAGTCTCATCCGAAGGACTTTTGGGGGAGAGTGGAGTCGGCACTGATGTGAACTCCAGGGCAAAATATCCCCCTTGAACGGGAATCGAACCCGGGTCGTCAGATTGCAAGCGCATTGTTCTAACCACTAGGCTATCCCGACACCCCCTCCCCTCCCCCAAGGTTCGCGGGAAAAGGTTGTTGGAGGGAGCTTGTGATGGTTGCTAGCCCGAGTAGGCGTCTCACTCAGTCTGGCCTCGCAACTGAGTTATCAGTGTCATCAGTAGGCGAGGCTTAGTAGATGGTGTCCTGCATAGGTTAGCTTAGAACAGGCACCACTGAACAGCACCAAAGTGATGCAGCGCAGCAGCGATGTAGGGATCCTTCGGCTGGTGGCCCGACGGCAGCCTGACATTGATGGACTCCCTGTGGACTTCTGAGCCTGATGATACAACGTAACGAATTTGGTTATGGCTGGGTGTAGAGGCTGGAGTGAGCGGCGTGGGAACAGTAAGACAGGACCGTCATGGACAAATGAGACAGCAAAGAAAAAGAAAAACTCCAAAGAAACAAAAATAGGTGTTGAAAGCGACTACATTAATTTTGCTGGGTTTTTTGGGGGTGGTCTTGGTGATATTCGTACACAGTTCTATCAGGGATGTTTTACAGTTGTATTTGTTAACGTGTTTAATGGATAGAAGAGGGCACACGCGCTAATGATCACCTGTATGAAACAGAGGTATACACACAGTGTAGACTGTCGGGATTTTTTCTGTCTCCTATTTTTTCTTTTAATTTATCTTTAAGGATAGAAACAGACAAGCGGAAGGTGTTTGAGTTCTGTGTGTGTGTGTATGTGTGTGTGTGTGTGTGTGTGTATGTGTGTGTGTGTGTGTGTGTGTGTGTGTGTGTGTGTGTGTGTGTGTGTGTGTGTGTGTGTGTGTGTGTGTGTGTGTGTGTGTGTGTGTGTGTATGTGTGCGTGCGTGCGTGTGTGTGTATATTTTATATATATATATATATATATATATATATATATATATATATATGTATATATATGTATGTATGTATGTATGTATGTATGTATGTATGTATGTATGTATGTATGTATGTAGATAGATAGAGAGACAGACAGACAGACAGACAGACAGACAAACAGATAGATAGATAGATAGATAGACAGACAGACAGATAGATAGATAGATAGATAGATAGATAGATAGATAGATAGATAGATAGATAGATAGATAGATAGACAGACAGAGAGACAGGCAGATAGATAGATAGATAGATAGATAGATAGATAGATAGATAGATAGATAGATAGATAGATAGATAGATAGATAGATATTTAGATAGTAGATAGATAGATAGATAGATAGATAGATAGATAGATAGATAGATAGATAGATAGATAGATAGATAGATAGATAGATAGATAGATAGATAGATAGATAGATAGATAGATAGATGGACGGACGGACGGACGGACGGACGGACGGACGGACGGATAGATAGATAGATAGATAGATAGATAGATAGATAGATAGATAGATAGATAGATAGATAGATAGATAGATAGATAGATAGATAGATAGATAGATAGATAGATAGATAGATAGATAGATAGATAGATAGATAGATAGATAGATAGATAGATAGATAGATAGATAGATAGATAGATGTGTGTGCGTTCGTGTGTGTGTGTGTGCTTCTAGGATTTTTTTTTATCAATTCCTCCATTTATAAGCATCAGCGCAAATAAATGAAAGCTTGTCAGAGAACATAAATCATCTTTTGGAATGGTCTGAGGAATCTGACCAAATGTATAAAGCTCAAATGGATTGCACACCCCCCTCCTCTCCCCCCACCCCCACCCCCACCCCCACTTCCACCCCTTTCCACTTTCCCTGATAAATAACAGATAACGTTCAATAGACGGCTGAGAGAAAGAAAGAGAGATGTTCTGCGATCATACATCACCATCTGTGACGTCTTCTATCCCAATCATTTCATGTGATGTCTTCTATCCCAATCATTTCATCTTACTCTTGCCATTCCTATTCCCTTTTCTGCCTGTCACTTTGGTGAATATGTTCTGCATTTCTCCCATACATAGATCTCTCCTTTCTTATTCATTCCATCAATCAGACAGCCAGGCTGATTGGGGGGTATCAAGAGAGATCACAGTCGTGATGATGCAGAGGAAATGGAGATGATAGCTTTGCCGACACTCTCTGGCATATGTTTAGGGTACTTTTAGAGTCATTCATGTCCAGTGCTTAAGTACTCCTACCTAGAACGTCACAACCATCTTTTTCAGTGCAGTCAGTTAAATTTGAGATTGGTGTCTCTGTAATCTTCTGCCGTTTATTTGAATTCAGATACATCTTTTTGGGTGTGGTAAGTTACATTTGGGATTGGTGACTCTGTAATCTTCTGCCACTTTTTTTAATTTACATACATATTTTTCGGTATGATTAGTTACATGGGAGATTGGTGTCTCTGTAATCGTCCGTTATTTCTTTGTTTTCAGATACATCTTTTTCAGTGTAGTTAGTTACATTCGGGACTGGTGTCTTTGCAATCTTCTGCCACTTGTTTGAATTCAGATGCATCTTTTTCGGTGTAGTTTGTTACATTTGAGACTGGTGTCTTTGCAATCTTCTGCTACTTGTTTGAATTATACCAATGAAAAAGCTAATACAAGTAAACAAATAACTATGCAAATCTGAATATGCAAATTTTCCCCCGTTCTTTGACTAAAGCTCCGAGGTTTACTAAAGGTGAAATTTTTGCGTATGTGACTGTTTTTGCCCACTGTCAAAGTTATAATGTCTGTGGGTTTGGTTTTTTTGGGTTGTTGCTGATTTTTTTATACATATTTGGAAATAAATAAATGAGAGGAAGCGTTCAGTAAATTCTATCACATTCACTTTCCTTCACCTATCCTGTTGTTCTGTAGACAGTGGAGGCACGCCTGAAGATTTTGCAAACAGAGTGCTTAGACCATCATCCTCCATATAAAACAAATACATACATACATAGAAACATGCATACATACATAGAAACATAGAAACAGGCATACATACATACATACATACATGCAAGCATACATGCATACATACATACATACATACATACATACATACATACATACATACATACATACATACATACATACAAAAAGAAAGAAAGAAAGAAAGACAGACAGACAGACAGAAAGAAAGACAGAAAGAAAGACAGAAAGAAAGAAAGAAAGACAGACAGACAGACAGACATAAAGACAGACAGACAGAGAAAAAGAGAAAGAGAGAAAGAAAGAAAGAAAGAAAGAAAGAAAGAAAGAAAGAAAGAAAGAAAGAAAGAAAGAAAGAAAAAAAAGAAAGACAGACAGACAGACAGACAGAAAGACAGACAGACAGACAGACAGAAAGACAGCCAGCCAGCCAGAAAGAAAGAAAGAAAGAAAGACAAAGAAGGAAAGACAGAAAGAAAGAAAGAAAGAAAGAAAGAAAGAAAGAAAGAAAGAAGACAGAAAGAAAGAAAAAAAGACAGACAGACAGACAGAAAGAAAGAAAAAAAGAAAGAAAGAAAGTAAAATAAATAAGATAGATAAATCAAAAAAACAATTTATCGCAT
>CM054161.1:36032607-36035107 GCA_028751875.1 Rapana venosa
ATGCAATTCTATTGCATCCCGTCCATGTTTTGCACCCTTTTTGGCAGCTCTATCCGCCCACTCATTTGGAAAGAACCCATGTGTGTGAAGGCACCCAACAAAAATTCACACTTATGCCCTTTAAGGTTAAGAGATGTATGACATGCTTAATCTCTAATATGATTTTCGAAGTTTTCTTGTAACATGGCGATTTTAAAGCATACAATGCCGAATTTAGAATCAACGCAAAGAAGAATTTGAAATATACCCAACGGAAAATCAAAGATATAGTAAGACCCATTAGTATTGCTACAAGTTCTGCTGTAAATATCGAGTGATGTTTACCATATAATATGATTTTTCAATTTTTAACGCTGGTATAACAAAAGCAGAACCTGTTTCTTGATTATCTAGGCGTGAACCATCTGTATAAATTTGTAAAGGTCAAAATATCTATGATGGATGTGGGATCGGACATCAGCAACCATTATATTCTGGTTGTCATTCTTGTTTTCATTAGACACCTCTATATCAAAATGTGCTTTATTCATCTCCATGATGGGCAAGGTAAGATTGCTTCTCGTGTGTCCATGCTGTGTTGATTGACTTCAGAGTTTTTACCAGATCAGACACTATGTACTTATGGGCATTAAAGAGGATATATATTTCGCTCTTTAGGAAAATTAAACTCTGATTTCACTTTTATTTCTTCTGAAATAAAGTTTTCTGTCGTTTTGTTTCTAAGCAAATATTTAGCACATGCCAGTTGACGGTAATCATCTAAAGGCAATATGCCGACTTCGTTTATGTTCCCAGGGCTGAGGCGTGATAAGGCACACCAAGAGCCAGTCTGTATGCTTTGCAGTCTAATACTTTGTAACTTTTTAAGTAAATATCTTAGGCGCACTGAAAAAGACCTCTTGACCATAGGATAATTTTGAACGAATAAGGGATGTAGCTAAATTTTCATATTTAATGTGTCTTGGCCCCAGAACTGTTTACTTACATCTTCAAAAAGTTTAAGCCTTTCTTTGCTTTAGTTAAATTGTCTTCGATATGTACATTCCAAGTTAGCTTAGAAGTGGAATAACACCAAGAACTTTACAGTGTCTTTATATCAATCATGTTGGTCCCAATTCTAAATGCTGGTAGGTCATCTGGATTACTTCCATTGTTTAAAAAGCCACGTGTACGTTTTTTCTGTGGATAAAGTAAATCCATTTTCGAGCATATAACTATCGATGTTGTTAAGCTGGTTCTGGTATACCTTTTTAATGTAGTTTAACGCTCTTTTTGGTGTGTTTCGTTTCATAGAAACATTCATCCACATACATATATCATCTGCATATTGTACTAAGACGACTTCCTTCGATAATTTCATAGTAAGATCATGCAGCAAAACATTAAATAAGAGAGGCGATATTACAGAACCTTGGGGAAGTCCCATATGAAGAGATCTAAAACTAGAATATGATTTAGCTACTCTAACCTGTATACTTCTATTAGTCAAAAAACTTTTAATATAATTATAAAAAGGCCCAGAAAAACCCAGATTCTTAAGTTTATGTAGCAACTTAGCATGCCAAACTTGATCATACGCTCTTTTTATATCAAAAAATGTTGCAAGAACGCTCTTTCTTCTTGCAAACTGAATTTTTATATGCGTTGAAAGCTTAACCAAGTTATCTATGGCAGATCTGTCTTTTCGAAAACCCGCTTGATTGACCGGGATTATTTTATTTTTATCACAGAAGTACATCAGCCTTTTGAGAATAATTCTCTCCATTAGCTTGCCAGTGTGTGAGGTCAAAGCAATTGGCCTGTAGCTAGTTTTGTCTGTTCTGGGTTTTCCTTGTTTATGAATAGGAATGACAATAGATTGTTTCCAATCCACTGGCATAACACCTTCAATCCAACATTTATTGAACAATTTATGCAGTAGAAAAATAAAGTTTGCTGGTAGATGTTTTAGCATGTCATTAGAAACTGCATCTAACCCGACAGATGTTTTTTTAGCAGAAAGAGACAGTAAAGCATCTCTAACTTCATCCACTGATATTGGAGCATTAATGCATGAACTGTTGTCAGAGATTGGGTCATTATACTCTGTTTTATTTTCTCTTCTGTTCTATAGTTCCTACACTTAAGTGACAATCCTTCAAGACGCATCGATTTTGAAAACATATCTGCAACGCCTCTGCCTTTTCTAAATTTGATGGGAATTCTTTGTTTTCCAGTCTCACTGGACAAGTTGGTAAATAACGCCTTTTTTCATTTCATGAAATTTTTCCCAAACCTTTTTAGGTCCTTATGATTTGAAATTTCGGTGGTACAAAAAGAAGTCCAAAACTGTCTCTTAGCCTGAGCTACAACAAGGTTACAATGAATTTTAGCTTGTTTCTGTTTTACATTATTTTCTGATGTTTTATCTTTTAGTAAATTTTATACATTGAACGTTTATTTTTAACTGCTTCCTCACATTGCTGGTGTCCACCAGATATTTCCCTGATGTTTATTTATT
>CM054161.1:36042607-36045107 GCA_028751875.1 Rapana venosa
TGTGTGTGTGTGTGTGTAAGTGTGTGTGTGTGTGTGTGTGTGTGTGTGTGTGTGTGTGTGTGTGTGTTGTGTGTGTGTGTGTGTGTGTAAGTGTGTGTGTGTGTGTGTGTGTGTGTGTGTGTGTGTGTGTGTGTGTGTGTGTGTGTGTGTGTGTGTGTGTGTGTAAGTGTGTGTGTGTAAGTGTGTGTGTGTGTGTGTGTGTGTGTAAGTGTGTGTGTGCGTGTGTTTGTGAAAGTGTGTGTAAGTGTGTGTATGTGTGAGTGTGTGTGAGTGTGTGTGTTGTGTTTGTAAGTGTGTGTGTGTAAGTGTGTGTGTAAGTGTGTGTGTGAGTGTGTGTGTGCAAGTGTGTGTAAGTGTGTGTAAGTGTGTGTGTGTTTGTAAGTGTGTGTGTGAGTGTGTGTGTGAGTGTGTGTGTGTGTAAGTGTGTGTGTAAGTGTGTGTGTGTGAGTGTGTGTGTGTGTAAGTGTGTGTGTAAGTGTTGTGTGTGTGTGTGAGTGTGTGTGTGTGTGTTTTTAATTCTTTTATATCGAGGATAATGGAATAAGCACTTATGTGTTTATATGTGTGTGTGTGTGCGTGCGTGCGCGCGTGTGTGTGTGTGGGGTGTGTGTGTGTGTGTGTGTGTGTGTGTGTAAGTGTGTGTGTGTGTGTGTGTGTTGTGTGTGTGTGTGTGTGTGTAAGTGTGTGTGTGTAAGTGTGTGTGTGTAAGTGTGTGTGTGTGTGTGTGTGTGTGTGTGGTGTGGTGTGTGTGTGTGTGTGTGTGTTGTGTGTGTGTGTGTGTGTAAGTGTGTGTGTGTGAGTGTGTGTGTGTGTGTGTAAGTGTGTGTGTGAGTTGTGTGTGTGTGTAAGTGTGTGTAAGTGTGTGTATGTGTGAGTGTGTGTGAGTGTGTGTGTGAGTGTGTGTGTGAGTGTGTGTGTGTGTGTAAGTGTGTGAGTGTGTAGTGCGCGTGTGTATGTGTCTGTGTGAGTTTGCGCGCGTGCACGCGTGCGTGCATGCGTGCGTGTGTGTGTGTGTGTGTGTGTGTGTGTATGTGTGTGCATGTGTGTGTAAGTTTGGTGCGTGTGCATGTGTGTGCGTAAGCATGTGTGTATGTGCGTGCGCGCGTGCGATCGCTTGGAGGGGTTGGGAGGGAGAGGAGAGGATATAAGAACAAACGCCTCTGCAATCGTATATCACTAAACATTGGCGTCTATTCAACCCCCTACTCCCCCCCCCCCCCCATCTACCCCCACACCCCCACCCCCCCCATCCCTACTACCTTGCAACCAAGACACACGAGGTTCTTGCCCCTTCCCCAGCCCCCTTTCCAACTCCCATCCCCCAAATGTCACTTTTTTTTGGGGGGTAACAATTCTGCATCTTTGCAATATCTCTTCTTTGCTGCATTGCATCACGAATCAGATTGACAGACAGACAGACCGATTTTTTTTTTATTCTTTTATATCGAGGATTATAGAATAAGCACTGATGTGGTTTTTTTACATCTAGTCCCCGTGTGTATGAGGTTTTTGTAAAAATTCTGTCATCTGTTCCTACAGGCACACAATGGCCTACTCTTACGAAAAGAAGAACAGGATTTTAACGTGTGCGCAAGATGTTCTGCGTGCGTTCGTTAGCACACGGGGCCTCGGTTTATAGTCTGATCCGAAGGACTTTTTGGGGGAAAGTGGAGTCTGCACTGATGTTAACACCAGGGGGAAAATATCCCCCTTGAACGGGAATCGAACCCGGGTCGTCAGATTCCGAGCGCAATGTTCTAACCACTAGGCTATCCCGACCCTCATGGAGTATCAAGAGACCGATGGAATATTAAGAGAAGTTTTTGGTAATCAGGTAGAGGGAGGGTGGAGGGGGTGGGAGGGAAGGGGAGGGAGAAGGGAGGAGAAATGATAGCCAGTTTTGCTAATATTCTGTGAGATTGGTTTCATGTGGGGTTGGTGGGGTTTTTAAATCAAACTGTGTTGTACTGTAACTACGTCTATTTTAATTAAAACGTTAGATACCTATTTTTTTATGCGAGTGAGTATTATAGTTTGATGTCTGTAGTTTGCCAATTTGTCTGTGATTAAACTCATACCAAAAATGCATAATGCAGCTCATACCCCTGAAAATATTTTATTAGCAACAATGCACTGTTTTGTTGTTGTTTTTTCTTCTTCTTCTTCTTCTTCTTCTTCTTCTTCTTCTTCTTCTTCTTCTTCTTTCTTCTTCTTCTTCTTCTTCTTCTTCTTCTTCTTCTTCTTTCTTCTTCTTCTTCTCGCAATTCTTCTTCTTCTTCTTCTTCGCAATTCTTCTTCTTCGCAATTCTTCTTCTTCGCAATTCTTCTTCTTCTTCTTCTTCTTCTTCTTCTTCTTCTTCGCAATTCTTCTTCTTCTTCTTCTTCTTCTTCTTCTTCTTCTTCTTCTTCTTCTTCTTCTTCTTCTTTTTCGCAATTTCTTCTTCTCTTCTTCGCAATTCTTCTTCTTCTTCTTTTTCTTCTTCTTCTTCTTCTTCTTTCT
>CM054161.1:36052607-36058642 GCA_028751875.1 Rapana venosa
CCCCCAATCCATTAAACCATGAGTGGTGGTCTGGGTGCTAGTCTTTAGGATGAGACGATAAACCTAGGCCCCGTGTGTTACACGTAATTAGTAAGCGCACGTAAAAGGACCCACGGCAATGAGAGAGATGTCCCTGGTAACATTCTGTAGAAGAAAAGAAAAACTCTGAAAGGGAAACAAATACAGTTGCAGACAGGAGAGTAGGCCATTGTGTGCCGGTGGGAACAGATGACAAAATTAACAAAACCGCATACACACGGGGACTGGATGTAAAAAAAAAAAGCACATAAGTGCTTATTCCATTATCCTCGATATAAAAGAATAAATAAAATAAATAAACAGGAAAAGACAAAATAATAATGGGTGGCGCTGCTCTTGTGGCGACGCGCTCTCCTCAGGGAGAGCAGCCCGAATTTTACGCAGAGAAATCTGCCGTGACTTAAAGTGGTATAAAATAATATTTTTAAAATTGTAAAAATATCTTGCATTTTATACATTGATGCCCGAAGAGGGGTCACAATGCGGCTACCTTCATGGTGAGCAAAAACGGTCGTATACGCGGTCTGTTAATCTTGTTTGTGAACTGTCGCGTGTGCGCGTGAGTGATTTAAATGCAAGCGCTTTGATTTGTTTTGTTTAACTAGATTCGGCGCTATAAAAAAAAATCCATATACTTTTTTTTTATCATCATCGTCGTCGTCGTCGTCGTCGTCGTCGTCGTTGTTGTTGTTGTTGTTAAAAAAATTATTATCATTATTATTATTATTATTATTATTTTGTTATTGTTGTTGTTATTATTATTATTATTGTTATCATCATTATTATTATTATCATTATTATCATCATCATTTTTATTATCACTATTATTATTATTATTATTACCATTATCATTAGCATTATTATTATTACCATCACCATCGTGATTATTATTATCACCATTATTATTATTATCATTATTATTATTATTATTATCATTATTATTATTATTATCATCATCATCATTATTATTATTATTATTATTATTATTATTATTATTATTATTATACACAAAATCTCACTAATTGGTAAACCTCGGAGTTGAGGAACAATCGAAAAAAATTTTAAAAATTGAAAAAAAGATGGAAAGCTTCGTCAGTTGATAATGTAAGCAAAATGCCATAGCCCTGCATAAACATGTCGTCATGCTTTGAAATATCATTATTATTACCCTGCATCTTCCATGACAAGCACTTAGTATTTTTTTTCAAAAACTTACGCTCTCCCTTAAAGGAGAAAAATTCCTCTGAAGATTGAATTTGGCTGCCTAGGAGGCGAGGTATTTGAAAACAGCCATACACATAAACGTATCAACCACTATATGCTTAAAGGTCTCACAGCCATTCTTCTGAAGTGCTGAAGTGAGACAGTTCATATTCTGGGTGACCCCCTCCCCCACCCCCGAACCCCCACCCCCAGGGTGTTAATCTGGGGAACGCCCAAAATACAGCAACAAGATTTTGCTTTCGTAATTATGTCTAAAGCATATTAGGGACGGGATAACTTAGTGGTCAGAGCACTCGCTTTTCCCCCAAGCTAAGGTTAAGCAGCATCGAACGTGGTTACCAGTGGATGGGTGACAGTTTGCGCGCTTTGGCTTCAGTAAATTTCCTCCCCCCCCCCCCCCCCCCCCCCCCCACCACCCACCCACTTCACCCAGCTGTAAACGGGTACCTGCCCTCTTTAAGGTCAGGGAAGGTCAAGCAGCGAGGGAGAGGAGATGGGTGCCGCCCTCAATATGCTGGCCCTAGAGAAGCTGAGGTCTCTGACGGCTCGCTCCCCAACAACCGCATAGGTTATGGGACTCCTTTACTCTTGTTTTTAAAGCATACTAAGAAAAAATTAAAAGTAATGGGGAAGGGAGCAATATTTGTTCTTGTGATTATATCTCGTCCTTCGGATGAGACTATAAACCGAGGCCCCGTGTGCGAACGCATGCAGAACATCTTGCGCACACGTTAAATCCTGTTCCGCTTTTCGAAAGAGTAGGCCATTGTATGCCGGTGGGAACAGATGACAAAATTTACAAAACCGCATACACACGGGGACTACATTAAAAAAAAAAAAGCACATGAGTGCTTATTCCATTATCCTCGATATTTTTTTTGAAAATGTCATCTGAGCGCTTTGATTTGTTGCTTTACAAGATTCAGCGCTATATAAAATCCATACATTTATTATTATTATTATTATTATTATTATTATTATTATTATTATTAGATAAATTTACATTTCCAGCGAAGGTATCCGATGTAAAGACGGAGTCGAAGCTAACCTACAGGTCTGATTCGTTTTTGAGTGTACTTCTTCTTCCTTGTCGAACGCTCAGTGGCAACTAGTGTTGTCTGTCATATGAGCGAAAATGCGTGGCGCTGCCGTTAAGCGCCTGACAAGTCAGGCCCAGCGCATCCGACTTCGGCGTCGGAGAGAATGGTTACATTTTTAAGTTTTTCTGGAATAAAGGGCTGGAGAATGGACCAAGAAGGCGGAAAATAGACAAGAAGGAGGTGACAGGGGTAACAGGCAGAGGCAGAAACAAAGAGAGGGATACACACGGTGGCAACGGATGACAAAATTAATAAAACTGCATACGCACGGGGACTGGATGTAACAAAAAGCACATGAGTGCTTATTCCATTCTCCTCAAAATCCAAGAATAAATAAATTAAGAACTACATAGAACGCGCGCGCGAGCGCACGCACGCGCACACACCACATACACACACACCACATACACACACACGCGCACGCACACACGCACACACACATACACACATACACAGACACACATACACAACACACACACAAACTCACACACACACACACACTCATACACACACAAACACAACCACAAACACGCACACATACACACACATACACAGACATACACATACACACACATACACACACATACACACACATACAACACACACACATACACATACACATACACACACATACAACATACACACATACAAGCGCGCACACACATACACATGGAGAAAGGTCACTGATAGTAATCAGCAAAATGAGAGACTTTTAACTAGAACTGCAATCAATACCGATAATCTAACAGTGGGGAACCATTCAGAAGTTAGTACAAGTGTTTTTACGTCAAGGAGAATTAATACTTTATTCTATAGAATGAAACTAAATGCATTGATAACCAAATTCAGCAAAAATGGTAAATGCCTGTGTGGTGAGAATATCACTAATACTCATATACTTTTTGAATGCCAGAGTGTAAAACCTTTCATGCCCCATTTTTTTTAAAACTCCCTCACCAGCATATTCAGTAATTTAGAATTGGCATTTGAAATTGTGAAAGGTCTTTGTCACAGTCCCATAGGACATTTGTTATAGTTACATTAACGTTAATGACTTGTGTTTTTGTTTTGTTTTGGGTTTTTTTGATTCCTGTTGCATTGCCAAGTTTTTCGAGATTATTTTTTTTTAACACCACATCCACATCTCCCGGGTTTGTTTGTTTTTTTGTTTTTGTTTTTGTTTTGTTTTTGGAGGGGGGGGGGGTGCGTCTAATATCACTAAAAGTGAACAGACGTAAAATTGAAGTCAACAATAACAACACACATACACACACACACATAAACACACACACATACACACACATACACACATATACACACATACACACACATACAACACACACATACACATACACACACACACATACAACACATACACACACACAAATACACACAAACACACACACACACACACACACACACACACACACACACACACACACACACACAGAGTCCCCTTACTTCTGTTCCTTTTTGCCAAAAGTAAAAGAAGAAGAAAAATTCATGCAAAAAAAAAAAAGAAGAGAAAACCCCCAGTAAAGATGTAACAGGGTTTTTTGTGCAGCAGAAAAACATACCAGGGGCAGATTCGAAGCAAGAAAGAAAACAAAATAATCCTCTTTGAAGAGATGAACGGAAAACTCTCTGTGTGTGCGTGTGTGTGTGTGCATGTATGTGAATGCGTGCACCGTGTGTGTGTGTTTGGGGGGGGGGTGAGTGTATGTGTGTGTGTGGGGGGGGGGGGGGTGTGGGGGTGTGGGGGTGTGGGTGGGTGTGCGTGCGTGCGTGTGTGTGTGCGTGTGTGTGTGTTGTGTGTGTAGATAGATAGATAGATAGATAGATAGATAGATAGATAGATAGTGTGTGTGTGTGTGTGTGTGTGTGTGTGTGTGTGTGTGTGTGTGTGTGTGTGTGTGTGTGTGTGTGTGTGTGTGTGTGTGTGTGTGTGTGTGTGTGTGTGTGTGTGTGTGTGTGCGCTCGCGTGCGTGTGGGTGTGTGTGTGCGCGCGCGCGCGTGTGTGTGTGTTGTGTGTAGATAGATAGATAGATAGATAGATAGATAGATAGATAGATAGATAGATAGATAGATAGATAGATAGATAGATAGAAGATGGATGGATGGATGGATGGATGGATGGATGGATGGATGGATGGATAGATAGATAGATTGTGTGTGTGTGTGTATGCGCGCGCCTGCCTGCCTGCCTACGTGCGTGTATGTATGTAAGACAGACACACAGACAGACAGACTGAGGGGAGGGGGGGGGAGATAAGGGGGGCAAAAATCTTGTATGTTGACAGAGCCAAATCCTCGTCTTTTGATACCCAGTGATGGAGAAATGACAAGATAACATTGCAGCGGCAGTGCAGATCAATGGAGAGAGAGAAAGATGGCTAAAATGAAATAAAGACAGAAATAAAAGAAATGCTACCTTCATCTTATCTTCTGCTGAGAGAAAAGTAATGGAACTGCTGACAAAGAAAGCCCTGCAGGGCCCAATGAGAATACCCTGCATGCTGCACACGAGGCTGCTGCTGTAAAACTGCGTTGAGGGGATTGGTGGCCAGTTGCCCTAGCTAACAGTGGAGTGTTGGTCTAGCGGTAACAAACCCATCTCTTTTTCTTTCTTTTTTTTTTTTTGGTTTAAAATTCTTTTTAGTCTGGGTTTTTTTTTCGAGGATGATAGAATAAACACTCGTGTGCTTTTTTTTTTTTTTTTACATCCTACATTTATTTATTTATTTACTTATTTATTTTATTTATTCTTTTATATCGAGGATACTGGAATAAGCACTCGTGTGGGTTTGTTGGGGTGTTTTTTTTTACATCCTACACACCCCGTGTGTATGTAGTTTTTTGTAAATTTTGTCATCCGTTCCTACCAACAAACAATAGCCTACTCTTCCGAAAAGCGGAACGGGTTTTAACGAGTGCGCAAGATGTTCTGCGTGCGTTCGCACGCGGAACCTCGGTTTATAGTCTCATCCGAAGGACTTTTAGTAAAGCGAGAAGTTGTGGAGTTCAATTTCCCTCTAAGTTCAGACTCCCCTCCCCCATCCCCCTACCCCACCCCCCTCAATGCAGCAGGCCACGAGTGGTGGTCTGAGTGCTAGTCTTCTAGGGTGCGATGATATTTATGTGGAATGGTAATAATCCCTTAACACATACATCAAAAGAATAAACTTATTATAAATCAGCGCTACAGACATGCACTTGGATGAAGGTTTAATTGTTTAAATCTAGTTGAGGAAGTTGGTGTTTGTACTGCATACTCTTTCTGTCTGTCTCTGTCTCTCTGTTCTCTCTCTCTCTCTCTCTCTCTCTCTCTCTCTCTCTCTCTCTCTCTCTCTCTCTCTTTCACACACACACACACACACACACACTCACATACCACAACCAACGTGTATGTTTGTGTTTGGGAGGTATGCACAGCGCACACACGACGTGTGTGTGTGTGCGCGTGGGTGCATGCGTGCGTGTGTGTGCGCGCGCGCGCGCGCGTGCCTACACGCTCGCGTGTGTGTGCGCATGTCTGTGTATGTTCCTGCGTGCATGCCTACGTGCATGCGTACGTGTGTGAACGTATATATGCGTGTACGCAGCATATGTGTGCATAATTTTTTTATGTGTATGTGTGTGCAAAACAAAACCTGTTTGAACTCAAAACAAGAT
>CM054161.1:36059142-36078780 GCA_028751875.1 Rapana venosa
TGTATGATTAGTATGTATGTATGTATGTTGTATGTATTATGTTTTATGTATGTATGTATTGTAGTTAACACATCTTATAAAAAACAGCACATGAAAAACATACATAATACACGTTTGCTTTCCCCCCCCACACACACCATACACACGCACGCACGGAAGGCGCACACACACACGCACACACACACACACACACACACACACACACACACACACACACAGGTTCATGCCAAACTTCCCTGACGTCAACCTTTAACAACTCAACTCCCAGAAATGACTAATGTTCTGGAAACAGATCACACCAACAGTGAAGTCTTTACCATCCTCACCCTTCGCAAATTTTATTGCAAAATTGTCTGGTCTTCTTGTCGGTGTTTCGTGGTATCATTGTCTGGCTCTGTCCTCGTTTTTAACCGATAGTTTTGCTGCAGACAGTCATGGTAACAGCAAAATCTAAATTTCAGAAAGACAGCAGCATACATCGAAACCTGTGATTGGTCAAAAGCCAGCTGCATTACGAACAGGATTGGTTCAGTCTGACATCATTTCACGCAACCATAGTTGTTGTTGTTTTTTCTAACAAAAAGAAAGAAAGAAAGAAAGAAAGAAAGAAAGAATGAATGAAAGAAAAGAAAAGAAAGAAAAGAAAGAAAGAAAGAAGAAAGAAAGAAAGAAGGAAGGAAAAAAAGAAAGAAAGAAAAAAGAAAGTAAGAAAGAAAGAAAGAAAAGGAAAGAAAAAAGAAAAAAAAGAAAGAAGGAAAGAAAGAAAGAAAGCAAAAAAAGAAAAAAAGAAAAAAGGAAGAAAGAAAAAACGAAAGAAAAAAAAGAAAGAAAGAAAGAAAAATCCTGTTCTTCTCCTCGGGTCAAAAAAACGGCCGTTCAAGTATCATTCTCGTCGAGAACCGTTTTATACCAGTCTTTCTCCCTGAAGTTGGAATACCGCTACCTTGAAGGTGGGATAACAGGTCACATACATAACCATTGATGAACCTTAGATCTCTAGCGAGCACACAGATTACCCCCACATGCACATACATACACACACAGAGGGGACACACACACATACACACACACCGACTCATGCACACTCATACACACACCGAGGATACACACATCACACACCCCCTCAAGGAAACACACACACACACCGAGGACACACACACAAACACACACACACACACCACACACCCCACACACACCAAAACACACACAAAACAAACACGCATACGCACACGAGGACACACACATACACAAACAAACACACACACACACACCACACACCAAGGAAAACACACACACCGAGGCACACACACACACCACACAACACCACACACACACACACACCACACACACCGAGGACACACCAACACACCGATGACACACACACGCGCGCGCACGAACGCACGCACACCACACACACACACACAACAAACCCCCTCAAGATTTCTTTCAGGACTTCAAACTTTAAAAACAAAAATAAAAATTTTCTATGAAATGACTAATGATCCTGAAAATAAAGACTGTTGAAGATGTCCCATTCCAACTTTTCCAGAATGTTACTGGAAAATCTGTCTGATGATTTTTGTTGTCAGTATTCTGCAGTAAAAAATGTCTGGCTCTGTAACTCGCTTTAATTAAGCCGAAAGTTGTAGGAAAGACACCAGCAACATCTAAAATATTTCAACAATACAGCAACATTAATCGAAAACTGTTTATGGATCAGAAACAAGACGTATTAGAGATATGAGAGACATGATTGGTTCAATCTGATGTCATTTCACGCAGTTATCGTTTCCTAACATCCTGTTTGTCTCGTCCAATCAAAAACAGTCATTCCAATACATTCTTGGGGGGGGGGGGGGGGCGGGGGTTCTCCTAGAGTTGTTTTGTATCTATCTTCTTCGTTTTCATTACTTCATGGAAGCTGTTATAAGAACGTCGTAAGCTTTCCAAGAGATTAAGAAAGTGTGATCCAAATTCTTTGAGCAAAGCCAATACATACAGACACAAAATAAGGAAGAACTTTAGAAGAAAGCAAAATTGGAAAGAAAATATGACAAACGATGTAGTAAACAACTCCTCTGCCTAACACCCACAGCCTGTCTGAACTTCCATCCATATTTTCTGCCATCTTCTCAGACAAAGTTCGAAACATACGCTCCAGACTGGATCAGACTCAATTCCAGCCTGCGCCTCCTGATCCCCAGTTCTCTGGCACTCCTCTCTTTTCCTTCCATCTCACAAGTGAAAAAGAAATCCTGACAATTCTGAAGGAAATGACTATAAAATCATGCGACCTTGATCCCATACCTGCTCCTGTTTTCTCACAATGCCTTCCACAACTTGTACCTATTATCACTAAAATAGTAAACTCATCTCTTGTGTCAGGAAATTTTCCATCAGCTCTTAAAACAGCAATGGTCACACCTCTACTGAAAAAGCACGACCTCGATCCCAACATTCTGAAGAATTATAGGCCTGTCTCAAACTTACCCTTTGTCTCTAAAGTACTAGAAAAAGTCGTTCTCAAACAGATCAACAGTCACCTTCATTCCAATGATCTCCTTCCCACTTTTCAATCTGCCTATCGCCCCAACCACAGCACCGAAACCACCCTAGTACACACTTTAGATACACTTTTACTTGCTTCTGATGCAGGAAAAATCTCCCTCCTCACTCTTCTTGACTTATCTGCAGCCTTTGATACCATAGATCACTCAATTCTTTCTCGCCTCCAAAATACGTTTGGTATTAACGGCACAGCCCTCACCTGGTTTACTTCATACCTCACAGACAGGTTCCAGAAAGTTATTGTAAACAAAACTCAATCAAAACCTGTCAAAATGGAATGTGGAGTCCTGCGGGGATCAGTCCTGGGCCCTGTTCTCTTTACTCTCTACACTGCTCCATTCTCACATATAATAAACAACCACCATATTGATCATCATTTCTATGCCGATGATACTCAGCTTCAGTGCAGTGATACTGTTGAAAACTTGCCTTCCTTCCTGACAAATATGTCCTACTGCCTTCAAGACATTTAAAACTGGATGACTCAGAACAAGTTACAACTTAATGCCGATAAAACCGAAGCCATGCTTATAGGGACCCAACATAAACTTTCCTCTATCGCAAAAACTTCAATAGAATTCGGCAATACGTCAGTTCCTTTGTCCAACTCTGGGAAGTATTTAGGAGTAGTTCTTGACAACACACTCTCTATGAAAAAATTCATCACCCAGACCTGCCAGTCTTGCTACTATCAATTACGGCGCATAAGCGCGATTCGCAAGTATCTGTCCACTGATGCAACTTCCAAGCTTGTCACATATCTTATTCTTTCACGTTTAGACTACTGTAATTCTCTTTTGGCTGGCCTACCAGCATCATCTATCCACTCTCTTCAACGCATACAAAACTCTGCAGCTCGACTGGTCCTAAGAAAGAAAAAATCTGAACACATCACTCCTCTTCTGCGATCTCTTCACTGGCTGCCTGTCTCACAAAGACTGGAGTATAAAATCAATACCCTCTGTTTCAAATGTCTCCACAAATCTGCACCCCCTTATCTCTGTAACTGTCTTCATCTGTACACTCCATCCCGTTCCCTTCGTTCAGCCGCAGATACTTTGTGCTTTCGAACACCCAGATTCAAACAAACCACTGTTGGTCGTCGCTCCTTCTCTGTTTCTGGTCCATCCACCTGGAATGACCTCCCTCTTTCACTTCGACAAAAGCCTTCACTTGATACCTTCAAATCCAGCCTCAAAACACACTTTTTTCCTACCTGAGACCCCCAAATATCTGTCCCTAATTTTCAACAGCATCTTTCACCTTCTAAGTGTTGTTCCGAGTGTGTGTGTGTGTGGTGTGTGTGTGTGTGTGTGTGTGTGTGTGTGTGTGTGTGTGGTGTGTGTGTGTGTGGTGTGTGTGTGTGTGCGTGTGTGTGCGTGCATGCGTGCGCGCGCATGGCTTTGAAATCTGTTGTTCATTATGTTTAAGGAGAGTTGCATGCCTGTAAATGATTGAGTGCAAGCGCTTCGATTTTTTTTTACAATATTCAGCGCTATATAAATTCCATATAGTAGTAGTAGTAGTAGTAGTAGTAGTAGTAGTAGTAGTAGTAGTATAGTAGTAGTAGTAGTAGTAGTAGTAGTAGCAGCAGCAGCAGCATCAGCAGCAGCAGCAGCAGCAGTACCAGTAGTAGTAGTAGTAGTAGTAGTAGTAGTAGTAGTGGTGGTGGTGGTGGTGGTGGTGGTGATGGTGGTGGTGGTGGTGGTGGTAGCAGTAGCAGTAGCAGTAATAGTAGTAGTAGTAGTAAAAAATATAATTAAGAGGCTGTAAAAAAAAAGGTAAAGGAGTCCCATAACCTATAAGATCGTAGGGGAGCGAGGCGTCAGAGACCTCACTTCTCTAGGGCCAGCATATTGAGGGCGGCGCCCATCTCCTCTCCCTCGCTGCTTTACCTTCCCTGACCCTAAAGATGGCAGGTACCCATTTACAGCTGGGCGAACTGGGGGAACTGTACTGAAGCCAAGGCGCGCAAACGGTCACCCATCCAACTGGTAACCACGCTCGACGCTGCTTAACTTGGCTGGGGGAAAGCGAGTGATCCGACCACTGAGCTATCCCGTCCCCTGTACCAAACAAAAAAGAAAATCAAATTGAACAAGGAAGCATGAAAGAAAGATGGAAAGTCGGACAGACACAAAGACAGACAGACAGACAGAAGGAAAGAAAGAAAGAAATAGCATAAAAGAAAGATGGATAAAGTCGGACAGACAGACAGACAGAAAGACAAAGACAGATTGAGAGAGAGAAGGAAAGAAAGAAAGAAATTCAATGATGAAGAACCAAAACCAACAACAAAAAGTCAAGCAAAAATCCCCAACAAACAAGCCACAAACAAACGAAAGAGAGAACAAAAGAAAAGCATGCAAAGATTTATAACTCGGAAGAAAATCAAACGAAAGCAAAAGAAAGGGGGATTATAAAAAATAGTTAAATACCTAACCAATTGGGGGGGGCGGGAAAAAGGGCGTTCGAACCACAGTTAATTCCGTGTGGGATATTTGAATCAAAAAGAAACAAAACGCAGAACCAAAAACAAAACTGACACAAAATGGAGAGAGGCTTTTTAATACGAATGCAAATTCCTCTGATAAAACATGCACAGCTGGCTCTGGCATTTTCGATGGCCCTTCTCCTGATGCTACTGCTGCTGCTGCTTGCTGCTGCTGCTGCTGCTGCTGTTGCTGCTGGTGACGCTACTGCTGTTGCTGCTGTTGCTGCTGCTGTTGCTGCCGCTGGTGTTTCTGCTGGTGCTGATGCTGTTGTTTCTGCTAGTGCTGCTGTTGTTTCTGCCGGTGCTGCTGTTGTTTCTGCCGGTGCTGATGCTGGTGCTTCTGTTGCTGCTGGTGCTGTTACTGTTGTTGCTGCTGCTGCTGCTGAATCCGTTGTTTAGTCTACCCGCTGGTCTGAGAGTAAACACAGGCCTTAGAATAAAGAGGCCATGATTTTCTTTTCCTTTCGGGGCTTTTTTTTTTTCATCTCTGTCTTCGTTGTAATCTGTCTTTTGTATATTTGAAGGGTTTTTTTTGGTTGGGTGGGTGGTTGGGTGGGGTGGTTGGTTGGTTGGTTGGTTGGTAGGTTCGTTCGTTGGGTGGGTGGGTGGGTGGATGGGTGGGTGGGTGGGTGGTTGGTTGGTTGGTTGGTAGGTTCGTTCGTTGGGTGGGTGGGTGGGTTGGTTGGTTGGGTGGGTGGGTTGGTTGGTTGGGTGGGTGGGTGGTTGGTTGGTTGGGTGGTTGGCGTTTGGGTGGTTGGTTGGGTGGTTGGGTGGTTGGGTGGGTTGGTGGGTGTTTGGTTGGTTGGTTGGTTGGTTGGTTGGTTGGTTGGTTGGGTGGGTGGGTGTTTGGGTATTGGTTGGCTGGGGGGGTTGGTTGGTTGGGTGGTCGGTTGGTTGGTTGGGTGAGTGGTTGGGTGGGTGGGTGGGTGGGTGTGTGTGGGGGTGGGTAGGTGGGTGGATGGGTGGTTGGTTGGTTGGGTGGGTGGGTGGCTGGGTGGGTGGGTGGGTGGTGGGTGTGTGGGTAGTTGGGTGGTTGGTTTGTTGGGTGGGTGGGTGGTTGGGTGGGTGGGTGGGGTGATGTGGTTGGTTGGTTGGCTGGTTGGTTGGTTGGTTGGTTGGTTGGTTCGCTGGTGGTTGGTTCGCTGGCTGGTTGGTTGGTGGTTGGTTGGTTGGTGGTTGGTTGGTTGGTTGGTTGGTTGGTTGGTTTGTTGATTGGTTGGTTGGTTGGTTGGTTGGTTGGTTGGTTGGTTGGTTGGTTGATGTTGTTGTTGTTGTTGTTGATGTTGTCTGTATTGTCATCCTTGACTAGAGCTCTGAGGCCTACCAATGATAAGTTTTTGTTTAAAACGTCGTGTTACCCACCATTAAAGTGTAACTTTATCTTTTAATTCTTTATTTGGAGGAAAAAGAATAATCGTTAACGTGCTTTGTTTACATCTAGTTCCCGTGTGTATGCTGTTTCGTAAATTTGGTCATCTGTTCCCAAAAGCAGACAATGGCCTACTTTTCCAAAATACACGTGTGCGTACGATGTTCTGCGTGCGGTTTACACACGGGATCTCGGTTTATCATCTCATCGGAAGGACTTTCGGGGGAGTGGAGTCGGTACTGATGTTAACTCCAGCCGTATTCCAACTTCGGAAATAGATGTGTGTGTGTGTGTGTGTGTGTGTGTGTGTGTGTGTGTGTGTGTGTTGTGTGTGTGTGTGTGTGTGTGTGTGTGTGTGTATGGGGTGTGTGTGTGTGTGTGTGTGTATGTGTGTGTATGTATGTGTGTGTGTGTATGTGTGTGTGTGTGTGTGTGTGTGTGTGTGTGTGTGTGTGTGTGTGTGTGGTCTGTGTGTGTGTGTGTGTGTCTGTGTGTGTCTGTGTGTGTCTGTGTGTGTCTGTGTGTCTGTGTGTTTTCTGTGTGTTTTTGTGTGTGTGTGTGTGTGTGTGGGGTTCTGTGTGTGTCTGTGTGTTTGTGTGTGTGTGTGTGTGTCTTCAATTTTACGTCTGTTCACTTAAAGTGATATTAGCGATTGTGGCGGGGGGAGGGGGGGGCAGCATAATGAGATAAGGGCTTTAAGTAGAATAGATACGTGTTGGTATAAATTTGCACATTAAAAGACTTTTCAAACTATAAACAGTATGCTGCAAAAACATGGCAAAGAAATACAAAAATTAACAAAAACCCGAACAATTGAAAAATACTCTAAAGTTGGAAACAAACAATTGTGAACTACTTGTAACGGCAGCTGTGAAACAAGCAAAATGTAGATTCCGACGATCGTATTTTACAAAAAGATAATATGGGGATTGCAAACAGAGACAAGGTTATCTCACATATAACTCTGGATTGGTTAAAACTTCCTGCAGAGACTTATCTTGAAATGATAGTAAAAACTTTTTTAAACCTTGACATCGATACAGAACATGAACATTGGAAAATTTTTCACCGCATATACATTGTATATTTTTGGCAAATTTTGCTCGAAAGGCATTTAATTTCAATCTGTAGATTAGAGAAACAATTTTTCTAGTACAGGATTTTCGAAAACCGTACTGAGTACAAAGAATGTTCTCAAGATCCAGAACTGAACAAGTATGCTGGGGATAACCAGCCTCTTCCTGTTTCTTTTTCACATGTTTCCAGCAAACATTTTGAAGCAAAGCATAACCTTCATGAAGAGAAAGAGGAATATCTAAAACATTTGAATAGCTATCATGTTTTGCTGCCTTTTTGGCAGCTTTGTCGACTTTTTCATTAAAAATGAAATAAAATTCACAATGAGATGGAACCCAGCAGAAAGTAACATTTGAACCCCTCAGAATTAGAAAATGTACCAACAAATTAATTTCAGTAATAAGATTCTGCCTAACGGTCGATGACGAGTTACTTAGAGACTGTAATGCAGATTTAGAATCAACACAGAACAAAATCTGCAAAACAGTATTGGGGAAATCAAGCAGAAAGTACAAAGCCATCAAAATAGCAGTAAGTTCAGCAGTAAAGATGGAATGATTTTTGCCGATGTGATAGGACTTTTCAACCTTTAAAGCTGGAATGATGAATGCTGCCCTGCTTCCTTGTTTTTAAGAAGGATCGTCAGTGTTATATCTTAAAATGAGAAGGTATGTATCTTCTAGGTGCACTTTTATATAAGAGCCTAGAATAAGCTGATTTTCTTCTTTTTTTAAAGAGAGATGGTTGATATCAAAATCTGCTTTCTGAAGTTCCATGTTGGACAGGGTGTTAAAAGAGGTGTGGATTTTTGCCAGTCTTTAGGATTGATTACTTGACTCTTTGAAGATATCAGAAGTGTAAGTACTAATAGTGACAAGAGAAGAGATATTTTTAGCTCTATTGGGAAACTCTAAGTCGGATCTAATTGAAATTTCCGATGCAATATTGTTTTCAACTGTTGAACTTCTTAAGATATACTTTGAAACGGCTAAGTTACGATAATCCTCTAGAGGTAGTATACCCCTATTTCTCTATACTTTCCTAAAGAAGATGCATTGAAACGGAACTCCCAAAGCAATCGGAAAGCTTTACAATCTAAGCTTTAAATTTTGTTCAAAAGATATTTGGGGGCACTAAAGAATAATTCTTGACCATATGTTAGTTTAGAGCGGACAGCGATATTGATAAATGCTTTAGTATAATGAATCTTGTTGCCCATATTTGCCTACTAATTGCCTTTAATACATTCAGACTTCTTCTTGCCTTGTTCAAAGCATATTCGATGTGACAATGCCATGTTAATTTTGAAGTAAGTATGATACCAAGAAATTTTACCATAGGCTTATAATCCAGAACTTTTTCACCAATTTTTAAAAACAGGAAGTTTAGGAGGATCAGCACCATTGTTAAAAACCCACAACCTGTGTCTTTTCTGTTGAAAGACCTAACCCCATTTTCCACCATATACTTATAAATTTTATCCAACTCAAGCTGATATAACTTTCTAACATAATTCAAATGTCTTTTAGGTGTTACCTTTTTCATTGTTACCCTTTTCCACATACAAAGGTCATCAGCATATTGGACAAGAACAACATTATCAGACACATATTCAGGGATATCATGAAGTAAAATATTAAATAAATAGGGCGCAATCCAGAGCCCTGAGGTATGCCCATTTGTGGAAATCTAAGTGTGGAGTAAGTATTTCCAACCTTTGCTAAATGCTTCTTCCTGTGAGAAAATTTCTAAAATAAGATAGATGAAACCTGACAGTCCAATTACATTTTAATTTATATAACAATCTAGCATGCCAAACTTGGTCATAAGCTTTGTTTATGTCAAAGAACGTGGCAAGAATATTTTGTCTTCGTGCAAACTGATGTTTTATTTGGGTAG
The DNA here is from genome assembly GCA_028751875.1 of Rapana venosa. Classification (NCBI taxonomy): domain Eukaryota; kingdom Metazoa; phylum Mollusca; class Gastropoda; order Neogastropoda; family Muricidae; genus Rapana; species Rapana venosa. The sequence continues at coordinate 36,068,550 of CM054161.1, forward strand.
TCAGCTTAACTAAATGGTCTATGGTTGATCTTCCTTTTCGAAATCCTGCTTGATTAACTGGGACAATTTTATTTTTCTCACAATAGTACACTAGTCTATTTCAAATAACTTTTTCCATAAGTTTTCCAGTATGTGATGTAAGTGCAACAGGTCTATAGCTTTTTGCATCACTTTTCAATTTTCCTTGTTTTAGTAGGGGAATAATAATAGACTGCTTCCAAATCAAAGGTATTTTACATTCTATCCAGCACTGCTGAAATAATTGGTGTAGTAAAAGAACCAGTTTTTGGTAAATGTTTCAGCATTTGATTTGAAATAGCATCTATTGCTACTGATGTTTTTCCTATTATTAAGAGATTGAATAACATCCATAACTTCTCGTGAAGTTATTGGTGTGTTTATGAATATGTATTATTGGTAATGGATCTTTATAAATATCTTTTTTTTTTTCTTCCTTTCTGAAGGTAACTTCTGACTGTGAAAGACATGTATCACTATTGTATTAGCAAACATATCAATGAAAGCTTCTGCCTTGTCTGAATCAGAGGGGAACTCCTTATCTTTATTGCAATTGGACACAAAGGCTGATTTATACCGTGTTTCATTTCATTAAATTTTTTCCATACTTTTTGCATATCCTTGTGAGTACAAATTTCCTTTTTACAAAAGTTAGACCAGAACTCACGTTTCACTTGCTCAATAATTTTGTCACACGTTTTATTTGCTAATTTTTAGAAAAATGTGATTAGCTCGTGATTTTTTTTCGTATATAAATTTTGAATGCTATTTTTTTTCTTATAACAGCATTTTCACATGTTTCATTCCACCATAGGTTCCCTGCGTGTTTATCAGATTTTATAGATGAGCATCTGGGAATGGAACAATCTGCAGCTTGTAATACTGTTTTAGTAAATCTATCATAAAACATGTCTATGTCATCACATTCTATACAGCTAGTGTCATAACATTTTAGAAAAGATTGAAACAGGTCCCAGTTTGCTTTATTGTAACTATATTTTGGAATCTTATCTTTGACATTTTCATTATGTGCTGACCTTCCATACAGTGTTATGATAATTGGTAAATGGTCACTTCCTAGCGAGTCACTGTAAGTTTCCCATGCGCAGTGCGGAGCTAGAATAGGAGAAATAAGGGATAGATCTATGGCAGTAGCTCTTTGAGTTGAAATATCTGGAATCCTAGTAACGCTTCCGTCATTAAGGAGGTTTTAAAGAAGAATCAACAATGTTTTCTAACATTCTCTTACTCGTAATAATTGAGACATTATCTTTTTCCCAGAAGGAGAATGAGCATTAAAAACACCAGCTATTATCCATTTTTCTTTTGATATTTGTATAGATTCATCCAGTCTGTATTATCTTCATGTGGACCTTTTGGCAGGTAGACAGAAACAATATTAACGATCTGATCATTATTTTAATTTTACACGGGCTGCACATGAGTGAATGTTTGGCGTATTGTCTGGAACAGGAGAAGGACATACACTATATCTTACAGTTTCATGCACATAAATGCTGTTTTGATTTTTACATCAATGCCAGCCTTTTCAAAAATGGATGAGGGTAGTAAAAGGTAGGCAGCTTTGGTTAAGTTGGTGACATTTACATTGAGGGCCTGAAAAATAAGTATTTTATACCTCTCTGATGCAAGATGTTGAAGGAGATATGAATGATTTGTATTGATAGATCTACAGTTCTATTGCATGAGTTTTACCAGATGTGTCCTGCACATAACTAACAATGAAAGCTACTGTTCCAACAGCAGTAAGTACAATGTTTTTAGAACAAAGAAAAGACAAATACACTCAAGAAAACCAACTACAACAACAAAAAGAAAATCCAGGAACTATTAAAAAAAAATAATAATAATAAAAAATTAGGGAACTATTCTTAAAGGAAAAAAAAGCTTATTGATATCAGTACAGTGATACCAAAATTTTAAATAGATCTACTACTCTGTTAGAGTTGACAAATAGCGGTAATAAGATTAAAACATACAGACTAACTGTCATAGCCAAAATGCTAAGTTATTGCAAATAATATTTTTTATGATATTCGTTTAAAACCCGTCACCCAAGACACTGTATCTGTTCTGCCAGGATTTCATATGGTCCCAGGGAAGCCAGGAAGTTGTGGCATTGAGTAGAACTCGGGTAGGTGTGGTGGGGGACGTCTGGTCTTCTTTTGGGGTTTTCCAGAAAAGACCCCTCACATGCCTCCCAAGGTTCCTTGCCAAACGCTGGCCCTCTCTGTGTAGGATGCAGCCCATCTCGCAGAGATCTGTAGCTAGTGTCCAAGTTAGAGTGCCTGACAAAAGAAATATTGGCAGTATCATACAGATCAGATGATGTCAGTGCATTGAACAGGTCTTTTTTGATGTTTAATGCAGGGTCTTTCAAGGGTGCCACTTTGCTCACCATGATCCTAATTGTGGGATGTTTTGTGGCAAAGTTCTTGATGCTTTTTATAAACAGTTGGCTAGCATCTGCTGCCTCTGTCTTCTTCAAATCATTGACTCCGCAGTGAACCACCCCGGCGTCAATGGCCTGTCTGCAGTGGAAAGTGTTCTTTCTAAGACAGGACCAATATTTTCTATTTTGAAAGGTTTGATGAGATCTAGCATCGAAACCATTAAGATCTTCCAGTCTTTTGTCATAAACCTTGTTCATGATGGAGTCATGCAGAATAGCTACATGAGGTAGATCTCTAAGGTTTGTCGAGTCTAGATCTGCAGTATGTGCTCTGGTTGGCTTTTGTTTGACGTCATGTGTATTTTTCACGTCACTGGTCATACTTGGTTCTTTTTTCTTGCTTTTGGTTTCTTTTGCAGTATTTATACCCAAGCTAGGCCTTCTTGATCTTGGCACATCAGTATTTGTTGAAATAGATGGAATACTTGCCTGACTAGCTGGTGTGGATTTAGTTACTTCAGCAAAAGTAAGCTTTGGGATAGATGCACTATCTGTCTGTGTCTCTACATCATTGATGGTAACTGATTTAGATCTACTTGTGAGATCAGCAATCAGCTTGCTTTGATCTTGCACAGTTTTTTCCATTGACAAAATGCGATTACAAAGTTCAGCAACAATGGTTTTAAGATCCATCACAGCACTTACAGGTTCAGTAGAAGATGGCACTGTAGCAGGGCCAGTGGCTTGTGCAGCACCAGTAGCGTTGACCGTCATGGTGCTGTCTTGCCCACTGGTCCATCGCTGGTTGTTGTTGCTGAACTGTCGGGATTGCATTCCGCTTTTTGCTGATCGCAGTTGCTTTTTTGGGCGTAGTCGAAAAACAACTGCCTGTACTCTTTGATGGGGTTGACCTGGTCATTTTGCCTGAGGACTTGCAAATAACTTAGCAGGCGTTATGTTTAGCTGCTAGCTATTTCCGCCATCTTGGATCGTGTGTGTATGTGTGTGTGTGTGTGTATGCACGCGCGCATGTGTGTGTGCCTGCGCACGCAAGCACGCACGAACGCAAGCCTTCTCTTGCTCCTTTTCACCGAGTTTCATTTACTTTTCACCGTTTTCCTTTACGCTCCCTCTCTTCAAAACCTGATTATTCAAAAACCTACATTGAAGAGTTTCGGTGTGAAGTCATTTATATCCATAAAATCCAAATCCACTGAGACCCATTTCTATTGAAATGTACTCTCGAACCAAGAGCCAGTTCACTTACCGCCACACAGTAAATGCGGTTTGTTCTCCGTATAAGTTACACCTACATCTACTATAGGAAAGATATACCGAAATCCCCTATGTAAAATACGTTCATTGCACCTAACAGACTGCTAAACGCAACGTACTTAGTGACCACACAGTGAGGAAGAAAGTAAGGGGGTTTCAATGGCAACACAATGCATACACTATCAAGAAAAAACGAAACAATAGCTCTTTTTAAAATAGAGATAGCGTAACGAGGAGATTCCCTTTTTTTTCCAACTGTGCGGACTTTTCTTTATGGGAAGACGATAAAATACGAACTTGATACAAATCATGGATGGTAAAAAAAAATGTGCAAAGCAATATAGCAACGATGCTAAAGATACTCTCTTTTACATGTCATCGACTGAGCAATACGCAAAGAATGTTTCTAAAGCTAGTTTCTGTTTATTCTGTTTTAAGCGGGGCCTGGGGGGGGGGGTGAATGGGGACAGAGGACAGAGGCGCTGTGTTTGCATAGAATGCCTTTGAAACAAACGTTGCCCTCCGTGTTCCTAGTTTCTGGTCCCTTGATGAAAGCCCTGCACAGAGCTGTCACTGGAACAGGTGAAACTCGTTCGCATGTACAATTAATCGTGTCGATTTGTCTGCTATTGGTTGTTTTGAATCCACCGTGACTGAGACCTTTTGAAAGAAAGATGAGAACAGATGTGTGTGTGTGTGTGTGTGTGTGTGTGTGTGTGTGTGTGTGTGTGTGTGTGTGTGTGTGTGTGATACCCCAGTCTCTCGTACCTGCATAATAGCTCGGCTAATAGCTCCGTTGGAAACCTGAATAGGATTTTTATACAGGTTAGGTTAGTGGTGAATTGATGGTCTAGAGGTAACGCGCCTGTCTAGAAAGAGAAAAGTCCGGGTCGGAAGTGTGCGGTGGTTTGAATCCATTTTAGGCCCGAAACTGTTACCCCATCCATTAGACCATGAGTGGTGGTCTGGGGGCTAGTCTTTCGGATGAGACGATAAGCCGAGGTCCCGTGTGTTACACATAATTATTCAGCGCACGTAAAAGAACCCACGGCAACAAGCGAGTTGTCCCTGGCAAAATTCTTTTAAAAAAGCCACTCTGATATGGAAACAAATTCAGTTGCAGGAAAAAAAAAGGGTGGCGCTGCTCTTGTGGCGACGCGCTCTCCCCGGGGAGAGCAGCCCGAATTTCACGCAGAGAAATCTCGTGACTTTAAGTGATATAAATAAATAAATAAATAAATAGGTTTTCAAAATCTACCTACACAGCGATGGTGGTGTCCTGACAAATTTCTTTGCTTTTTAAACCCCCCCAAGGAGTGGGTTGGGCCCTTCGTGTTTTTTTTTAAAAAGTGGTCTTTGTTTCTTTTATTAAAAAAGCTGACTCGTTTTGAAATACTGCTATCACCGAAATCTGCAATTTCAAAATTTAAAAAAATTTTGTCCTTTAGGGTATTTTTTTCTCTCGAAAAGTTCTTCTCATATGATCATAAATTTGGTTTAAAAAAAATTGTTACTTTCGAGAAAATTTGGCACTAATACATGAAGTGAGTACCACAAGCAATGTTATATGATATGGTGGTCAGAATTCTCTGAAAAACAGTGGGCTGAGTGAACAAGATTGCCCCAGTCTAATCTTCATTGTTAAATGAATTAATTTTTCTGGCTATTAATTTTGTTTTTCCCTTTTTTAACTGTCCCCATTTTCAAAACCTCGTTTCTGTGGTTTGCCAAAATGGCTGCTTTTAGCCACAACCTTGATCTATTACAAAAACCATCCAGCCCCCTTATCTTGCTTTTCTAAATGCCTGAAGTCTATATGGATTTATCGATGTTAGCTGCCAGTAGGCAACCCCCCCAAAGAAATCCTGCCTGCAGCTGGGTACGTCAATGTTTTTAAATCGTCCCTTTTCAGAATCATATAGCAGAACCCCCCCTCCCCCTTTCCCCTCCCCAGTTCCTTTGGGGGACGTATCATTTTAGGGAAAAGGCAGGCTGGTGGAAGGGAAACCCTAAATAACATTGTCAATACACACACTTCAAAGACGATCTTATCAAAAAAAATTTAAAGGGTTTAAACGTGAATAAGTCTATGATACATTAATAGAGGGGGCACCAAAGGACAGAGGTAGCAAAAATCATGACCAAAAGGCGTTTTCTTTACTCTAAAAAAAAATGAATTCTAGTATGGTAATGATGATCAACTAAAAGGGAAAGGGGCCCCTAACCCCTGTGGTGTGGGGGCTGAGGCAAAAAGAGATCTAACTTCTCAAAGGGGCCCGCATTTAAGGGCAGCGTCCCTTCTCTCCCTCGTGCTTTACCTTCCCCGACCCCAAAGAGGGAGGTACCCTTTACGTTGGGTGAACTTGGGGACTGATGAAGCCAGGGCGAAACGGTACCCCTCCAAGTGGTGACCCCGCTCGATGCTGCTTAATCTTAAAATGGGGGGGAAAGGCCGAGTGTTAAACACTAAACTGTCCGGCCCCGGGATCAATTAGTGCCCATTAAATTGAAAGATTTTCTTAGGTTTTCCCTAGGCCTCCTTTTTCGTTATTTTCAACATCCCCCCAACCCTAAAAAAAGAAGATATTCCCGTGATTGACAAAGGGGGATGGGTTTTTACCCTGGGTTTTTCTTTGTGCAAAAGGACTAAATAAAAATTAATGTAACATCTTTTACTCTGTGGGGCAGAAATTTCTACTGGGGATATTTAATACTGTGCACAGCCGCTCGTGCATCTCAAAGATGCGAATTGCCATGAGGGGGAAAACCTTCTTCGTGTCGTCGTTTTCTTTTTCCCATTTTTTTAAAATTTCTTTGAAAGTTTTTTCTTCTTCTTCTTCTTTTCTTCTTCTTCTTTTTCTTCTTTTCTTTTTTTTTGCTTTTTTCTTTGCATTTTTTTATTTCTTCTTTTTCCCTTCTTTTTGTATTCTTTTTTTTTTTGCATTCTTTTTTCTTTCATTCTTCTTCTTTCTGCATTCTTTTTGCATTTCTTTTCTTCTTTGTTTTCTTCTTTTTTTGATTTTTTTACCCCTTGCATTCTATTTACATTATTCTTTTTCTTTGAATTTTTCTTTTTTTCTTTTTTGGGCGTTTCTTCTTCTTTCTTTCTTTGAAATTGTTTTGCTTTCTTTGCTTTTCTTTTTGGGAATTTTTTTTTTTGATTTTTGCTTTTTTTATGTGCATTTTTTTGCATGTTTTTTTTTATTCTTTTTGCATTTTTTCCCCCTTTCCCAACCACCCTCTTTCTCCCTCCTTTTTTCCTTTTTCGTCTTTCGTCCTTTCTTTCTTTGTTGTTTTTCGACTTCTCTCCTTTTTTTTTTTCTTCTTTCCCCTTTTTTTTCCCCCTTTTCTTTTTTTTTCTTTCAAATTCCTTCCATTTCGCTAAAGGACCCCACGAATGCCTTTTTACCCCGCGGGTTACTCTAAAATTTAAGTTGAAATGCATGAGATTTGGGGGAAAAGGGGAAAATTTTTTTTCGCTTACAGATGCTAAACCAATCATCGATTTGGTTTACGGGGAAAACAGGGCCCCTGCTCATCAATCAACACATTGTTACAAAAATTTTCTTAGGGGGGGAAAACCCATTTTTGGTGTGTGTGTTTTTTTTGTTGTTGTTTTTCTTTGGGGGGGGGGGGAAGGAGAAGACGGGGCGGAGTTAGTTTGGGTGTTTTTTTACACAAACAAACAAACAGACAAACATCATGGGATGGGTTTTGGCTTTTGTTTTTCGATCTTCAGCTAGGTTTAAGAGGTTCACGTGGTGAGATTTTTCGTATACGACCGTTTTTTTGTCCACCATGAAGGTAGCCATATTCCTACGTCTGAATGCTGGGTATGCTCGTCTTTCCTTAACTCACCAAACGCTGATATGAATTGCGTGCGCGCATATTTTGTCTAAATCACCTTTTAGTGAATAGACATTGAACAAAGCAGAAGACAAACACACACACGCTCACGCACGCACGCACACACACACATACACACACACGAACACACACACATGAACACAAACACACACACACACACACACACACACACACACACACACACACACACACACACACACACACACATGGTTACAGTGATGCGCTCCTAATCTGCTGACCCGGGTTCGAATCTCGCTCAAGAGGATTTTTCCTCTGTGGTTAATATCAGTGCTGACTCCACTCCTCCCAAAAGTCCTTTGGATGAGACTATAAACTGAGGTCCAATAGGCGAACGCATGCAGAACATTTTGCGCACACGTTAAAGCCCGTTCCACTTTTCGGAAGTTTGCCATTGTGTGTCAGTGGGAATGGATGACAAATTTACAAAACTGCATATTCACGGGGACTGAAGTAGAAAAGTACATGAGTGCTTATTCCATTATCATCGAAATAAAAGAATAAAATACCTCTCTCTCTCTCTCTCTCTCTCTCTCCTCTCTCTCTCTCTCTCTCTCTCTCTCTCTCTCTCTCTCTCTCTCTCTCTCACACACACACACACACACACACACACACACACACTCACACACACACACACATACACACACACCTACACACACAAAGACACACAAACACATACAACACACACACGCACACACTCACACACACACACTAAACTCCCATTCTTCCCCCTCCCCTCAAATCTTCTCTGCTATACTCTACTCTTTTCCTTTCCGCGCACACACAAAAAGAAAAAACAATAACCATCACGTGAAGAATAAAATAAAAACCATTTTCCATTCTGACAGACAGAGAGACAGAGACAGCAGAGAGGAAAGTGTGTGCTTAAAAAATAAACGAAACAAAAGAAAAAACACAAACTCACACAAACACACACACACACTCACCTCTCTCTCACACACACGCATTCACACACATACACACACACACGCACACACACACACACACACCTACACACACAAAGACACACAAACACACACAACACACACACACACACTTAACTCCCATTCTTCCCCCTCCCCTCAAATCTTCTCTGCTATACTCCATTCTTTCCCTTTCCACGCACACACAAAAAGAAAAAAAGCAATAACCATCACGTGAAGAATGAAATAAAAACCATGTTTATATTCAGACAGACAGAGAGAGACAGCAGAGAAGAAAGTGTGTGCTTAAAAATTAAAAGAAATAACAGAATAAAATACAAACACACACACACACACACACACACACACATACACACACACTCACCTCACACACACACACACACACACACACACACACACACATATACACACAAACCTGCACCCACACCCACACACTTACACACACACACACACACACACACACACACACACACACTTAACTCCCATTCTTCCCTCTCTCCCTCAAATCTTCTCTGTTATACTCTACTTTTTTCCTTTCCACACACATACAAAAAGAAAAAAACAACCATCACGTAAAGAATATTAAAAAAAAACAATTTTCCATTCCGACAGACAGAGAGACAGAGACACCAGAGAGGAAAGTGTGTGCTTTAAAAATAAAAGAAATAAAAGAATACAACACAAACACACACAAACACACAACACACACACACACACACACACACACACACACACACACACAAACACACACACATACACACATACACACACAAAGACACGCAAACACATACAACACACACACGCACACACTCACACACACACACACTAAACTCCCATTCTTCCCCCTCCCCTCAAATCTTCTCTGCTATACTCTACTCTTTTCCTTTCCACACACACACAAAAAGAAAAAAAAAACAACCATCACGTGAAGAACAAAATAAAAACCATTTTCCATTCTGACAGACAGAGAGACAGAGACAGTAGAGAGGAAAGTGTGTGCTTAAAAAATAAACGAAATAAAAGAAAAAACACAAACTCACACAAACACACACACATTCACATCTTCTCACACACACCCATTCACACACATACACCCCCCCCCCCCACATACACACACGCACACACACACAAAGACACACACAAAGACACACACAAAGACACACACACACGCACGCACGCACACACCTCCAATACTTCCCGCTCCCCTCAAATCTTCTCTGCTATACTCCATTGTTTTGCTTTCCACGCACACACAAAAAGAAAAAAAGCAATAACCATCACGTAAAGAATGAAATAAAAACCATGTTTTCATTCCGACAGACAGAGAGACAGAGACAGCAGAGAGGAAAGTGTGTCTGGCTGGAATGGCGAGAGATGGCCACAGCAGCCAGGCCATCACGTGACACATGCTGGACACAGGCAAGGAAAAGGTGCACTGGTGGACACAGAAAACACAGAGGCCCCAGTCTGTGTCTTCCAGATTCCTCTCTTCAGTCCGTTCTCTTCATATACTGTCTCTCTGGTGTTGGTGTTGGGTTTTCATGTTGTTCTGTAGAGCCATGTGCATGAAATGATGTGTGTTTGTGTGGTGTGATGTAGTGGTTTGTGGTGTGTGTGTGGTGTGTGGGGTGTGTGTGTTTGTGTGGTATGGCAATGACAATGACAATAACAATGACAATGACAAATTCTTTATTTC
>CM054161.1:36079280-36081780 GCA_028751875.1 Rapana venosa
CCAAAATTTAATGAAAGCTCTGCCTTGTCTGAATCAGGGAGGAACTCCTTATCTTTAATGCAATTTGGACACAAAGGCTGATTTATACCGTGTTTCATTCATTAAATTTTTTCCATACTTTTTGCATATCCTTGTGAGTACAAATTTCCTTTTTACAAAAGTTAGACCAGAACTCACGTTTCACTTGCTCAATAATTTTGTCACACGTTTTATTTGCTAATTTTAGAAAAATGTGATTAGCTCGTGATTTATTTCGTATATAAGTTTTGAATGCTATTTTTTTCTTATTAACAGCATTTTCACATGTTTCATTCCACCATAGGTTCCCTGCATGTTTATCAGATTTTATAGATGAGCATCTGGGAATGGAACAATCTGCAGCTTGTAAAACTGTTTTAGTAAATCTATCATAAAACATGTCTATGTCATCACATTCTATACAGCTAGTGTCATAACATTTTAGAAAAGATTGAAACATGTCCCAGTTTGCTTTATTGTAACTATATTTTGGAATCTTATCTTTGACATTTTCATTATGTGCTGACCTTCCATACAGTGTTATGATAATTGGTAAATGGTCACTTCCTAGCGAGTCACTGTAAGTTTCCCATGCACAGTGCGGAGCTAGAATAGGAGAAATAAGGGATAGATCTATGGCAGTAGCTCTTTGAGTTGAAATATCTGGAATCCTAGTAACGCTTCCGTCATTAAGGAGGTATAAAGAAGAATCAACAATGTTTTCTAACAATCTCTTACTCGTAATAATTGAGACATTATCTTTTTCCCAGAAAGGAGAATGAGCATTGAAATCACCAGCTATTATCCATTTTTCTTTTGATATTTGTATAGATCTCACCCAGTCTGTATTATCTTCATGTGGACCTTTTGGCAGGTAGACAGAAACAATATTAACGATCTGATCATTACTTAATTTTACACGGGCTGCACATGAGTGAATGTTTGGCGTATTGTCTGGAACAGGAGAAGGACATACACTATACTCTACAGTTTCATGCACATAAATGGCTGTTTTGATTTTACCATCAATGCCAGCCTTTTCAAAAATGGGAGGGTAGTAAAAGGTAGGCAGCTTTGGTAAGTTGGTGACATTTACATTGAGGGACTGAAAAATAAGTATTTTATACCTCTCTGATGCAAGATGTTGAAGGAGATATGAATGATTTGTATTGATAGATCTACAGTTCCATTGCATGAGTTTTACAATATGTGTCCTGCACATAACTAACAATGAAAGCTACTGTTCCAACAGCAGTAAGTACAATGTTTTTAGAACAAAGAAAAGACAAATACACTCAAGAAAACCAACTACAACAACAAAAAGAAAATCCAGTAACTATTAAAAAAAATAATAATAAAAAATTAGGGAACTATTCTTAAAGGGAAAAAAAGCTTATTGATATCAGTACAGTGATACCAAAATTTTAAATAGATCTACTACTCTGTTAGAGTTGACAAATAGCGGTAATAAGATTAAAACATACAGACTAACTGTCATAGCCCAAATGCTAAGTTATTGCAAATAATATTCTTATGGTATTTGTTTAAAACCAGTCACCCAAGACACTGTATCTGTTCTGCCAGGATTTCATATGGTCACCAGGGAAGCCAGGAATTTGTGGCATTGGGTAGAACTCGGGTAGGTGTGGTGTGGTGTAGGTGTGTGTGTGTGTGTGTGTGTGTGTGTGTTTGTAAGAGAGAGAGGTGTTGAAATTGTCTCTGTGTATAAACAGGAAAGGATTTACTTATTGTTCGTGCTACCTCTTCCTCCTCAGAACTTAAACATCTATCTCTCTCTCCCTCTCTCATTCTCTCTCCCTCCCTCTCTCTCTCACTCTCTCTATCTCCCTCCTCTCGCTCTCTCTCTCTATCTCCCTCTCTCTCTTACTCTCTCTCCCTCTCTCACTCCCTCTTTCTCTATCTCCCTCCTCTCTCTCTCTCTCTCTCTCTCTCTCTCTCCTCTCTCTCTCTCTCTTCATCATATGCACGCTTCCCACACTAATTGTCTTTATCGCCCCCACTTGTGGACCCCAAAAAAATCATTTTCCTTTTTTTTCTGTTTGTTCTTTTTCTCATTATAGCCTTGGGAACCTGGCTCTCTTTTGCAAGTGTTTGTTTTCAATAAGAGATAGAGGTAACCGTGTGGGCTCAAACGTGTGTTTTGTCGCTAAATGGCTGTTGTCGTAAAGTGGACAAGCTCAACGAAGGTAAGAACTTTTCCTCCTCCGGTGTCGAAGCTTAGCTTCAAGACTGAAAGAATCAAGACTACAAGAAAATACTTTAATGTCTCAACAAGAGAAATTATGAGTGGCATTTTAAAATTACAATTACATAGCATGCATTATTAAACAATGTAGATTAAGAAGTTATATGATATCTTAAAAGACGACGACACTCTACGTCACACACACACACACACACACACACACACACACACACACACACACACACACACACACACACACACCCTTCCAGTGAAATG
>CM054161.1:36086780-36104280 GCA_028751875.1 Rapana venosa
ATAAGATTTGTCAATTACAGTCAATATAAAACAAAATATTCACTGTAATTTCTAAACTTGTTTTCCTAAATACATACGTCAGCAATACAAATTATTCAAAGCGCTAGTCACAGTGATCTCATATTCCGTTTTCTTAAATCATTTCTTATTTCTCAGTTAATGGTGCCATTCTGTTTTCAAAAGCCATCACAGTATTGTGAGCCTACAAACGATATTTCATAATCTACCCGTCAAAACGGTTTGATTTGTTTTTTGCAAGATATAGCGCTGTATAAATTCCATGTACCATTATTATTATTATTATTATTATTATTTAATATCATTATTATTAATATAAGCACAATGAAGTCAGCATTTCAAAAAATCCATTCTTCATTTTGAGAGATATATCAGACTACAGCCCCCCCCCCAAAAAAAAAAACCAAAACAACAACAACAAACAAAGGAAGCTTGTTTGCCTGGCATGACTCCTAATCTATCACCATAGAAAACAGTAGTGAAATGAGGTCTGGTAGAACCTTTCCTTAAAGCGGTCATCTTTCTCAGGACTGCTTTGAAGTGGTGTTGACTTTCGCTTGCTCCAGCATGGTGGCCCCAGTTCTATTTGTGGCGATGTTGTTCCCAGGGGAGAGTCAGTTTCAGTGCCGGCAGTACTGACAGTCAGTCAGGACACAGGGAGGGGGTGGTGGGGGTGTGGGAGGGGGAGTGGAGGAGGTTAATGGAGTTGTGAACTGATAGGGTGGAAGAGAGGAGATGGTGAAAGAGAGGGCGAGCTCTTTCGGTTCATTTCTCTGTAAGCGAAAAGGTGGTTTGTCTGGGGGGGCTTTGAGGCGTGGGGGAGTGAGTAGGTGGGTGTTCTAGTTCATAGATGCGCTGATTGTTGGGTTTGATTGTGAATATGCGCACACATGTACACACATGTACACACACATGTATGCATATATCTACACACATACACATGCATACACACACACACATGTATTCATGCATACAAGCAGGAACGCACACACACACACACATAAACAAACATACATACATACATACATACAGATATATTTACATACAGACATACAGACAGACAGACATACATACATACATATATACCTACGTATGAACGTACGTACGTACATACAAACATACATACATACATGCAAACATACATGCAACCATACATATACATACATACATACATACATATAAACACACAATAGAGGTGGTTTTTTTAAAAAGCCAAAGACATTATTTTAGAGCAATTACTGGAGTGCTGATTCATATCACAATTTCAATTCCAGTCTTCATTTGTGGTTATCTTATTTACGCATGAATCAAATATTCTGGGAAACATCAATCATCAGTTTGTAGTTTATTTTAGCAAATACTTTTATCTCTACACCTTTATTTTAGCATCTTTATCATCTCATGCTTTATTTTGCACAGTCTACAGTTTTGACACTTTTAACTCCAAGTTCACATGGATCTTTTTAAATTCTATTTTTCCACTGTTGCTGAAAAATATAATACAGTTATTAACTCAAATTCTATCATTGCAAAAGATTAGACAAAACAGACAAACCAGCTAAAACTAACCAGAAAACAAACTACTAAAAAAAAACTGCAGAATAAAAACAGTTGTTTGCATGACGTTGGTGATAATCTTTCACCACTGATTTTTGACACAGCTTCAGCTTTTTACTCAAAGTGACATCAGACTTTTGAAACTTTGGGGTTCAAAAACCCTGATACAGTCAGATTTTCAAATACTTTTATTCCCGCCCCCCACCCCCACCCCCATCCTCATAGGGCACAATGTGAAAAACAAACTTGTCTGTATGATGTGAATGCCAATTGGTTACCTTTGTTTCTGAATAAAGCTTTTTACTCAAGTCACATGAGACTTTTGAAACTTTGCGGTTGAAAAACCACACTACAGTCAGTAATTCAAATTCTATCTGTTCTCTCTAACACACACACACACACACACACACACACACACACACACACACACACACACACACACACACACACACACACTACTACCAACAAACAAGTACACAATAGGAAAAAAAATGTCCTACATGATGTGAATACAAATCTAATACCATCATCTTCTGACGAAAGCTTTTTATTCAGAGTTATATCAGACTTTCAAAACTTCTGGTTTCAAAAACCACAATACATTTGGTCATTCAAGTTGTACCTTTTTATTTCCCTCCCCCCCCCCCCCCCCCCCCCCCCCTTCTTCCCAAAAACTACTGCACAATAGGAAAAAGAAAGCTGCCTACCTGACGTGAATACCAATCTTTTACCATCAAGACAATATCATATGATAAAAGGATGTCTAGCGAGGCAATATCTGTATAGATTGTCTTTTTGGGGTACCCCTACCACCCTGTTTTGAAGTGGTGTTCATTTTCACTGGCTGGAGCCTGGCCCCTGTTCTATTTGTGGCGACGTTGTTCCAGGGGAGAGTCAGCTTCAGTGTTTGCAGTCAGCCAGGACACAGGGAGGGGGGGGGGGGAGAGGAGTGGAGAGGGGTGGAGGAGGAGGTTAATGGAGTTGTGAAGTGATAGGGTGGAAGAGAGAAGATGCTGACAGAGAGGCAGAGCTCTTTCCTTTCATATCTGTTTACTGGTTTGTTGTTTTTTCCTGTGGGTCTTCAGTTCCTGGGTGCATTGACTCATAGGTGTACATGCACGCGCACGCGCGCCCACGTGCACCCACACACACCACCTACATCACCACCAACACCAACACCACCAACACCACAACCACCACCACCACCATCATCATCGATAAAGACATAACACAGAGACAGAATTACAGAGTTAGAGAAAAAAATTACCAAGCCAAATGATTAAACATAGCATCTGATCCAGGTTCCACTCTCTCTAAACTAGTTTTCTCTGTGATGACCACTGTGATTTATTGCTCATCTGGCTCCAACCCTCTTCTTAATTTTGTTTCTAGTTAAGTTTGAAAAAAAAACACAACAAATACATAACACTAGTTAGACAAATTAAACCTTTTATCACTACACAAAAAATAGATAATCTTGAAAAAGAAAATTTAGTCAAAGATTACCTGACTCTTTCTGCAGTGTCCAAAAGAATCCTCACTGGTTTTTGAATGGACCATGGAGTTTCTTCAGTCAGATAAAATCAACAAATAATTTTGCAGATACCTTTCTATTACTGTTATTGATTTTTTTAGAATCAAAGAATCTTTATCTTGATTTTCTTGTGAACTAAAAAGGACAAGTATCCTGACAAAGAAAAAAGCTTTTTAAAAAATTCCAAAGAGTTCGTAGCTTGACTTTTTTCCTAGCAAAATTATGTCTTACTCAAGTAATTCATTGAAAGATTGAAAGATATAACATTGTCTAAAAAAATCGAGGATTTTGTTTTTAGATAACAGAGACTCAACTCAGATTGAGTGTCTTTCATTTCCTCTCTGGATATCGTGGCTAATGGAGATAACCCTGCAAACCAAGCTGTACGGCCCACGAGAGGAGCTGGAAAAAACATGCCATTATTTCTCCCAAACACACCTGACCATGTAAAAAGCGAGGGAGAGAAGAAGATTCCTGTTTAAATTTGGGACCCGATTTTTGGTTTGAGCCTGTAACAGAGTTTCCTCAAGTTACATCCTACAATTAAAAACGCCATCTGGACAGGAAAACAGGGAATCTGATATAGAAGGTGGGCTTCTTCACTTAATTAAGGAGATGATTTTCTTGGGGAGAGCGGATCCACGCTTATGTAGGGAGGGTCGATCATTCTTTCTAGAATCCCAAATTACACATCTTGCAGCTCTCTGTCCCGGTGACATGAGGATGGCACTTGCTTTGCTTCCGTGTCTGATCTTCGCTATGAAGGAAGTAGAAGTATGGATGGGATTTGCTGCACTGTGAGGATTGCTTCAGATAAACCAAGCAGGCACAAGAGGTACCAAGATACGACAGAAGAAACCAAGCAAGAACAAGAGATACCAAGCAAGCACAGAAGATACCAAGCAAGCACAAGAGGTACCAAGCAAGCACAGAAGATACCAAGCAAGCACAAGATGTACCAAGCAACTACAGAAGATACCAAGCAAGCACAAGAGATACTAAGAAAGCACAAGAGATACCAAGCAACCACAGAAGATACCAAGCAACCACAGAAGATACCAAGCAAGCACAAGATATACCAAGCAAGAACAAGAGGTACCAAGCAAGAAGAGATACCAAGCAAGCACAAGAGATACCAAGCAACCACAGAAGAAACCAAGCAAGCAGAAGATATACCAAGCAAGAAGAGGTACCAAGCAAGCACAAGAGGTACCAAGTGACCACAGACATTCAGCTGAGATATCCGTTTACTTGATGAGACGAGGGTGGGGATGATTTCTGATTCTTGATGACAGTGGTAGCTTCATGATGGAGTTAATCGTTGGTGGTGATAACCTGAGCCTTCTGTGGTATACGGTTTCTTTTTTTATATTTATATTGATTTCGAGAAAAAAATCGGTTTCTGGTATTGATATTAGTTATCCTCATTGTTGCCATTGTTCCCTGCCTGTGTATGTCTGTTTGCTTTGTTCTGTTATTGTTTGGTGTGCTTATGTGTTATTGTATTAAATTTGTGGTAGTCTTAGATCAAGTAACTGTTTATATAAATGAAATCTTAGATTTTTCTTCACATGAATAGTTATTTCTGATACTGTCATAGTTAAGTGGTTGCGTTGTTATCACTGTTTCTTAAATTCCTGCATGTGCGTGCGTGCGTGCGTGCGTGCGTGCGTGCGTGGTGCGTGCGTGCGTGCGTGCGTGGTGTGTGTGTGTGGTGTGTGTGTGTGTGTTGTGTGTAGTGTGTGTGTTTGTGTGTGTGTGTGTGTGTGTTGCGCGTGTGTGTGTTCTTTGTTTTGGTGTAATTCTGTATGCTTTACGTTGTTGTTGTTTTGTTTTTGTTTTTTGCCAATCCTTGATCAATAATCCTTTAATTCTAAATAATATCCGCGATGTTTCTCCGTGAAAAGCTTTTTTTTTAATAATACAATCTAACTCTAATCCCTCCAGAAGAAAAACAAAATGGAGTGTCAGGGAAAAGGGCAACCTGTTGTCGTGCCGCTAATGCCGGTCTATCTCCCATCAAGAAGGCAACATGAGAGACTCTGTCTGGCTATGGGCTATTGCAGGAACTCGTTTTTCTCAGAGCCAATCTGTTGCGGTGTTCACTTTCCGATGCACTATCGTGGCCGCCGTTCTATTCTTGGCGGAGGTTATTAAGAGGTGCGAGTCGATTTCGTTTGTGGCTGTCAGTCAATCAGGAAACGGGGGGGGGGAGAGGAGGGAGAGGGGGAGAAATGGATTGGGAAGTGTAGAAGGCTGATGGATTTGTAAACTGATATGGTGGAAGGGAAGAGGTGGTCAAAGGGAAGGAACTGTCCTCTCATTCCTCAGACTTGTTCTGCCGTGTGAGTTTGACTTCTGCTAGTGCTTGCTTTTGTTTGATGATAACACTTTCTGCTATAGGACGTAGTTTTTTTTCTGAGTCGTCTGTCCAATACCTAATTTTACTAAAAGAGATTTTGAACAGATTTATTTTTCCATCTTTATTCCAAATAGAAGATTATCTTTCTCCAGTTTATATCTTTGCCCCCTCCCACCCCCACCCTGTCCTCCTTTCCCCTCTTTATTTAATGTCTGGCTCATTTTACAAAAACAGGTTGCCTTATTTGTTTGGACAGAATATGGGAGGGGGAAGGGGGGTTACCCGACACATAAGGTGTGTGACCAACCTTAGGTCCATAAAACATCGTGCCTACATGTCACCTGTCATCTGTCACCCGTCATCTGTCACCTGTCTCCATCATTGCTGTAGATGGCAGGAGCTCCACGCAATGCTACCAGGGTTCGTCATCTCTCTCTGTCTCTACTGAGTTCTACCATCTCCTGTAGCCCTCTCAGACCACTGACCTCAGTGATGTTGGCAATACAGGATGTTGGTGATAGTCTGCTTCTTTTCCTTCTTGCCCTCAACTTTACCTTGGAGAACTGTCGTCATTAGATTTGTTTGTGTGTTTCTGTTTGTATAACCAACATATCTCAAGTCTGGGTTGATTGATTTCAGCCAACATTTTTATTTGCACTGAGAGTTATTTGCATCATGCAAATGAGAGAGAGAGAGGGGGGGGGGGGGAGAAAGGGGCATGAAAATCAAGCTTCTCTCTTTTGAGCATAGAATTTTACACTTTAGTTATAACAGAAAAAAATATTAATTCATTTGGGAAAATGTGCAAGCCGTGTTCTAACCATATGTCAGCATATGCAGTTTTGGAAAGAAAAGAATCACAAGATAGAAGCGTTACTAAGAAACCTGCTGGGGTGTGGGAGGTTGATGGCTTTGTAAACAACCTTTAGCGCCATAAACAAGGCTGTTGTCATCAAAAAATAATCTTATTAGGAATCTTGCTTTTGCTTTTTCGAAGGGAAGGTGGTAGGAAAGAAGGCTATCACGTATGACAGCTGACCAACTTAGCAACAGTCTCCGTAAATTTGGTGTAATTTTTGTTTCACTCATTCCCCTCGTTAGAGATTGTCTCCCCTTACATTGCACACTGTGCTGCCCTTTGCAGCTTTTCACGGGTGTACTGGCCTGTTCTGTTCTGTATTGGGGACCTCAGAAATCTGAAAATTGGTATATCTATACTATTTCTGCTAGATTTCGAGTATTAAGCTAAAGTATCTTTGTCTCTCTGTATCTGCCTCTGTCTCTCTCTGTTTTTCTGTCTTTCTCACTCACACACACATACACACACACCTTCTATAAATTTATAGACATTGATACAAATATGTGCTTGAGCGTATGCACTATCCACACTTCCATACATGCATGTAAACACTTTAACACACGCATACATGTACCCATACACTCAACATTTTGTCTAATATCACTTTTGTGAAGAGAAGTAAAAATTGAAGACCACACACACACACACACACACACACACACACACACACACACACACACACGTGAAACATCCGCGCACGCGCCAACGCACGTGTACTTAATACCCAATAGAAGAAACATCTCCTCATTTTACTGCACAAGTCACTCTGACACAGCAATACGGAGGCTGCACTGTTAACAGTCAAACACCATCGTCCTTTTTCGCAGATTTCTTGAAAGAATGTGTGTCATTACCAGGTAAAGTGGAGAACTAAAAAATAACTGCATATCAGTTACATCCTGGTATAAATGCTGTTCTTGCCTCGTTTCCATAGTACTTGATGTTTCAACCATTCAATTTTAAGTCATAGAAAAAGGTTGAACGGGGAATCCTAACTTTCCCATTGCGCATGTGTTACCAAAATTAATGTCTGTCTTTCCTGTTCCTCCAACACAAAGTAGTAACGAGGTGAAAGTCACAAGAAGTACATGTATCGAAAACAGCGTGTGGCGGTTAACTGTTGCAATACTCGTATCATCAAACTGTGTTAACAGCACTGTTTGCTGAAAGTAGTGTAAACCGTATTACGTAATATTTCTTTTCAAACACTCTGATCCATGTGGTGTTCACAGCATTTAGCCAGTATTGATTTTTGATATCTTCAGTTTAACGTCTATTCAACTATTTGACTAAATGCTGTCAAAATAACATGTTTTCGTTATTTTATCAATCCCCGAAGTCGGAATGCAGCTACCTTAATGGTGGTTTTTAAATAAAAATGACACAGGCAAGATCTCACGATTGATGAACCTCAGACCTCTAGCCAGGAATGAACAGGGAAAAAGTTCTATCAAAAGCAGTATAATTTAAATATTGTGAAAATGGTATTATCATATTTTGTCAGAGGTAATACTGACTCCATGTTGTCGTGATAGGGTTTGTCATGTTGTTTTTTAAAGCGATATTGGCTGAATCCTTTGAAAACGGCATACCTTAGATCAATCCAAAAAATACTGGTTAGAGAGCTATATGCTTAAAAATAGCACACATCATTTCGATAAAAAGATTGCTATTAAAAAGCTGTGAAAATAGCATACATCAGCTAAATCAAAAAATTATCCTGGCTTTAATTTATGCTCTGAAAACGGCATACATCAGGTTAATTTTAAAAAGCCACCAGTTGGATCTAGACATTTTTCCTATTCTTCGAACACTCCAACAGTAACTATTGCTGTCTATCATGTGATCGAAAGTGCGTTGCGCTGTCATTAACTTTTAAGCGCCTGACAAGTCAGGCCCAGTGCATTCGACTTTGGCGTGGGAGAGAATTGTTATCTTTTAAAGGCGGGAGAATGGACCAAGGAGGAAGAAAACAGACACGAAGGAGGTGGCAGGAAGAAAAGGAACAAGACAGAAACAAAGAGAGGTACCAACAAAAGAAGGGATTGTCAGCACAGAATTTCCAGAAGGTAGGCAGGCTGTTTATACTGACAGACCCCCGCCTCCCTACAGGGGAAGATGTGGAAATGAGAGACATGGTGTGGATCACAAAGAATACTGGCTAGATGCTGCTGAAATGCCATGTGTAAGGTCGATCTGTGACAATGACATGAATAAAGTTAGCCAAAACAATAATGCTGGCTAGATGCTGTGTAAACGACATACTTCAGGTCGATCAAAAAAACTGAAAATGGCTAGTTGCTGCTTTATTATTATTTTTTATTCTTTTATATCGAGGATAATGGAATACTCACTCATGTGCTTTTTTTTTTAACATCCAGTCCCCGTGTGTGTGCGGTTTTGTAAAGTTTGACTTCTGTTCCCACCAGTACACAATGGCCAACTCTTTCGAAAAGCGGAACATGATTTAGTTGCTAACAAGATGATAAAAAGAAATAATGCTGACTAAATGCAAAAATCGTATACTTCAAGTCAATCAAAAATACCGTAGGCTATATTCTGCGAAACCTTCATACATCAGGTCGATCATTCCTAATACTGGCAAGATGCTGTCAACTTTTGTTTAGCATTCCCTAGGCAGCACACACACATATGGGGACGGGATAGCTCAGTGGTCGGAGCACTCGCTTTCCCCCAGCCAAGTTAAGCAGCGTCGAGCGTGTTTACCAGTTGGATGGGTGACCGTTTGCGCGCCTTGGCTTCAGTACAGTTCCCCCAGTTCACCCAGCTGTAAATGGGTACCTGCCCTCTTTAGGGTCAGGGAAGGTAAAGCAGCGAGGGAGAGGAGATGGGCGCCGCCCTCAATATGCTGGCCCTAGAGAAGGGAGGTCTCTGACGCCTCGCTCCCCTACGACCTTATAGGTTATGGGACTCCTTTACTTCCTTTACCTTTTTAGGCAGCACACCCTGGAGATCGCCCAGACTATGACCCCTGCCTCACTGCATCACTGCCAAGAATCATTCTGAAATTGTCTAGGTGAACTAACTGTGCACCTGCCGATCCGAAATGGGCTGGCTGTATGGTGTGAAAATGGCATAGAACTATCCGGTTGTTTTCAAACGTCATAATGGCTGAGTACTGTAAAAATGCATATGTGGTGGTGGTGGTGGTGGTGGTGGTGGTGGTTGGACGCTTCATAGATTAACCATTCTGAGGATCACCCAAAGCACGTACGCAGTCTCGCTGTTCAATATTACTTGGGAATCAGCATGAGATGAGGCCATCAGTAAAGGTAAAGGTGTCCCATAACCTATGTGGTCGTAGGGAAGCGAGGCATCAGAGACCTCAACTTCTCTAGGGGCCAGCATATTGAGGGCGGCGCCCATCTCCTCTCCCTCGCTGCTTAACCTTCCCTGACCCTAAAGAGGGAAGGTACCCATTTACAGCTGGGTGAACTGGGGGACTGTACTGAAGCCAAGGCACGCAAACGGTCACCCATCCAACTTGTAACCACGCTCAATGCTGCTTAACCTTTGCTGGAGGAAAGGCAGTGCTCTGACCACTGAGTTATCCCATCCTCCCATTAATACATTCTGGATGAAAAAAAATGTTCATCTGTGACTGTTTTCAAGTACATCGTCATACAGGCAACTGTATTCTGACCGCAGAGAATTTTTCTTGTTTAAAAGAGAGTGCGTCTTGCTATGCAAAGAGCTTGTCGTGGATGAACACAGTCCCAATGTTACATTCCAAAGAATAACAACATTTTAATGTGGGCATAATGCCGACATGACACAAGGCTTTTTCATTGCATCTCATTTCATACCACTTTCAGTCACGGCATATTTCTCTGCGTGAAATTCGGGCTGCTCTCCCCGGGGAAGAACATGTTGCCACAAGAGCAGCGCCACCCATTATGTTTTATCTTTTCCTGTCTGCAGATGTATTTGTTTCCCTATCAGAGTGGCCTTTTTCTACAGAATTTTGCCAGGGACAACTCTCTTGCTGCCGTGGGTTGTTTTAGGTGCGCTGAATAATTATGTGTAACACACGGGACCTCGGTTTATCGTCTCATCCGAAATTCCAGCACCCAGACCACCATTCGTGGTCTAATGGATGGTGGAAAAAGTTTCAGGCCCAAACGGGGATCGAACCACCACACACTTCTAACCCGGACTTTTCGCTTTCTAGGCAGGTCCGTTACCTCTAGACCACCGATCCATATTTTTGGCTTAGCTGACAGAACTTCTGGCCTGGACCAAGACTGCTGTCCAAGTTGAGTGTATCAATCAAGTCGATCAGATCTGACAGTGGCTAGAAGGGTGGTTCAGTGGTCTAGAGGCTAGACACCTGCTGGTTAGAGTGATGTATTCGTGATCTGCTGACCCGGGTTCGAATCTCGTTCAAGAGGATTTTTCCTCAGGAGTTAACATCAGTGCCGACACCACTCTCCCCAAAAGTCCTTCGGATGAGACTATAAACTGAGGTTCCATGTGCGAACGCATGCATAACATCTTGCGCACACGTTAAAACCCGTTCCGCTTTTCGGAAGAGTAGGCCATTGTGTGCCGGTGGGAACGGATGACAAAACTGACAAAACTGCATACACAAGGAGACAGGATAAAAAAAGAGCATGGGTGCCTATTCCATTATCCTCGAAATAAAATAATGAAATAAAGAATAAAATAAAATATAAATAAATAAATAGAGAAAGGTCGCAGGTTCGATCCCCGTCAGAATCTGACCTTTATTCCTCCATCCCCTTTCCACTAGATCTTGAGTGGTGGTCTGGGTGGTAGTATACTATTACTTGTTGCTGGTTGACTGACTTGGAAGATTAGGTTGAATGCAAGCGCTTTGATTTGTCTTTGCAAGATATAGCGCCGTATGAATTCCATATTCTTATTTATTATTTTATTTTTTATTATTATTATTATTATTTTATTATTATA
The DNA here is from genome assembly GCA_028751875.1 of Rapana venosa. Classification (NCBI taxonomy): domain Eukaryota; kingdom Metazoa; phylum Mollusca; class Gastropoda; order Neogastropoda; family Muricidae; genus Rapana; species Rapana venosa. The sequence continues at coordinate 36,098,064 of CM054161.1, forward strand.
TTGGCTGTGGTGGTGGTGGCGGTGGCGGTAGTAGTAGTAGTAGAATAGTAGTAGTCAGTAGCAGTAGCAGTAGTAGTAGTAGTATAGTAGTAGCTAGCAGTAGATTAGTAGTAGTAGTAGCAGCAGCAAGCAGCAGCAGCAGCACGCAGCAGGCAGTAGTAGCAGTTGTATAGAGCAGCCACACAGTTTCAGGCAGCAGCAAGCAGCACACAGTATCAGTAGTAGTAGTAGTTAGTAGTATAGTATGTATATAGTGATAGTCTTTACATTAGACAACATACGAGGTCTTTCTAACATTCGGTACACTAAAAACAACCACTACATTAACAGATTCTCTAGCGAACTCTGCAAAAAAGACCACTCTGTTAAGGAAGAATGCTATACAAATATTTCTAAACAAAGATGACGGTTAGCAGCGTACTTTGTCACAGAGAGACAGACAGACAGACAGCAAGAGAGAAGACAGACAGACAGACAGAGACACAAACAAAGAGACAGAGAGAGAAAGAGACAGAGGCACAGAGAGATAGACAGAGCCACAAAGAGACAGACAGACACAGACAGACAAAGATACAGATAGACAGACAGAGACACAGACAAAGAGACACACAGACAGACAGTGAGAAAGAGACATAGAGACAGACAGACAGAGACAGAGATAGATCGGTGGTCTAGAGGTAACGCGCCTGTCTAGAAAGCGAAAAGTCCGGGTCGGAAGTGTGCGGTGGTTCGTATCCCATTTGGACCCGAAACTTTTTTCCCATCCATTAGATCATGAGTGGTGGTCTGGGCGCTAGTCTTTCGGATGAGACGATAAACCGAGGTCCCGTGTATTGCACATAATTATTTAGCGCACGTAAAACAACCCACGGCAACAAGAGAGTTGTCCCTGGCAAAATTATGTAGAAAAAAGCCACACTGATAGGGGAAACAAATACTGTTGCAGACAGGAAAAAAGAAAAGAAAAAAGGGTGTCGCTGCTCTTGTGGCGACGTGCTCTTCCCGGGGAGAGCAGCCCGAATTTCACGCAGAGAAATCTGCGTGACTTAAAGTGGTATAAATAAATAAATAATAAATAAAGAGACAGGCAGACAGACAGAGAAAGAGAGACAGACAGACAGAGACTGTGACAGACACACACACACACACACACACACACACACACACACACACACACACACACACACACAGCGTCCCTGATGTCACGCCAACTAACATGACGTGACTGAAAGTGCTATACAATCCAAACCTGGCATGTTTTAGAATATATCTCAAGCACGACTGTCTGAATTCTGCAACAACAACAACAACAGCAACAACAACAACAACGACAACAACAACAACGAAAACGACAACAAATCTGAAGTGTTTAATCAATGGACGAAAGAAGTATTAGCCACATGCCTGTGTAACAAAGGACACGCCAAAAAGTAACACCAGTTTGCGCAGGTCTCCCTTTCCGGCGACAATTACAGATCATGCTTCACACCTACAAGGTATTCGTCACAATATTTTTTGGAAAAAATGGGAGAGAGAGAGAGAGAGAGAGAGAGAGAGAGAGAGAGAGGAGAGAGAGAGAGAGAGGAGGAGAGAGAGAGGAGAGAGAGAGAGAGAGAGAGAGAGAGAGAGGAAAAAAACCTTGGATGAAGTCTGTTACTATTTTTTTTTTATTCCAGCATTGCCACAAGCAAGCACACCCTGGGAGATCACCCAGAACATGACCTCCCCCCCCCCCCCCCCCCCCCCCTCCCCAGCCCTACCCTGTCTCAATGCATCACCGGCAGGATTCAGTCTGAAATCATAGGTATTGTCTGAGGTGAACAAACTGTGTACCTTGACAGTTTCTGAAGACGTGGGTTAATCTTTCAGCCATATTCCAGATTTGTAGACGGAGGACGGTGACGTCAGTGGAAGTGGGAACGACGTCATTAAAGTTTTGCTGATGAGGGCAGAGAAAAATGTGCCTCTCGTCTTTTAAGGGGTCATTATAATCTGCAGTGTCAATTTGGAGACAGTTTACTTTTTTTTCTCTGCACAATCAAAAACTTCTAACGTCGAAAAAGGGTTTCAATTTAGCGATAACAACAACAGAGACAACAACAGCAATTATTGCCATATAGTCTGTAATGAAAACACAATGAGTGATCTTTAGAATAACAAGGCCATGTAAAAAAAAAAAAAGTCAAATTGCAAAGAAACAAAAAAAGAAAAAATGCACACTCAATATCAGAACCAGGAGAGGGAGATAAGAACAATCATTGCACGTAATAGATAATCATGATTTACAAACCAAAACTTTTTGGGGGTTGTTTTCATATCAATTGCAATGTTGCAAACAATAATTTCTTTATGTGACTTTGTATTACTGCCGCGCTGGGGGTGGGGGGTGGGGGTGGGAGATGTGGGGGTCTTAGTTTCAACAGCTCTCCATCTGTCTACGCCTTATTCTCTGTTAGAGGGACCTTTTTAAAGTTATTTATTTATTTATTCTTTATTTCGAGGATAATGGAATAAGCATTCATGTGGGGTTTTACATCTAGTCCCCGTGTATATGCAGTTTTGTAAAATTTGTCATCCGTTCCCACCGGCCCATAATGGCCTACTCTTCCGAAAGGCGGTACAGGATTTAACGTGTGCGCAAGATGTTCTGCGTGCTTCCGCACACGGGACCTCGGTTTATAGTTTAATCCGAAGGATTGGGGAAGGGGGAGTGGAGTTGGAACTGATGTTAACTCCAGAATAATATATCCCCTTCAACGGGATTCAAACCCCGATCAGCAGATCACGAGCGCAATGCTCTAACCATCAGGATAGCCCGTCCCCCAGAGAGAGGGGGAGAGGGAGGGAGAGAGGGGGGAGAGGGAGAGAGAATGAAAGAAGACAGACAGATTGAGACAGAGGGTGTGGTAGAGAGAGAGGGGGAAGAAGAGAGAGAGAGAGAGAGAGAGAGGAGAGAGAGAGAGAGAGAGAGAGAAAGAACACTGAACAGTGAACAGGTTTAATGTACATTGGCCTTTGGCCACAATACATACAGTGGGCAAGGCAAAAAGGCAAGTGAAGGAAACAAAATGCAAAAAGAGATCGTCACATTTTCCATCTAAGCCCGCTCTCCTGGTGGCATCACACCAATACATTATCCAATTAACCAAAACAATAAGACGATAAACCTTGAAAGCAAAACACGAAGTCAATGCATATAACATAATCAAAAGAACGGCACATCAAGCAGCCACAATGACTTATAATGGAAACAAGGTGTAGCCTACAAACAACAGCACAATTACAAAATGCTTTTCTTTCCTCTGTTAATAGCATGAAAAACATACCTGGAGAGATTGTGTCGGTGATTTTCGTTTGTTCCTTCCAGCAATCTGGATAGTGTCATGCATTTTGATTCTTTAAGAAATTTCTCTCTTAAATCTGTATACAAACTGCAATCAAATATGAAGTAACATTCATTTTCTATTTTGTTCACACAGAAAGGACAGCTTTTGTCTCTTATAGATTCGGTATATCTCTTGACATTATTGATAGGAAGCACATTAAGCCTTAACTGCGTAATAGCCACACGAAAACAATACATCTCCATATCATAAATGTACTTCTCTTTTTGAAAAATTGTTTTAAAAGACCTATAAATGCTATACCTTTCACGTTCTCTTATTGTTCCATCCCATTCTTGGATAAACATATCAATTAGTCGCTGTTTAAACAAACGTAGAAACATCTTTTCATCTCCAACACCTTGCTGCATCCATACAATGTTAAAACCTGCCCCACACAGAATTGCTCTCACCTTTGAAACCCAACAGCTTTTGCCAGCTATGTCTAAATTAAGTAACATTTTGTACGCCTTATGAGGCAACCTTTCAACATCCATCCGCAACACTTTCAACTAATATCTTAAACAAGCTACATAAGAATTGATATGCAATGGGTACCTCCCTAACTCTCCATATACCGTGTTATTTGGTGTTCTCATTGGGACACCCAAGAACCTTTTACATGCCATGACATGTACTTTTTAAATGTGATCAAGTCTGTTCCAGCCCCATACTTCAGATGAATATAACAGAATGGGCTGGATTTTGGTATCAAAAATTTTTAAGAAAACATTTGGTGTCATTTCCTTATATTTACTATATAAAAAAATTAGTTCAATGACAGCTTTCCTTCCTTTCGCAGCTAGATGTCTGGTTCCTTTTTTAACGCTGATCTTAGTTGTAAAAGTAAATCCTAGATAGCAATAACTGTTTACTATTTTTAGTTGCTTTCCACTGTAATGCCAATTTTCGTGCTTTCCTAAAAATCCACCTTTTCTGAAAACCATGACTTTTGTTTTATCAATATTTACATTTAAGCTCATCTTACTACAGCATGTTTGTAAAGTATTCAATTGATTTTGGAGACCGCCTGGAGTTGTTGACAACAACACTACATCATTTGCAAATAACAGAATGAACAGTTCCATAATGTCTGGCAATACCTGGATCCCATGCTTACCTCTTCATTCACATCGTTTGCTAACTGGTTGATAAAAACTTAAAATAGTGTAGGACTCAAAACACACCCTTGCCTAACCCCAACTGGACAGTCAAACAATTCTGACAACTCATTCTTTGCACGCACACACGACAATAGTGAATTATACATTGCCTTTAGGCAGGCAAAAAACTTTCCTCCAACACCTTGTTCTCTCAAACATTGTAAAAGTTTATTATGTTGCACAGAGTCAAAGGCCTTTCTGAAATCGATAAAAGCTGTATATAGCTTTCTTCCTTTCTTACTCATGCATTTCTGAATAGTTGCCAACAATGTAAAACATGATCAATTGTCGAGTGCTCCTTACGAAAACCTGCTTGATTTTCAGAAATTAAGTCATTCTCTTCTAACCAAGAGTATAACCTTGTATTCAATATTGTTGTGCAACATTTAGAAATAACACTTAACAAAGACACACCTCTGTAGTTATCAACCTTATCTAAATCTCCTTTCTTAAATATTGGGATGATTATGGCCTTAGACCATTCTATTGGGTAGACTCCTTGATCAAAAATAGTGTTAAATAGCTTTGTTAAAAGCACTTGAACATCCTCACCACCAGTTTTTAACGTTTCAGCTGAAATATTATCAATTCCAGATGACTTACCTATCTTCAGTTTGGTAATGGCATGTTTAACTTAAAGAGAGAGAGAGAGAGAGAGAGAGAGAGAGAGAGAGAGTAGAGAGAGGAGAGAGAGAGAGAGAGGAGGGAAGAACGAAGGGAGACAGACATATTAAGACAGAGAGAGGGATAGAGAGAGGGGGAAATGGAGAAGAGAGAGACAGACAGAGAGACGAGAGAGATGGGATTGAAGGAAAACAGGTAAACAGACAGATTGAGACAGACATATGGACAGAGAGGGAAGAAGAAAGACAGAAAGACGGGAATGAAGATAGACAGACAGACAGACAGTTATGACCAGCGCATATTACACACACACACACACACACACACACACACACACACACACCACACACACACACACACACAACACATAGATAGATAGATAGATAGATAGATAGATAGATAGATAGATAGATAGATAGATAGATAGATAGATAGATAGATAGATAGATAGATAGATAGATATAGATATAGATATAGATATATATCTGCCTTCAAAGGTTTGTGTTCTGAAAGCCGACAGATGATGTGAAATTGATGGCCCGGTCTTCAGCAGACTTCAGACAAAGTCTGGAAATACCCTTCAAAGAGTTCGGGAGATCAGTCCCAGGCTGCTATCTAGGTCTGGCTTCGCAGATGTAAGCGGCTTACAATGCAGTCTGCCACCCCCACCCACTCCCTCCTCCTCCTCCTCCTCCCACCCGATTCTTACCGCCCGTCCAGAATGATGCTGCTTCAGAAAAAATGACTCTGGAATAATGGTCTTTTGCTGTCTAGTTGTGTCAACAACAACCCAAAACCTAAAAAAAGATAAATTTATTAATTTAACAAAATTTGAATGTTCTTGTTAGGATTTTTCTTTGTCTTCCTTTCTTGCTTTTTTCCGTGATTTGGATTTTCGTTTTTATGTTTATTCTTCTTATTTTTTATGTGTGTCGTTTTGTTTATGTTGTGGAGAAGTGTTTATTTTGTTTTGTTTGGTTGGAGTGGGGGGTTGTTATGGGTGTGTTTGGGTTTGTTTCCGAAAGGCGGAATAGGTTTAAACGTTTG
>CM054161.1:36106780-36189776 GCA_028751875.1 Rapana venosa
TGAGTTTGGTTCTTTTTTTCCCTTGTTTTGTTGTTGTTGTTTATTTGTTTGTTTTTCTCTTTTTCTTCTTTTTTCCGTTGATTTTTTGTTGTTTTTATTTTTGTTTTTGTTTTGTTTTGGTTTTTTTGGGGGGTCTTTTTGTTGGGTTTTTAGTTTCTTTTGTTTGGTTGGTTGTTGTTGGGCTTTTTTTTTCGGGGGGGGGGGATTTTCTTTTATTTGTTTGGTCTTTTTATTTGTTTGTTTTTTTGTTTTTGAAAGGTTTATTTCCCTTTGTTTTTACTGTGTGAGCGTATGAGTATTGAGTTATCATTAAGATGTATCCCTACGGGCGGGGACTGGATGTAAAAAAAGCACATGAGTGCTTATTCATTATCCTCGAAATAAAAGAATTTGTCAATGTGTCATTATCATTCTCTCTCTCTCTCTCTCTCTCTCTCTCTCTCTCTCTCTCTCTCTATCTCTATCTCTCTCTAGCTCTGTCCGGGTATTCACGTGCAAGGAAGCAGGAACGTCCCTTTTCACTGTGCTATGTTAAAATTCCAGATCTATATTTCTCTCAAAATGCCAGTTATCTGACCCTCCAGAGATTCTGAAGAAAGCCTTAACTGCCCTGCTGACTGACAACACCGTCTCAAGTTGGAAGGTTTCAGGCAATAAAGTTGAAACTGTTTATATTCTTGGATTGAGGCCAGACAAAGTAATGTCAACACGAAAGTATGGAAGATCCTGGTGTTTTTTTAACCCACGCACACAGGCTCAATACTGAAAGATAACACCCAGCCTAGACAGCTATGCCATGACCTGTTCAGGGCAGTAACAGCAAGAGGATTTTTCCTCTGGAGTTAACATCAGTGCTGACTCCACTCTCCCCAAAAGTCCTTCGGATGAGACTATAAACCGAGGTCCCGTTTGCGGACGAACACAGAACATTTTGCACATACGTTAAAACCCGTTTCTGCTTTCCGGAAGAGTAGGCCATTGTGTGCCGGTGGGAACGGTTAACAAAATTGACAAAACTGCATACACACGGGGACTAGATGTTAAAAAAAGCACATAGGTTTTTATTCCATTATCCTTGAAATAAAAGAATTAAAGAAAGAAAGAAAGAAAAGCATCAGCAGAAACAAGTTGAAGAAGATGTGTGTGTGCAAGATGTTCTGCGTGCGTTCGTACACGGGACCTCGGATTAGAGTCTCATATGAAGAAGAACTTTGGGAAGGGGGAGTGGGGGAGAGTAGAGTAGGTACTGAAATTAATTCCAGGGTAAATGTCCCCTTGAATATTTGCTTTGATGGTGGCTCGATCCCGGGCCGTCAGATCACGGGTGCAACGTTCTAACCACTGAGCTATCCGCCCACACCCCCCACCCCACCCACCCCCACTCCTCCCCACCCGACCCCCTAGTCTCATCTCAAGGACTTTCAATGGAGTGGAGTCGGTATCTATTTTTTTTGGGAGTGGAATCGGTACAAGGTCAACTCCAGAGGAAAATTAACCTGGTATGGACACCTCGCCGGAGATTCGAATCCACAGCCCTCAGTTACCGTCAGATCATAGTGTAAACGCTCCGACTGCTAGGTTCTATTGCATTACACCAGACAATACTGCGGAAAGCTAAGAAGAGCCAGAAGTGCAGGAAGCTGGTTGCAACATTTTCTTCATCGGTGCTTCGACACGGTCTAACAGACTAAGTGATAGGTGAAGGTGTATAATCAGAGAGAGATAGAGACATACAGACAGATAGAATGAGAGACAGAAAGACAGAGACAGAGAGAAAGAAAGAGAGGAAGGGAGGGGGGTCAAAAGTAGGGAATGACATCTCTTGCTGCGTTCAAGCAGAAGCTACATCTTTCTGTCAACATCTCTTGCCTGTGGATCAAGCAAAGCGCGTATGTTTACTACTCCTGAAACACAAGTAGTGTGGCGTCATCTGTCATATATTTCTTTTTGAACGGGAAACAATATATTCAGTATTTCCTACCACTGAAAAAGCTACATGTATACTTTGACTCTACATTTTCTTTTTTAGGAGGCAATAGACAGCTTTGTTTCTGTGGAAAGGTAAACAATGTAGATATTGCACACACACAAAAAAGGTAAAGGTGTCCCATAACCTATGCGATCGTTGGGGAGCGAGACATCAAAGACCTCACTTCTCCAGGGGCCAGCATATTGAGGGCAGTGCCCATCTCCTCTCCCTCACTGCTTTACTTTTCCTTACCTTAAAGAGGGCAGGTACCCGTTTACAGCTGGGTGAACTGGGGGACTGTACTGAAGCTAAGGCGCGCAAACGGTCACCCATCCACTTGGTAACCACGCTTAAGATTGGCCTGGGGGAAAGCGAGTGCTCTGACCACTGAGCTATCCCGTCTCCGTGGATATTGAGGGTGGTGTTATACTGACCCCTCGTTGGGGAGAGGGAACATAACCATGCCTGTGGTGACGTTAAACGGACTCCTTGTCACTAACTGGATTAAGATCTTCTACTCCCCCTTGACATACCGTGGGCCTGTTAGTATGAATAGCATCCCCACCTTCTGGAAATTCTGCCTTATAGACAATAAGCCATCTTCTCACTGTCCCTAGGGGATGGGATAGCCTGGTGGTTAGAGTGATGCATTCGTGATCTGCTGACCAGGTTTCGATTCTCGTTCAAGAGGATTTTTCCTCTGAAGTTAACTCCAGTGCCAACTCCACTCTCCCCAAAAGTCCTTCGGAGGAGACTATAAACCGAGGTCCCGTGTGCGAACGCACGCAGAACATTTTGTGCACACGTTAAAACCCGCTCCGCTTTTTGGAAGAGTAGACCATTGTGTGCCGTTGAGAACGGATGACAAAATTTACAAAACTACATACACACGGGGACTGGATGAAAAAAGCACATGAATGCTCATTCCATTATCCTCAAAATAAATAAATAAACAAATAAATAAATAAATCGGAAATCTCCGCTGAGATGTAAATCCAATCACAGCAACAACTAGAAATTCTGTGCTAGAAATTCCTTCTTTTCTATCCCTCTCTTTGTTTCTGCCTTATTCCTTTTCCTCCTGCCAACCACCTTCTTGTCTTATTTTCTGCCTTCTTGGTCCATTCTCCTGCCTTTTTTTCAGAATTACTTAAAAGATAGCAATTCTCTCCCATGTGGAGGTAGGATGCACTGGGCCTGACTGATTAGGCGCTTACCGGCAGCGCAGCGCATTTTCGTTCGTATAACAGATAACAATAGTAGCTGTATGAGCGTTCGACGAAGAAGAAGAAGATGTTCTACTGCGCGAGCCTAGTCAAAAGCGTATCTTGAAATTTCTTTTGAACTGCTTAGTACAAACTTTCTCTAGCAATATTCAAGATTCAAGATTTAATTCCTTTCACCCATTTTGGGGTATGGAGGATTACAAACAAATTGAACAGGAGAATAAACCTAACATAATGCACCCAAAAATAATATGAATACTAACAGGAACTGAAAAGCACGATTTCATCACAAAATGATAAGCAAACGGTATTAAAGACTCAATACTATTTTTTCAAGTATACACATTTCTTTTTTTTTTAACGCATAATCTACACTTGTGAAAGACGATCAAAATTTCAAGAAATACCTGCAAATATTATGAATTTTGAGAGCGACAGGAGAACTTTTCGAGATTTGCATTTCATTAGCCTACAAAAATTATAACTGGACATGGGTTGAAGAAAATGTCGGGGAATAAAATCTGTAAATGTTTGAAGTGGGGACATTCCATGATAAAATGAAATTCATCCCCTAAAACAGACATGTTACATTTTGAAAATATTCTTTCTTCCCTTGGTATGTTATGGAAACGTCCAACCTCAATAGGAAGCTTGTGACAGCTACAACAAAACTTCATAAGAGCATAAACATATACATCTGGTAGACAAGTTATATATTTTTCCATACCAAAATCGATCTTATAGTTGTTTTTTTTATAATAAAGGCATCTACTATTATTCCACAGCTCAGTTCTCCATTCATTAACAAAAATTTTCTATTAAGAAGGCTTTGATATGTGAACACACATACACAAACACGACCCAAAATCAAGGCAATTAGACGATATTACATTAATAAAAACTCAGTCCAGGCTGCGAACGTAAAACAAGCAAGCCTACTCGCTAATTTTCCGGAGAAATTTTGTTGTTTAAACGATTCATACTCTAACAAAGACAACAGGAATTGTCAGACTTGAAAATTGCTTGTCTTGCAATTTGCAGCCTGTGCATTTGCATTCCACTTGGTGAAGAAAAATAAAAAGGTGGGGTTTTTTCCCTGCAGGAAGTTTGTAGGTTCTTCTCTCCGTTGAGCCTATCCAGTTTAGGACAAAATTCCACTTCACGACACAGCATACGCTCTTGAATTTTTCACTCATCTTGGATTCAACACTCGCGTTGATGGCCCATGTTGTGACTTGTCTTGCAGTGTCTTCATTCCAGACAAACAGCGCTAACAAACTAACATACTATTTTTTAGAAATACCATTTCATGATGTTCTTAGCACTCCTAGTCACGAAGACCATTCCTGGCTTATGATGATGATTTTTGAATGTGTGTGTGTGTTGTGTGTTTGTGTGTGTGTGTGTGTGTGTGTGTGTGTGTGTGTTGTGTGTGTGGTGTGTGTTGTGTGTGTGGTGTTGTGTTGTGTGTGTGGTGTGTGTGTGTGTGTGTGTGTGTGTGTGTGTGTGTTGTAGTGTGTTGTGTTGTGTGTGTTGTGTTGTGTGATGTGTGTGTATGTTTGTAGTTTTGTTTGTGTGGTGTGTTTTGTGTGTGTGTATTTTGTGGTATGTGTTTTTATTCTTTTATTCAATGGATTAATTGTATTCTTTGTGTATTGTATTGCTTTCTAGGATAATGGTTTCCTTGACAACATTGTATTCCTACATTCTGTTTTGTGATTGATTGTCATTCCTGTCAGTCTGTTTGAATTTTTATTGAATGATCTAGAATGTTGATAAACAATACTGAAATGCAGCTCAGACTGTTCTCTGTCTTGTTGAGATTAACATTCAGATCACATTTCTCTGTCCAGTATTGTAATGCCACTTTTTGGTAGTGATTTAAGCGATTTGCTTACTGACTCACTTGAATTACCATGATGTCTGTCAGACTTGATTGATTCCAATTGGCAGAACTTCTCTTCAGGTCAAGCTATCGCACTTTTCTTCAATCGACAGACAGTTAGACATGACAGAAACTATTGAAATAGCAGTCACCCAGATGATTCTGTTCCTGCAGGCAAATTACAACAAGGCTCTAATGAGATCGCCAGCTATTTCACTTCATTTGCCAGCACTAGGACACTGACTAATCACTTTTTAGTTAGTTTGTTTTGTGCGACAGATTTCTCTTTAACATGTTTTTCATCTTTTTTTTATTATTATCATTATTATTGTCACTGTTAGAGATTGAGAAATTGTAATTTGTGCCTCCGTGGGACTTGTTTTGCATTGGCGGTATTGGCTGTTAGTCTTTTTCTTCTCGCAGCATATTCAAGTTTTGATGAAATAGCTCAGTATAATTATTCTTAATTACGAAAATGCGTGACGATTTAAACGAGGATAACACAAAAATAAAATAAAACTGCAAAAGAAAAGTGGGGAACAAGATACATTTTATGCCAGTTGTGAGATATCCTTGAAATAATTATACTCCAGAGTTAGCAGGAAGGGGGAGATAAATCCTACGGGAAATAGTCAGAATGATTAAAAGAAAAACCTGAAAATATAAGCGAGATAGCTCAGTGGTCAGAGCACTCGCTGTCCCCAAGCTCAGGTTAAGCAGCACTCAGTGTGGTTACCAACTGGATGGGTGACTGTCTGCGCGCCTTGGCTTCAGTACAGTGCCCCCGTTCACCCAGCTGTAAATGGGTGCCTTCCCTCTTTAGGGTCAGGGAAGGTAAAGCAGCGAGGGAGAGGAGATGGGCGCCGCCCTCAATATGCTGGCCCTAGAGAAGCTGAGGTCGCTGGTGCCTCACTCCCCTACGACTGCATAGGTTATGGGACACCTTTACCTTTACCTTTAATTAGTGTGTGTCGGTGCGGTTCGAAGAGGCATGTCAGTCTTTTGTTGTTGTTCCTTGTTTCTTTCTTTGTTTCCGTTTGTTTTTTCTTGCTTTGATTCTTTTAATGATGACTATTTTTTAGCTGCTATATAGCTTTTTATTTTATCTTCATCGACATTTTTGTACAAAACACGATTCAGAGAATGTTAACAATGTCATGACATACTCAGTGATTTTGAAATTATAGCTGTTACCATCAAAAGGAACGTTTCATGCACTAATTATTGTGACAACCGAAAAAAAATCAGTACGCTCTTATTTGTTTTGGAAACATTTTAGGCGTAATATTTTGAGCCTACAAAGTCGAGTCGAAGATATATATTAAAAAGTATATAAAGTAAACAGTACTTCTGTTGGGTTGTTGGTGGGGGGTTTTTGGTGGGGGGGGTCTCTTTTCTCTTTTTTTGGGGGGTGGGGGTGTAATATGCATTTATTCATTTATGTATGCCTGTTTTTATTCTCTAAGCTAAAATCAAAAACAGCAAGAATAAATCCAAACTTATCAAGTAGCATTCTGTTCATCTTACTCTCATCGCAAAGGATCTATGCAAATTCTATATACCTGGAGTACTTCAGTTATGATCTTCTTTTTCTTCTTCTCCTCCTCCTTGTCCTCCTCCTCCTCCACCCCTTCCTCTTCCTCGTCTCCCTTCTCTTCCTGCTCCTTCTTCTTCTTCTTCGCAATTCTTCGCAATTCTACTTCTTCTTCGCACTTCTTCGCAATTCGTCTTCCTCTTATAAGCTTAATTCTTCTTCTTTTTTGCAATTCCTCTTTTTCGCAATTCTTCCTCTTCTTCGCAATTCTTCGTCTTCTGCCGCTTCTTCTTGTTCTTTGCATTCTTCTTCTTCTTCTTCTTCTTCTTCTTCTTCTTCTTCTTCTTCTTCTTCTTCTTCTTCTTCATCTTCTTCTTCTTCTTCTTCGCAATTCTTATTCTTCTTCACCCTTCTTCTTCTTCCAATTCTTCTTCTTCTTAGCAATTCTTCGCATTCTTCTTCGCATTCTTCGCAATTCTTTGCATTCTTCGAACTTCTTTGCAGTTCTTCGCAAATCCTCTTTGCAATTCTTCGTCTACTTCGCAATTCTTTGAAATTCCTCTTCTTCGCAATTCTTCTTCTTCTTCGAAATTCTTCTTCTTCGCAGTTCTTCTTTTTCTTCTTCTTCTTTGCAGTTCTCCTCCTCCTCCTCCACCTCCTCCTCCTCCTTCTTCTTCTTCTTCTTCTTCTTCAGTTGCCCTGGTCTGATGATGATCTCAGATTCGGTTTCCCCATACACTTCTGTGCCTGTGGTGAGTTTGTGTCAAAGTCTTTGGGGTTGTAGAATCACTGGGGATGGTTGTGGTGGTCGCCATCTCGGGTGGGCGACTCAGTCAGTCTGGCTCCGCGACTGAGCTAATACTGTCGTTAGTAGAGGGCATAGTGGGTTGTTTCCTGCGTATGCTAGCTCAGAACAGGCACCACTGAACACCACCAAAGTGACCCAGCAGCAGTGCAGGGCCCCTATGGCTGGTGTCCCCAGAGCGGCCTGATATTGATGGGCTGACTGTGGACTTAAGACCCTGAGGATATGACATAACGAATCTAGATATGGCCGTGGCAGGGAGATAGAAATGAGCGGCGTGGGAACAGCAGGACAGGAACGTCACAGAAGACGAGGCAGCAAAAATATTTTTAAAAAGGAATTACATTCAATTAGTCTTTGGACAAGTCTGATTCATTGACCTTATGTTTTTATATCTTTGAAGGTATGAATTGTGCATGATACCTCTCCCAAGGAATGCTCAGCTTTATTTTTCTACCAATAATTTATTTTGGAGTTTCATTTTCTGTGGTGAAATCTTCACAGTGTACTTTTTGTTCCTTTTTTTCTAATGTATGGGGCTAGACTCTTTTTCTTTCCTCAGTGTTAGCACTGTTACTGCTAGGCTGTTGAGAACACATAGTTTATGTAACTCTTAATCATTGATTTTTTTTCTTTTCACCTTCAGAGTCCGAAATTTTAAAAAAAAAACTTATACAGTCTCTATAATGTCTGTCGTTATGCAATCTCATAATAATTATGTCTGCAGAAAGTGCCCTACTCTCAACCATGTTCTTTTCCTTTCCCTCCTACAGGTGTCATAGACGGTCCTAGCCATTGGACGAACGATGACGTACTTCCCACCTCTGACCAATCAGCTGTCACCTTTCAACGCAGCCTTACTTCCAGTCTTCGGGACTCCACGCGTGATCTCCCGTCTGTATTCAGACAGGGACATTTGGGCAGGCCTCATTTTTTCCAGAACTTTCGTCAGCGCGAGGCCTATGAAATCCAACACCGTCCACCTCCTACGTCAGAGATGAGGGAAAGACTTTTGATGACGAAGAGGCAATGGATGACAAGGAGGCAGAGGATGAGGAAGAGACAGAGGATGACCACGGTGCCGATGGAAAAACGGCGGCGCTCCAGATGTGATTTGACCAGGGTGACCCTTCAGATGATTCTCAGTTATTTCCGAACGAGAACAATCTGCGGATACCGTGTCACACGTATGAGGTTTGGTCTGGGTGGAAAATAAAAGTCAGATTAGGATTGTAGCGAAGTAGGTTTTGGTTTTGCAGACTCTGTACTGTTGGTTTTTTTTCTTTTTATTTCTTAGATAAATTACAAAAGAACTGCATATCTCTAAAGTGTTCTCTGTTTTTGAAATCTACTGTGCTGATTTTCTGTCTTCACATGCCAGGTGTTTGGGGGATTTTTTTTTCATTTGTTTTGCTATGTTTATGCTAAACAACAACAAAAATTGTGTACGGCTGGTCGGTGGGTTTTTTTTTGGGGGGGTTGGATTTTTTTTTTCTCTGTGTGTTGTACAAGTCAGTTTTCATACATGTGGAAATATATTGCAGTCGCAAAGCTACACCCGAGTCTATTGGTTTGTCCGTCATGTCTTTCCGAGCGAATGTGAATAGAGAAGATCCTCTCTTTCTTCGTTTATTTACCATTTGTAAAGCACAGACGGGATAGGTCAGTGGTCGGAGCACTCGCTTTCCCCCAGCCAAGTTAAGCAGCGTCGAGCGTGGTTACCAGTTGGATGGGTGACCGTTTGCGCGCCTTGGCTTCAGTACAGTTCCCCCAGTTCACCCAGCTGTAAATGGGTACCTGCCCTCTTTAGGGTCAGGGAAGGTAAAGCAGCGAGGGAGAGGAGATGGGCGCCGCCCTCAATATACTGGCCCTAGAGAAGTGAGGTCTCTGACGCCTCGCTCCCCTACGACCTTATAGGTTATGGAACTCCTTTACCTTACCTTTACCTTTGCTAAAGCACAGACAAATAATTAGCACACAAAAATTGGTTTGTTGTTGGCTAGTTGGTGGGTTGGCTGGCTGGTTGATCGATTGGTTGGTTGGTTGGTTGGTTGGTCGGTTGGTTGGTTGGTTAGCTGGTTGCTTGGTTGCTTGGCTGGTTGGCTGGTTGGTTGGTTGGCTGGTTGGTTAGTTGGTTAGCTTGTTGGTTGGTTGGTTGGCTGGCTGGTTGGTCGATTGGTTGGTTGGTTAGCTTGTTGGTTGGTTGGTTGGCTGGTTGGCTGGCTGGTTGGTCGATTGGTTGGTTGGTTGGTTGGTCGGTTGGTTGGCTGGCTGGCTGGCTAGTTGGTTGGTTGGTGGGTGGGTGGGTAAATTGTTTGTGAACAGTCATCATCACAGCACGAGATGGACACAAATAGGTAGGTAAGTAAGTAACGTGCAAACGAAGGAATGAACGAATGAAAGAACAAACCACCTTACAAACGAAAGAACAAACGAATGAATACATGAATTATAAAACGAATGAATGAATAAATATGTAGATGAATAAATGAATGAATAAGTGAATGCGTGCTTTCCATCTCCTATCCCAACTCCCATTTCTACATTTTCAAAATGTCTTTGTTCCGTATTAATTCAAATGTGTGTGTGTGTGTGTGTGCGTGCGTGCGTGCGTGCGTGCGTGCGTGCGTGTGTGCGTGTGTGTGTGTGTGTGTGTGTGTGTGTGTGTTTCTGTGTGCGCTTGTCTGTGCGGGCGTATGTATGTATTTGTGTGTGTCTCGCTGTCTGTCTCTCTGTCTGTGTCTGTGTGTTTTCATGTCTGCGTACGCGCGATCGTGTCAATAGGCAACAAGGCACCCCCCCCCCACCCCACTCACCCCCACCCCACCCCCACCCCCTCGGTATTGCCCAGCACAACTCTCTTCTTGCTGTCGGCGTTGTGTCTTTTTCCAGGTGCTAAATGCTTATTTCACAACCCAGCACAGGCCCTTTGTTTATCCTCACATCAGAAAGACTAGCACCCAGACCACCACTCACGGTCCCTGTCATTAAACTAATGACACTAACGCAATATTGGACAATGGAGACAGTAAACATATATACGTGTTTGACGAAGACTTCAGATGGATTTAAACTTCAAGGTGAGTGTGGGTGCGTGTGTGGGGGGGGTGGGGGATAGCCTAGTGGTTAGAGTGTTTTGGGCTCGTGATCTGACGGCTCAGGTTTTGAACCACCGCTGAGGTACCCGTTCTAAGGGATTTTTCTCCCTGGAGTTAACATCAGTCCTGACTCCACTACCCAGAAAGTCCTTCGGATGAGACTACAATCCGAGGTCCCGTGTACAAACGCACGCAGAACCCCTTGTGTATATATAATTTTTTTAAACCCGTTCCGTCTTTCGAAAGTGCTGGACATTGTGTGCCAGTAGGAACGGATGACAAAATTTAAAAACAAAAACAAAAAAAACCTCATGCGCGCTTATGTCGTGGGTTTTTTCTTTTTTTTTTCATTCTGGGCTGCAGCTCTGAGTGTCATCAATGGTGAGATTTTGTGCATGCGACCGTGTTGTTGCTTTTTGCCTACTATTACTTAAGGTTCAGGATGGGATAGCTCAGTGGTCGGAGCACTCGCTTTCCCCCAGCCAAGTTAAGCAGCGTCGAGCGTGGTTACCAGTTGGATGGGTGACCGTTTGTGCGCCTTGACTTCAGTACAGTTCCCCCAGTTCACCTATCTGTAAATGGGTACCTGCCCTCTTTAGGGTCAGGGAAGGTAAAGCAGCGAGGGAGAGGAGATGGGCGCCGCCTTCAATATGCTGGCCCTAGAGAAGTGAGGTCTCTGACGCCTCGCTCCCCTACGACCTTAATATAGGTTATGGGACTCCTTTACCTTTACCTTTTTTTACTTAAGGTAGCCGCGTTCCGACTTCAGGGATGATGTCAAGTGTGCATGTGTTTGTTCACATTTTGTCAGCCATCCCCACGGGTACATAATGGCCTACTCTTCCAAAAGGCAGAACAGCCTTTTGACGTGTGGGCAATATTTTCTACATGCGTTTACACACGAAACCTCTGTTTATAGTCTCATCTGAAGGACTTTCTAGGAAGAGTAGTCGGTACTGGTGTTAACTCCAAGGGGAAAAACCCACTGGAAAGGGTTCCCTTGGTGGAGGCTCGAATTCAGACCGTCATATTGCCAGCACAAGACTCTAACCACCAGGCTATCCCGTCCCCATGTCGTGTTTACACATCATCCCCGAAAATGAAATAGGGCTGCCTTCATGGCGGGCACATGGTTGCATACGCAGAATCTCTCCATTCGGGAACCTCTGAGGTCTGGCAGAAAAAACAGGGGGGAGGGGGGGAACAAAACACAGCCTCAAACCTTTGGCTTTCTAGACTGCTTCGTTACCACTAGACCACTACGCCAGTAAACTATCTTAGGATGTAGAATGTTTTAGGGTCTAGGAATACACTGCCGACTGCGAAGATCACTGTAACCATGAGCTTGTTTACATAGAGACTGGCAAGACTTTGTGGTCATCAATTTGAGATAAAGATGTGTGGGGGGGTGGGGGTGTGTGTGTGTGTGTGTGTGTGTGTGTGTGTGTGTGTGTGTGTGTGTGTGTGTGTGTGTGTGTGTGTGTGTGTGTGTGTGTGTGTGTGTGTGTGGTGTGGTGTGTATCTGTGTTGTGTGTGTGTGTGTGTGTGTGTGTGTGTGTGTGTGTGTGTGTGTGTGTGTGTGGTGTGTGTGTGTGTGTGTGTGGTGTGTATCTGTGTTGTGTGTTGTGAGTGTGTTGTGTGGTGTGTGTGTGTGTGTTGTGTGTGTGTGCTGAACAGTTCCATTGAGGTAAATTAATGTGTTGTAGATTTACCCCTTCTTCCACCCATGTTGCTAAAGCCTCCTGTCAAGTGAATGTTTTGTAGATGCTCCAGTTTCATTTAACTGCCACTACTACGGCTATTATAACTTTACTTCTACTACATCTACTACTACTTCTCTTCTTCTTCATCTTCTTCTTCATCTTCTTCTTCTTCTTCTTCTTCTTTCTTCTTCTTCTTCTTCTTATTTGCATTCTTCTTCTTTGCATTCTTCTTCGAACGCTCAGACAGCAGACATTGTTGTCTTTCTTGCTTTAGTTAAGACATATTCAATCTGTCCATTTCAAGCTAATTTAGACGTAAAACGACATCCAAGAATTCTATTATGTTTGAAAATCGGATTTTTTCATCGCCAGTCCTAAAGTCACTCTCGTTTACTACCAATGTTAGAAAGTACTGTAAAAAAAAAGTAAGCTCGTTTTCAAAATTATAATCATTTATGATGTCAAGTTGGTTTGGGTATACGTATGTCGTCTTCAAATTGTACTAAAACGACATCTTTTGACAACGTCATGGGAAAAGTGTGTGATAAAATATTGTACAAGACAGGAGCTATTACAGAACCTTGGGGTAATCCCACATGAAGAGACATGAAACCTGATTATGCCTTAGCTACTCTAACTTGTACACTTCTGTTACACAGACCTGTTGCCATAGTGATATATATGCCCAGAGAAACCAAGAGTTTTTAGTTTGAGCAACTATCGCACATGCCAAACGTGATCATATGCTTTTTTAATGTCAAAAATGTTGCAAGATCGGGTTTTTTCGTTTCGCAAATTGTCTTTGTATGTGTGTTGAAAATAAAACCTAATCGTCTATGGCACACGAGTCCTTATGAAAGCCTACTTGAATTATTGGGATCATTTTATGTGTATGACAGTGATACACCAGTTGTTTAAGAATAATTATTCTCTTCATTAATTTGCCACTATGTGAGGTCAAGAGTAATTGGTCTGTAATCACCTTTTATCTGTTTTTGGTTTGTGTATGTGTGCATGCGCGTGCGCTCGTGTGTGTCAAGTCAAGTCAAGTCAAGTCAAAATTTTATTTCCAGATGGTACATTGAATAAGCAATGCATTTGCTTTTTTTCATCAAGCCATCTATCTAAGAACAAATTTCGTAATGATTATACTAAGACACTACATTATTGCATCATTTACCATTAAATTAAACCGGTAAAAAAAAAGGAAAAAATCGATAAGGAAATACATTGAAAATACAAATTACCACATATACATATACACGCACACACATACTCATGCACACCTGAGCGCGTGCGCGCTCACGTCCACACACAAATGTTGTGTGTGTGTTTGTGTGTGTGCGCATGCGCGCCTGTGCACGTGAGTGTGTGTGTGTGTGCATGCGTGCTTGTGCATGTGAATGTGTGTGTGTGCGTGCGTGCGTGTGTGTGTGTGCGTGTGTGTGTGTGTGTGTGTGTGTGTGTGTGTGTGTGTGTGTGTGTGTGTGTGTGTGTGTGTGTGTGTGTGTGTGTGTGTGTGTGTGTGTGTGTGTGTGTGTGTGTGTAAAACAATGGGTGGGTGGGGATATTTTCTTTAATTTTCTCGAAGGATGATGAGGGTGAAGAACCTAAGGATAAGGTATTTTTGTTGTTGTTATTGTTGTTGTTTCTCTAGTTTACTACTGCTAATGGCTCCTGTTAGCCCTTTGCCCCAACCCCCACCTCTTCCCCAAAGTCTATTTTTGTTATTGTGCTTCGTGATCTCTTGTAATCTTATAAATATTTGTGTTTGTTGTCGTGGGATGTTCTCCAGCGAGGCACCCTGGGGGGAATCATCCAGAAGATGCAGCACTCTGATCTGTCTCAGGCATCACACGCTGATCACACACATGGATCACTGGCCTTCGGAGTAACGCGCCTGCCAAGAAAGCCAGAGGGACGGGTTCAATCCCCGTTAGTGCCCAAAACTGTTACCCAAATCCACTAGACCTTGAGTGGCCCGTGTTTTGTGTGCTAATCAGAAAAGATCATATACACCGAGGTCCTGTGTGCATCACACATCCAGAGCACGTAAGAGAACACACAGCAGCGAGAGAGTCGTCCCTGGCGAAATTCTGATGGAGAAAAAATCTTTTATTCTGATAGGGAAACGAATACACTGACAAACAAGGGGAACAAAAGAGATGGGTGGCGCTGCTCTTGTGGCGACGCGCTGTCCCTCGGGAGGGGGAGGGGACTAAATTTCATGTAGAGAGTTTTGATGTGAGAAAGGCATTCAATGTAGTTTTAATTTAATTTATTCACTTAGCGATCGTAAGTATATTACGAATATGACTGGGGAAGGGGAGGGAGTTAAGTACCTCACCATGTAGGCAGCCATACTCCTCCAACTTCATGGGATTTTTTCTCCTTGAAACAAGAGGGCAAGCTGTAGTGCTAAGGATAATAACAATCTCAACATTCTCCTTTTTTTGTTTGTCCCTCGACTCAGCGGTCACAGCACTCGCTTTCCCCATCCAAGGTTAAGCAGCGTCGAGCGTGGTTACCAATTTATATGGATGACCTTTTGCGCGCATTGGTTTCAGTACAGTTCCCCAGTTCACCCAGCTGTAAATGGGTACCTGCCCTCTTTAGGGTCAGGGAAGGTAAAGCAGCGAGGGAGAGGAGATGGGCGCCGCCCTCAATATGCTGGCCCCTAGAGAAGTGAGGTCTCTGATGCCTCGCTCCCCTACGACCACATAGGCTATGGGACTCCTTTACCTTTTACCTTTCCTCGGCTAGAGCTTCCAGGTTCACCAATGGTGACATTTTGCCGTTTTTCCCCACTATGAAAGTAGCCGCATTCCGACTTCGGGGATGTATGCTGGTTATGCTCGTGTTTCCGTAACCCACCGAACGTTGACATGAATAAGGGGATCTTTGCCGCGCATATTTGAGCTTCTGTGTATGAGTATACACGAAGGGAATGAAGGAACTGGCAGGTCTGTATTTGAAGTTGACCTGGGAGATCGTAAAAATCCCCACCACCCTTAACCACCAGACGCCGCCGAGATTCGAACCCACAGTGGTCATGGACCTACGAGATTGAAGTCAAAAGATCTTAACCACTCGTTTTATAGTGTCCATCAACTTACCACTGAAATCAAGTCAGCTTTCCAGTACAGGCTGTGAATGTTAATGTTGCATCACTAACTGACAATGCCTTTGGCCTCAAACCGGCTTGTCAGGTCAGGTTTTCATATTAAATATTAGTTTAGTTCCTCAGATAGAGCTCTGAGGTTTACCAAAGGTGAGATTTTTGTTAATGCAATCATCCCCCTCCCCCCTACCCCTTATTAAGGTAGCAGCAATCCGACTTCGGGGATTCAGTTAGGAATTGAACTTACCAATATTGCCTGGACAGCAGGAAGGTAACACCCTGCTCTTTCCAATTTTCAACTATGGTATTTTTTTCTGACGTGCACAGGACTGTTAGCACACAGGGACCCACTGGTTTCTGATCTCTTCCGAAAGACTTGACATTCAGCTTGATTATAAGGACAAGCTGGGATGCATGGGTAAAGCTGGGAATTGAACCTAGGACCTGACTTTTACTTGTTAGGCGAGGGAACGTCTCTATGGTGCTGCGACCTTCCTGCATGAGGTTTTCAGATCATTTGGAGGGCTGTTTGGTTGCTCTCGCTGTTGAGTATACAGGCTACACTCCACTTTTCATCCCCGGGTCATGTAGTATCTTCTGTAGAGTGCTTAGTCAAAACATTGTTGCTAACTTTCACAGATTTTTAAGGTATGAAATGATGCACTGTGTATTTATTTTGGGAATCGGGGACATACAGCAATAACGGGTAGTCATGAGAAAGACAGAAATGATCATTAGATGAGGATTGCTTGTGTTCCTACAGCGTTAACCCCACCGCAAGAATACTGCAGTTAGGAAGCGAGCAGACGACAAAGGACTAAGGGGGTACAGTGTTTGCTGAAAAAGTGTTTTTTTAATTCAAACCTACCAAATTTGTGACAAAATCGCATGCGTTTTGAGTCAGAGTCTAGTCTTTCAAAAAACATGACTTTTATTTCTGCGGATGCTTATTCCGTGCAGTATAGATGCAAGAGTGGTCATAGGAAAACAGAAAGAAAAGTGGCAACATTCAAAGGTGGTGTGTAGCCATGGGAAAAGAAGTACTGATATGGTGGGGAGAGAGCCCCTTGGGGAAAGAGGGGGGGGGGTCTTTTGTTTTTGTTTTATTTTTGGCTATGTTTTGTTTTTGTTTGTTTGTTTAAGGGGGTGGGGACATATTTTGGGGCAGTTGTTGTCAATATTATTGCCAATATCTTGCTGTTCTTGTTGTTACTTATATTCATTTTTTTCAAATCCCATCAGCTGAGATGACATTTCAAAGGATGGTTTAGTGAGCGGGAAGAGCCTAGTGGTTAGAACATTGAGCTCACAATGTGAGGGCACAGGGCTAAGCCACCACCCAGACGCCTGTTTGAGGGGATTTATACCCTGGAGTTAACAACAGTGCCGACTCCATTCCCCCCCCCCCACACACACACACACACCCCACCCTCCACCCCTGAAAGTCCTACGGATGAGAATGTATAAACCGAGATCCTGTGTACGAACCCACCCACAACATCTTTTGAACATATTTTTTTTCAAACTCTGCCTTTTATTTACATATTCATTTAAATTCGTTTATTCCTTGTAAAGTGGAATAAGCCACTCATGTGTTTTTTTACATCCAGTTTCCATATGCATGCGGTTTTGTAAATTGTCATCCGTTCCCACCCGTACACAATGGCCTACTCTTCCAAAAGGCGAAACGGGTGTTTAACGTGTGCGCAAGATGTTATGTATGCGTTCGCACATTGGACCTGGCTTATAGTCTCATCCCAAAGACTTCGGGGGGGAGGGGGGTGGAGGTTCGGCACTGATGTTAACTCCAGAGGAAAAATCCCCCTTGAACAGGCGTTTCTGTGATGGTTCGAACCTGGGCTCAAACCCCAGCCCTCATATCGCGAGTGCAACGCAACGATGCTCTATCCACCAGGCTATCTTAAGAAGTTTTTTTAAATTATTTATTTTATTCTTTTATGACGAGGATAATTGAATAAGCACTTGTGTGCTTTTTTACATCCAGTCCCCATGTGTATGCGGTTTTGTAAATTTGTCATCTGTTCCCACCGGCACACAATGGCCTACTCTTACGAAAAGCGGGACAGGATTTTTATGTGTGCGCAAGATGTTCTGCGTGCGTTCGCACACGGGGCCTCGGTTTATAGTCTCATCTGAAGGACTCCTCCGAAGGAGTAGGCCATTGAGTGCAGGCAGGAACAGAGAACAACACATGTACGGCTGGTATCGCGTTTATTTTAATGTTATTTTATTTGTTCTTTTATTTCGAGGATAATGGAATAAGCACTAATGTGCTTTTTTTATATCTAGTCCCCGTGTGATTGCAGTTTTGTCCATTTTGTCATCTGTTCATCCCTGAAGTCAGAATGCGGCTACCTTAATTGTGGATGAAAAACGGTCCAATGATTTGCAAAATCTCAATGTGTATCAACCTGGGAGCTCTAGCCAAGGAACGAAAAAAAGGGCAGAAGGTTTTTTAAAAATCTAGTTGTTTGTTTCTTTATTGATTTTCTTTGGGTTATATTTAGGGGGTGTGGGTGGTCCTTTTTTGTTGTTGTTGTTGTTGTTGTTGTCCTTCTTCTTCTTCTTCCTGCTCCTGTTGTTGCTGCAAGTTTGCTTCCCTAGCTGTTTTTCTCACGTCACTTCCGGTCTGATAAACAAGCGGTTAATTCGGGTACTCAGAGGAAGACATGTTGGTGTTTCTGTGTGGGGTTTTCGCATCTTCGTGCTCCTAGGTAATTGAATTGCTATGTAACAGTAAACATGTTGTGGTATTCTAATCAAGCTCGCTCTCTCTCTCTCTCTCTCTCTCTCTCTCTCTCTCTCTCTCTCTCTTCTCTCTCTCTCTCTCTCTCTCTCTCTTATTAAGGAGAGTGCATTCTCAGGGCAAGAACCAGTTGAAAAAAAAGTATCTCAATACTTATCTGTAACCCTTGGGAATAAAGATTATTTCTCTCTCTCTCTCTTTTCTCTCTCTCTCTCTCTCTCTCTCTCTCTCTCTCTCTCTCTCTCTCTCTCTCTCTCTCTCTCTCTCTCTCTCTCTCTCTCTCTCTCTCTCTCTCTCTCTCTCTGTGTTTCAGTGTGTGTTGTGTGTGTGTGTGTGTGTGTGTGTGTGTGTGTGTGTGTGTGTGTGTGTGTGTGTGTGTGGGGTGTGTGGTGTGTGTGTAAAATTGGGCATTTGATAATTATGTACTGGGTAGTTATGAGGGACTGGCTATCAATGTTACCTGTAGAGTATCTAAGAAGGAATGGCTTTTTTCTTGTACAAACAGCGCTTGTTGATCAACTATTTTCAACCACAGCAGATTTCTCTGCCTGGAAGTCCGACTGCTGTCCCAGAGGAAAGCGTGTTGCCACAAGTGCAGCGCCACCCGTTGTGTATATATACGTTACCCTGAGAACACATTCTTACCCATATATGTAGCTTTGGAGGATGGCTATTTTACCTGTACTTTCAGCTTTGGAAGATGGCTATTTTACATGTACTTTCAGCTTTGGACGATGGCTATTTTACTTGTTCATTTAGCTTAGGAGGGGGACTATTTTACTCGTACATTTACCTTAAGATGGTGACAATTTTACTTGTACATTTAGTTTCAAAAGATGGGAATTTTACCTGCACATCTAGCTTCGGAAGATGACTATTTTACCTGTATGTTTCCCTCACATTCACCTATCCTGTAGTCCCGTGGACAGTGGGGGGTACCAATAAAGATTTTGCAACTAGCTTAAACCAGTTCCCATGGTCGTCTGCTTTCCACAGCAAGTCGTTCTACTCAAGGCCAGTCCACTCTATGATGTTATCTTCCCATCGTTTTCTCCGTCTGTCTCTTTGTCTCCCTCCTTGTACTGTTCCCTGTAGGACAGTCTTGTCCAGTCCACATGCCTGACCACTTTTGTTTGCACTTTTTCATTGAAGTCAGGAGCTCTTCATATGGTCACATGGCATTTTTAATTCTGTTTTTCACTTCCTCAATAGTGATGTGATCTCTGTATGAGATGCCAAGGAGTTTGCAAAAGCATCTCATCTCCATTGCCTATATCCTTCTTTCATTGTCCACTGTTATGGTCCATGTTTCACATGCATACAAAAAAATATATATTTAGCTTTGGAACATAACCTTACTTGTACATTTAGCTTCGGAAGATGCTATTTTACTTGTATATTCAGCTTTGAGATATGGCTATTTTACCTTTACTTTGAGTTTGGGACGATGGCTATTTACCTGTACTTTGAGTTTGGGACAATCGCTATTTTACCTGTACTTTGAGTTTGGGACGATGGCTATTTTACCTGTACTTTGAGTTTGGGACGATGGCTATTTTACATGTACTTTGAGTTTGGGACAATGGCTATTTTACCTGTACTTTGAGTTTGGGACAATGGCTATTTTACCTGTACTTTGAGTTTGGGACAATGGCTATTTTACCTGTACTTTGAGTTTGGGACAATGGCTATTTTACCTGTACTTTGAGTTAGGGACGATGGCTATTACCTGTACTTTGAGTTTGGGACAGTGGCTATTACCTGTACTTTGAGTTTGAGACGATGGCTATTTTACCTGTACTTTGAGTTTGGGACGATGGCTACTTTACCTGTACTTTGAGTTTGGGACAATGGCTATTACCTGTACTTTGAGTTTGGGACAATGGCTATTACCTGTACTTTGAGTTAGGGACAATGGCTATTTTACCTGTACTTTGAGTTTGGGACGATGGCTATTTTACCTGTACTTTGAGTTAGGGACAATGGCTATTTCCTGTACTTTGAGTTTGGGACAATGGCTATTTTACCTGTACTTTGAGTTAAGGACGATGGCTATTACCTGTACTTTGGGTTAGGGACAATGGCTATCTTACCTGTACTTTGACTTAGGGACAATGGCTATTTTACCTGTACTTTAAGTTAGGGACAATGGCTATTTTACCTGTACTTTGAGTTAGGGACAATGGCTATTTTACCTGTACTTTGAGTTAGGGACAATGGCTATTACCTGTACTTTGAGTTAGGGACAATGGCTATCTTACCTGTACTTTGACTTAGGGACAATGGTTATTTTACCTGTACATTGAGTTAAGGACAATGGCTATTTTACCTGTACTTTGAGTTTGGGACAATCGCTATTTTACCTGTACTTTGAGTTAGGGACAATGGCTATTACCTGTACTTTGAGTTAGGGACAATGAGTTAGGGACAATGGCTATTGCCTGTACTTTGACTTAGGGACAATGGTTATTTTACATGTACTTTGAGTTAGGGACAATGGCTATTACCTGTACTTTGAGTTTGGGACAATGGCTATTTTACCTGTACTTTGAGTTAGGGACAATGGCTATTACCTGTACTTTGAGTTAGGGACAATGAGTTAGGGACAATGGCTATCTTACCTGTACTTTGAGTTAGGGACAATGGCTATTTTACCTGTACTTTGAGTTAGGGACAATGGCTATTTTACCTGTACTTTGAGTTAGGGACGATGGCTATTACCTGTACTTTGAGTTTGGGACGATTGCTATTTTACCTGTACTTTGAGTTAGGGACAATGGCTATTTTTACCTGTACTTTGAGTTAGGGACAATGGCTATTTTGCCTGTACTTTGAGTTAGGGACAATGGCTATTTTACCTGTACTTTGAGTTTGGGACAATGACTATCTTACCTGTACTTTGACTTAGGAACAATGGCTATTTTACCTGTACTTTGAGTTTGGGACAATGGCTATTTTACATGTATTTTGAGTTTGGGACAATGGCTATCTTTCCTGTACTTTGAGTTAGGGACAATGGCTATTTTACCTGTACTTTGAGTTTGGGACAATGGCTATTTTACCTGTACTTTGAGTTTGGGACAATGGCTAATTTACCTGTACTTTGAGTTAGGGACAATGGCTATTACCTGTACTTTGAGTTAGGGAAAATGAGTTAGGAACAATGGCTATCTTACCTGTACTTTGAGATAGGGACAATGGCTATTTCACCTGTACTTTGAGTTAAGAACAATGGCTATTACCTGTACTTTGAGTTTGGGACAATGGCTATTTTACCTGTACTTTGAGTTTGGGACAATGAGTTAGGGACAATGGCTATTGCCTGTACTTTGAGTTAGGGACAATGGCTATTTTACCTGTACTTTGAGTTTGGGACGATGGCTATTTTACCTGTACTTTGAGTTAGGGACAATGGCTATTTTACCTCTACTTTGAGTTTGGGAAAATGGCTATTGCCTGTACTTTGAGTTTGGTACGATGGCTATTTTACCTGTACTTTGAGTTAGGGACAATGGCTATTTTACCTGTACTTTGAGTTAGGGACAATGGCTATTTTACCTGTACTTTGAGCTTTGGACAATGGCTATTACCTGTACTTTGAGTTAGGGACAATGGCTATCTTACCTGTACTTCGACTTAGGGACAATGGCTATTACCTGTACTTTGAGTTAAGGACAATGGCTATTTTACCTGTACTTTGAGTTTGGGACAATGGCTATTTTACCTGTACTTTGAGTTAGGGACAATGGCTATTACCTGTACTTTGAGTTAGGGACAATGAGTTAGGGACAATGGCTATTGCCTGTACTTTGACTTAGGGACAATGGTTATTTTACATGTACATTGAGTTAGGGACAATGGCTATTACCTGTACTTTGAGTTAGGGACAATCGTTATTTTACCTGTACTTTGAGTTAGGGACAATGGCTATTACCTGTACTTTGAGTTAGGGACAATGAGTTAGGGACAATGGCTATTTTACCTGTACTTTGAGTTAGGGACAATGGCTATTTTACCTGTACTTTGAGTTAGGGACAATGGCTATTACCTGTACTTTGAGTTAGGGACGATGGCTATTACCTGTACTTTGAGTTTGGGACGATGGCTATTTTACCTGTACTTTGAGTTAAAGATAATGGCTATTTTTACCTGTACTTTGAGTTAGGGACAATGGCTATTTTACCTGTACGTTGAGTTAGGGACAATGGCTATTTTACCTGTACTTTGAGTTTGAGACAATGACTATCTTACCTGTACTTTGACTTAGGGACAATGGCTATTTCACCTGTACTTTGAGTTTGGGACAATGGCTATTTTACCTGTACTTTGAGTTTGAGACAATGGCTATTTTACATGTACTTTGAGCTTGGGACAATGGCTATCTTACCTGTACTTTGACTTAGGGACAATGGCTATTTTACCTGTACTTTGAGTTTGGGACAATGGCTATTTTGCCTGTACTTTGAGTTTGGGACAATGGCTATTTTACCTGTACTTTGAGTTAGGGACAATGGCTATTACCTGTACTTTGAGTTAGGGACAATGAGTTAGGGACAATGGCTATCTTACCTGTACTTTGAGATAGGGACAATGGCTATTTAACCTGTACTTTGAGTTAAGGACAATGGCTATTACCTGTACTTTGAGTTTGGGACAATGGCTATTTTACCTGTACTTTGAGTTTGGGACAATGAGTTAGGGACAATGGCTATTACCTGTACTTTGAGTTAGGGACAATGGCTATTTTACCTGTACTTTGAGTTTGGGACGATGGCTATTTTACCTGTACTTTGAGTTTGGGACAATGGCTATTTTACCTGTACTTTGAGTTTGGGACAATGGCTATTGCCTGTACTTTGAGTTTGGTACGATGGCTATTTTACCTGTACTTTGAGTTATGGACAATGGCTATATTACCTGTACTTTGAGTTAGGGACAATGGCTATTTTACCTGTACTTTGAGTTAGGGACACTGGCTATTTTACCTGTACTTTGAGTTTGGAACAATGGCTATTACCTGTACTTTGAGTTAGGGAAAATGAGTTAGGAACAATGGCTATCTAACCTGTACTTTGAGATAGGGACAATGGCTATTTAGCCTGTACTTTGAGTTAAGAACAATGGCTATTACCTGTACTTTGAGTTTGGGACAATGGCTATTTTACCTGTACTTTGAGTTTGGGACAATGAGTTAGGGACAATGGCTATTGCCTGTACTTTGAGTTAGGGACAATGGCTATTTTACCTGTACTTTGAGTTTGGGACGATGGCTATTTTACCTGTACTTTGAGTTTGGGACAATGGCTATTTTACCTCTACTTTGAGTTTGGGACAATGGCTATTGCCTGTACTTTCAGTTTGGTACGATGGCTATTTTACCTGAACTTTGAGTTAGGGACAATGGCTATTTTACCTGTACTTTGAATAAGGGACAATGGCTATTTTACCTGTACTTTGAGCTTGGGACAATGGCTATTACCTGTACTTTGAGTTAGGGACAATGGCTATCTTACCTGTACTTCGACTTAGGGACAATGCCTATTTTACCTGTACTTTGAGTTAAGGACAATGGCTATTTTACCTGTACTTTGAGTTTGGGACAATGGCTATTTTACCTGTACTTTGAGTTAGGGACAATGGCTATTACCTGTACTTTGAGTTAAGGACATGGAGTTAGGGACAATGGCTATTTTACCTGTACTTTGAGTTAGGGACAATGGCTATTTTACCTGTACTTTGAGTTAGGGACAATGGCTATTTTACCTGTACTTTGAGTTAGGGACGATGGCTATTACCTGTACTTTGAGTTTGGGACGATTGCTATTTTACCTGTACTTTGAGTTAAAGATAATGGCTATTTTTACCTGTTCTTTGAGTTAGGGACAATGGCTATCTTACCTGTACGTTGAGTTAGGGACAATGGCTATTTTACCTGTACTTTGAGTTTGGGACAATGACTATCTTACCTGTACTTTGACTTAGGGACAATGGCTATTTTACCTGTACTTTGAGTTTGGGACAATGGCTATTTTACCTGTACTTTGAGTTTGAGACAATGGCTATTTTACATGTACTTTGAGCTTGGGACAATGGCTATCTTACCTGTACTTTGACTTAGGGACAATGGCTATTTTACCTGTACTTTGAGTTTGGGACAATGGCTATTTTACCTGTACTTTGAGTTTGGGACAATGGCTATTTTACCTGTACTTTGAGTTAGGGACAATGGCTATTACCTGTACTTTGAGTTAGGGACAATGAGTTAGGGACAATGGCTATCTTACCTGTACTTTGAGATAGGGACAATGGCTATTTAACCTGTACTTTGAGTTAGGGACAATGGCTATTTTACCTGTACTTTGAGTTAGGGACGATGGCTATTACCTGTACTTAGAGTTTGGGACGATTGCTATTTTACCTGTACTTTGAGTTAAAGATAATGGCTATTTTTACCTGTACTTTGAGTTAGGGACAATGGCTATTTTGCCTGTACGTTGAGTTAGGGACAATGGCTATTTTTACCTGTACTTTGAGTTTGGGACAATGACTATCTTACCTGTACTTTGACTTAGGAACAATGGCTATTTTACCTGTACTTTGAGTTTGGGACAATGGCTATTTTACATGTAATTTGAGTTTGGGACAATGGCTATCTTACCTGTACTTTGACTTAGGGACAATGGCTATTTTACCTGTACTTTGAGTTTGGGACAATGGCTATTTTACCTGTACTTTGAGTTTGGGACAATGGCTATTTTACCTGTACTTTGAGTTTGGGACAATGGCTATTACCTGTACTTTGAGTTAGGGAAAATGAGTTAGGAACAATGGCTATCTTACCTGTACTTTGAGATAGGGACAATGGCTATTTCACCTGTACTTTGAGTTAAGAACAATGGCTATTACCTGTACTTTGAGTTTGGGACAATGGCTATTTTACCTGTACTTTGAGTTTGGGACAATGAGTTATGGACAATGGCTATTGCCTGTACTTTGAGTTAGGGACAATGGCTATTTTACCTGTACTTTGAGTTTGGGACGATGGCTATTTTACCTGTACTTTGGGTTAAAGATAATGGCTATTTTACCTCTACTTTGAGTTTGGGACAATGGCTATTGCCTGTACTTTGAGTTTGGTACGATGGCTATTTTACCTGAACTTTGAGTTAGGGACAATGGCTATATTACCTGTACTTTGAGTTAGGGACAATGGCTATTTTACCTGTACTTTGAGCTTTGGACAATGGCTATTACCTGTACTTTGAGTTAGGGACAATGGCTATCTTACCTGTACTTCGACTTAGGGACAATGGCTATTACCTTTACTTTGAGTTAAGGACAATGGCTATTTTACCTGTACTTTGAGTTTGGGACAATGGCTATTTTACCTGTACTTTGAGTTAGGGACAATGGCTATTACCTGTACTTTGAGTTAGGGACAATGAGTTAGGGACAATGGCTATTGCCTGTACTTTGACTTAGGGACAATGGTTATTTTACATGTACATTGAGTTAGGGACAATGGCTATTACCTGTACTTTTGAGTTAGGGACAATCGCTATTTTACCTGTACTTTGAGTTAGGGACGATGGCTATTACCTGTACTTTGAGTTTGGGACGATGGCTATTTTACCTGTACTTTGAGTTAAAGATAATGGCTATTTTTACCTGTACTTTGAGTTAGGGACAATGGCTATTTTACCTGTACGTTGAGTTAGGGACAATGGCTATTTTACCTGTACTTTGAGTTTGGGACAATGACTATCTTACCTGTACTTTGACTTAGGGACAATGGCTATTTCACCTGTACTTTGAGTTTGGGACAATGGCTATTTTACCTGTACTTTGAGTTTGAGACAATGGCTATTTTACATGTACTTTGAGCTTGGGACAATGGCTATCTTACCTGTACTTTGACTTAGGGACAATGGCTATTTTACCTGTACTTTGAGTTTGGGACAATGGCTATTTTACCTGTACTTTGAGTTTGGGACAATGGCTAATTTACCTGTACTTTGAGTTAGGGACAATGGCTATTACCTGTACTTTGAGTTAGGGACAATGAGTTAGGGACAATGGCTATCTTACCTGTACTTTGAGATAGGGACAATGGCTATTTAACTTGTACTTTGAGTTAAGGACAATGGCTATTACCTGTACTTTGAGTTTGGGACAATGGCTATTTTACCTGTACTTTGAGTTTGGGACAATGAGTTAGGGACAATGGCTATTACCTGTACTTTGAGTTAGGGACAATGGCTATTTTACCTGTACTTTGAGTTTTGGACGATGGCTATTTTACCTGTACTTTGAGTTTGGGACAATGGCTATTTTACCTCTACTTTGAGTTTGGGACAATGGCTATTGCCTGTACTTTGAGTTTGGTACGATGGCTATTTTACCTGTACTTTGAGTTATGGACAATGGCTATATTACCTGTACTTTGAGTTAGGGACAATGGCTATTTTACCTGTACTTTGAGTTAGGGACAATGGCTATTTTACCTGTACTTTGAGTTTGGAACAATGGCTATTACCTGTACTTTGAGTTAGGGAAAATGAGTTAGGAACAATGGCTATCTTACCTGTACTTTGAGATAGGGACAATGGCTATTTAGCCTGTACTTTGAGTTAAGAACAATGGCTATTACCTGTACTTTGAGTTTGGGACAATGGCTATTTTACCTGTACTTTGAGTTTGGGACAATGAGTTAGGGACAATGGCTATTGCCTGTACTTTGAGTTAGGGACAATGCTATTTTACCTGTACTTTGAGTTTGGGACGATGGCTATTTTACCTGTACTTTGAGTTTGGACAATGGCTATTTTACCTCTACTTTGAGTTTGGGACAATGGCTATTGCCTGTACTTTCAGTTTGGTACGATGGCTATTTTACCTGAACTTTGAGTTAGGGACAATGGCTATTTTACCTGTACTTTGAATAAGGGACAATGGCTATTTTACCTGTACTTTGAGCTTGGGACAATGGCTATTACCTGTACTTTGAGTTAGGGACAATGGCTATCTTACCTGTACTTCGACTTAGGGACAATGCCTATTTTACCTGTACTTTGAGTTAAGGACAATGGCTATTTTACCTGTACTTTGAGTTTGGGACAATGGCTATTTTACCTGTACTTTGAGTTAGGGACAATGGCTATTACCTGTACTTTGAGTTAGGGACAATGAGTTAGGGACAATGGCTATTGCCTGTACTTTGACTTAGGGACAATGGTTATTTTACATGTACATTGAGTTAGGGACAATGGCTATTACCTGTACTTTGAGTTAGGGACAATCGCTATTTTACCTGTACTTTGAGTTAGGGACAATGGCTATTACCTGTACTTTGAGTTAGGGACAATGAGTTAGGGACAATGGCTATTTTACCTGTACTTTGAGTTAGGGACAATGGCTATTTTACCTGTACTTTGAGTTAGGGACAATGGCTATTTTACCTGTACTTTGAGTTAGGGACGGTGGCTATTACCTGTACTTTGAGTTTGGGACGATGGCTATTTTACCTGTACTTTGAGTTAAAGATAATGGCTATTTTTACCTGTACTTTGAGTTAGGGACAATGGCTATTTTACCTGTACGTTGAGTTAGGGACAATGGCTATTTTACCTGTACTTTGAGTTTGGGACAATGTCTATCTTACCTGTACTTTGACTTAGGGACAATGGCTATTTTACCTGTACTTTGAGTTTGGGACAATGGCTATTTTACCTGTACTTTGAGTTTGAGACAATGGCTATTTTACATGTACTTTGAGCTTGGGACAATGGCTATCTTACCTGTACTTTGACTTAGGGACAATGGCTATTTTACCTGTACTTTGAGTTTGGGACAATGGCTATTTTACCTGTACTTTGAGTTTGGGACAATGGCTATTTTACCTGTACTTTGAGTTAGGGACAATGGCTATCTTACCTGTACTTTGAGATAGGGACAATGGCTATTTAACCTGTACTTTGAGTTAAGGACAATGGCTATTACCTGTACTTTGAGTTTGGGACAATGGCTATTTTACCTGTACTTTGAGTTTGGGACAATGAGTTAGGGACAATAGCTATTACCTGTACTTTGAGTTAGGGACAATGGCTATTTTACCTGTACTTTGAGTTTGGGACGATGGCTATTTTACCTGTACTTTGAGTTTGGGACAATGGCTATTTTACATCTACTTTGAGTTTGGGACAATGGCTATTGCCTGTACCTTGAGTTTGGTACGATGGCTATTTTACCTGTACTTTGAGTTATGGACAATGGCTATTTTACCTGTACTTTGAGTTAGGGACAATGGCTATTTTACCTGTACTTTGAGTTAGGGACAATGGCTATTTTACCTGTACTTTGAGTTTGGAACAATGGCTATTACCTGTACTTTGAGTTAGGTACAATGAGTTAGGCACAATGGCTATTGCCTGTACTTTGAGTTAGGGACAATGGCTATTTTACCTGTACTTTGAGTTAGGGACAATGGATATTACCTTTACTTTGAGTTTGGACAATGGCTATTTTACCTGTACTTTGAGTTAGGGACAATGGCTATTACCTGTACTTTGAGTTAGGGACAATGAGTTAGGGACAATGGCTACTGCCTGTACTTTGAGTTAGGGACAATGGGCTATTTTACCTGTACTTTGAGTTAGGGACAATGGCTATTTTACCTGTACTTTCAGTTAGGGACAATGGCTATTACCTGTACTTTGAGTTTGGGACAATGGCTATTTTACCTGTACTTTGACTTAGGGACAATGGCTATTTTGAGTTTACTTAGTTTTTACTTTGAGTTAGGGACAATGGCTGTTTTACCTGTTCTTTAAGTTTCGGAGGTTGACTATTATACAGTCATGTACTTTCAGTTTTGGAAGAGGGATATTTTACCTCTTCTTTCAGTTTCGGAGGAAGTCTATTTTCTTTTACTTTCAACTTCGGAAGAAAGCTATTTTCTTTAAGCTTTCAGCTTTGCAAGATGGCTATTTTACTTTTACATTTAGCTTAGAAGATGGCTATTTTACTTGTACATTTATCTTGAGAAGATGGCTATTTTACTTATGCATTTAGCTTCGGAACATGACTTTTTAACTTTTACTTCTAGCTTCGGAAGTATACATAGCTTCAGAAAGTACACTTAGCTTCGGAAGATAGCTATTTTACTTGTACATTCAGCTTTGCAAGATGATTATTTTACCTGTACTTTGAGTTTCAGAGGATGGCTATTCTACCTGTACTTTGAGCTTGGGACAATGGCTATTTTACCTGTACTTTGAGCTTGGGACAATGGCTATTTTACCTGTACTTTGAGCTTGGGACAATGGCTATTTTACCTGTACTTTGAGTTAGGGACAATGGCTATTTTACCTGTACTTTGAGCTTGGGACAATGGCTATTTTACCTGTACTTTGAGCTTGGGACAATGGCTATTTTACCTGTACTTTGAACTTGGGACAATGGCTATTTTACCTGTACTTTGAGCTTGGGACAATGGCTATTTTACCTGTACTTTGAGCTTGGGACAATGGCTATTTTACCTGTACTTTGAGCTTGGGACAATGGCTATTTTACCTGTACTTTGAGCTTGGGACAATGGCTATTTTACCTGTACTTTGAGCTTGGGACAATGGCTATTTTACCTGTACTTTGAGCTTTGAAAGATGGCTATTTTACCTGTACTCTCAGTTTCTGAGGATGGCTATTTTCTTATACTTTCAACTTCGGAAGAGGGCTATTTTACCTGTACTTTGAGTGTCGGAGGACGGCTTTTTTACCTGTACTTCCCTGTCAAGGTAGACAGGGATCCTATTTCGGGTAGCCAGGATAATGAAGGAGTTGGTGGCCCTGGAGGCGAGAAGTTGACCAGTTACAACAGCAAATGACTGGGTATCTCCTTACCTTCAATGAGGACTTAGGATAAGAAAGAAGGAGGACTGGCAAACACTAATTACAGGTAAGGACACCCCCTCTGAGTCATCTGCACATACAAGGGGGGCGATCTTTCACGCCTAGTCTAAACACCTGACAGTAGTGAACTGTGGACAGGTATCTCACACACGGCCAATCTCATGAGGCTAAAACCGTTGTATGTTGCGAGATTAATCAACGTGTGTGTGTGTGTGTGTGGACAACTTGGTGGTGACTGTAGGATCAATTAGAAATCAATGATTGTGGACTGGGCTGGGCTTGGCTTTGGTTTGGGTTCAGTGCAAATAGTCAACAGTGTTGCTACAACTGTTGTGTCTGATCTTGAAGAAAAAGCGGGAAAAAAGACATTTTCCATTCTGGATATACTGGATGGCTTTCTCTGACGTTTAGGTAATCTGACCAAGAAAAGAAGAAGACATAAAGTGGCAGTAAGTGATCAACAAACACAGTGTGATTATCGAAATAAAGCAACTGTGCCAAAGGGTCTTATATGAATGTGTTAGTGTTTTGAGTCAACGGAAGAAATAAAGAAAAACTGTGGGGAATTTTTTCAGGTGTAAGAAAGTAAAGAAAAAGAAAAGAAAACACAAATAAAGAAAATTTAAAGGAAAGAATGAAATAATATGTAAGAAACGACTAAAGACTAGGATAGCTAAAAGAAAAAAGACAAATAAAAGGAACAGAAAGAAAGGAAAGAAAAGAAAAGAAAACAAAGGAAAGAAAGAACGAAAGAAAAGAAAAAGAAAAAACAAACAAAGATAAAGAACAGAAACAAAAGACAAAAAAGGATAGAAACCAACCCAAAAAACCTAACCAACCAAATACACGAGAAAAAAAGGACAAAACGGACAAAAGCACAAAAACACCAAAATAATTCAAATCCGCTTCACATACTCTACTCAACACTCAACAGGTACGCCATACACAACACTTTAAACCCTACACTGTCTCCAAACCACACAACACAGCATAGCACAACACAACACACACTAACACACACACAACACAACACAAACACACACACCACAACACACACAAACACAACACAACACACACACACACACACACACACAAACAACACACACACACAACACAACACTACAACACCCACAAAACACCACCACACCACAACACAACACAAACACACAACACAAACACAAACACACCACACAAAAACAAAACCATGACAACAGCCTTCTCCAAACGACACCTGGGCTACAAGGCCGGGCTCTTTTTGCTGGTGGGGGCACTGGTGCTGTACGTCACCGGGTTCTCCTCCTCAAACTGGACCACTTTTCACCTCCTGCACACGGAAGGGTCAGGCCTGACGCTGGACGAGCCCCTGTTCCAAATGTCCATCTTTGGCCACAACGGGCTGTGGCAGACCTGTGAGAAGATGTTCGACTTTGAAGTGGCGGAATGTATGCCCGTATCAACCTCCCATGGGGCGCCCGGTAAGGGAGATGATGGATGGATTGTTGTTGTTGTTGTTGTTGTTGTTGTTGTTGTTGTGGTGGTGGTGGTGGTGGTGGTGGTGGTGGTGCGTTCCCCAGCTTTACACCCTGGGGGTCACCCAGAACATGCCACACTCTGACTCTCTCATCATCCCACCTGGGAATCACTGTGAGATAGGAAGTACACCGGGTCTAAGTTTGCGCGTACGACTGTTTTTCAAGTACCTCGCCACATAGGCAGCCATACTCCGACTTCAGAGGATTTTTTTCTCCTTTAACAAAGGAGAGTGCAGGTTGTTATGTTAAGAGCTTGTCATGGCTGAAGGCAATCTCAACACAACATTTTAAACATAACAACATTTTAATGTAGGCCTTGGCAATTAGCTGACATCAATAACCTGACACAGCTTTTGGCCTGGGCCAAGATGGATAGATGATTTTAGAGTTGGTGGCTGGTTGGTGGTGGGGGGGGGGGGATGGGGGGGTTGGTGGTGGGGGGTGGTGGTGGGGGGGTGGTTGGTGGTGGTTGGTGGGTGGTGGGGGGGTGGTGGTTGGTGGTGGTTGGTGGGTGGGGTTGGTGGTGGTGGTGGTTAGTGGGGTGGTGGGTGGGGTTGGTGGTTGGTGATGGTTGGTAGGTGGGGTGGGATGTGTGATGGTGGTGGTGGTGGTCATCATCATCATCATCATTATGTTGAAGCTGTTGTTGTTGTTGCTGCTGCTGCTGCTGCTGCTGCTGCTGCTGTTGTTGTTGTTAATATTATCGTCGTTGTTGTTGTTGTTGTTGTTGTTGTTGCTGTTGTTGCTGTTGTTATTGTATTATTAGTGTTATTATCATTATCTGAGAAGATGTTTGACTTTGACGTGGCGGCCTGTGTGCCTGTATCGCCCTCCCATGGGGCGCCTGGTAAGGGAGATGATGGATGAGTTTAGAGTTGGTGGTGGGTTGGTGGTGGATGGGATGGTGGGGGGGGGGATGGTGGGGGGGATGGTGGGGGGGGATTGGGGTGGTGGTGGTGGTGAGTGGTGGTGGTTGGTGGGTGGGGTGGAGGGGGGGAAATGGGTGGTTGGTGGGGATGGTAGTGGTTGGTGGGTGGGGTGGGGGTGGGTGGTGGGTGGTGGTAGTTGGTGGGTGGTAGGTGGGGTGTGTGGTGGTGGAGGGGGGGGGGGTGGGAGTGAGTGGTTGTGGTGGGTAGTGGTGGTTCGTTGTGGTGGTGGTCATCATCATCATCATCATTATCTTGAAGCTGTTGTTGTTGTTGCTGCTGCTGCTGCTGTTGTTGTTGTTAATATATCATTGTTGTTGTTATTGTATTATTATGATTATTATTATTATTATTATTATCATCATCATTATCTGAGAGAATGTTTGACTTAAACGTGGCGGACTGTGTGCCTGTTTCACCCTCGAACTGGGAACCGGTTAAGGGAGATGATGGATGATGATTTTAGAGTTGGTGGTGGGTGTGGTGGGTGGGGATGCATGGTTGTGGTGGGTGGTGGTGCTTGGTGGTTGGTGTGGTGGTTGGTTGGTGGTTGGTGGTGGTGGCAGTGGTCAACATCATCATCATCATCATCATCATCATCACCATCATATTGAAGTTGTTGTTTATTGTTATTGTTGTTGTTATTATTGGTATTGTTATTATTATAATTGCTGTTGCTGCTGCTGTTATTTCTTTAATCGTCATCCTCCTCATCATTATTATCATTATTATTATTATTATTATCATTATTATGGTTGTTGTTGTTGTAGTATTATCATGAATTAGAGGCGGCAGCAGCAGTAGCAGGAGT
The DNA here is from genome assembly GCA_028751875.1 of Rapana venosa. Taxonomy (NCBI): domain Eukaryota; kingdom Metazoa; phylum Mollusca; class Gastropoda; order Neogastropoda; family Muricidae; genus Rapana; species Rapana venosa. The sequence continues at coordinate 36,140,065 of CM054161.1, forward strand.
AGTAGTAGGAGGAGGAGGAGGAGTATCATTATTATTATTATCATTATCATCATCATCAACATCATCATTATTATTGTCATGAATCACGACCACGACGACGATGAGGAGGACGACGACGACAATTACCGACTCAACTCCCCCGAAAGGAAAAGAGAAAAAGGGACGTGTTTGAAGGCGGATTGTGGCTGCCTATTGCAGGCTGGATCAGCGCGGTTCAGGGACTGCAGAGTGTGGGGATGGTGGGGCTCCTGCTGGCCAGCGGCTATGCGGTCGTGGTCAACTGCCTCAAGCAGGAACCTGACTCCAGCAACCACTATCTGGAGATGTTCATCTTTGCCTCAGGTAAGGTAAAGGGTAAAAGGTAAAGGAGTCCCATAACCTATAAGGTCGTAGGGGAGCGAGGCGTCAGAGACCTCACTTCTCTAGGGCCAGCATATTGAGGGCGGTGGCGCCCATCTCCTCTCCCTCGCTGCTTTACCTTCCCTGACCCTAAAGAGGGCAGGTACCCATTGACAGCTGGGGTGAACTGGGGGAACTGTACTGAAGCCAAGGCGTGGCGCAAACGGTCACCCATCCAGCTGGTAACCACGCTCGACGCTGCTTAACTTGGCTGGGGGAAAGCGAGTGCTCCGACCACTGAGTTATGCCGTCCCGCGGCTCTTTCTCTGTTTACGGTCCATCCACCTGGAATGACCTCCCTCTCTCATTTCGTCAAAAGCCTACATTTGACGCTTTCAAATCCAGGCTCAAAACGGACTTATTTCCTACCTGATGTCTTCCTCTCGTGTCTTTTCCTACTTTTTCAACAGCCACCTTCATCTCCACCACCTTACCTAAATATGGGGGCTGTGTGTGTGTGTGTGTGTGTGTGTGTGTGTGTGTGTGTGTGTGTGTGTGTGTGTGTGTGTGTGTGTGTGTGTGTGTGTGTGTGTGTGTGTGTGTGTGTGTGTGTGTGTGTGTGTTTGTTTGTTTGTTGTTGTTGTTGCTGCTGCTGCTGCTGCTGCTGCTGCTGCTGCTGCTGCTGCTGCTGCTGCTGCTGCTGCTGCTGCTGCTGCTGCTGCTGCTGCTGCTGCTGCTGCTGCTGCTGCTGCTGCTGCTGCTGCTGCTGTTGTTGTTGTTGTTGTTGTTGACTTCAATTTTACGTCTGTTCACTTTTAGTGATATTAGATCCCCCCCCCCTCAAAAAAAAAAAAAAAAAAACACCGGGAGATGTGGATGTGGTGTTCAAAAAAAAATCTCGAAAAACTTGCCAATGCAACAGGAATTTTAAAAAAACAAACGAACAAACAAACAAACAAAAACAAGTCATTAACGTTAATGTAACTATAACAAATGTCCTATGGGACTGTGACAAAGACCTTTCACAATTTCAAATGCCAGTTTTAAATTACTGAATATGCTGGTGAGGGAGTTTTCAGAAAAATGGGGCATGAAAGGTTTTACACTCTGGCAGTCAAAAAGTATATGAGTATTAGTGATATTCTCACCACACAGGCATTTACCATTTTTGCTGAATTTGGTTATCAATGCATTTAGTTTCATTCTATTGAATAAAGTATTAATTCTCCTTGACGTAAAAACACTTGTACTAACTTCTGATTGGTTCCCCACTGTTAGATTATCGGTATAGATTGCAGTTCTAGTTAAAAGTCTCTCATTTTGCTGATTACTATCAGTGACCTCTCTCCATGATTTTTGTTCTAATAAGCTATACCCTTCTTGTAAGGATAAAGGCACATGAAATTCTATTGCTCCCGTCCATGTTTTGCCCCCTTTTTTGGCAGCTCTATCCGCCCACTCATTTGGAAAGAACCCAGTGTGTGAAGGCACCCAACAAAAATGCACACTTAGCCCTTTAAGGTTAAGAGATGTATGACATGCTTAATCTCTAATATGATTTTCGAAGTTTTTTTGTAACATGGCGATTTTAAAGCATAAAAAGGGCCGATTTAGAATCAACGCAAAGAAGAATTTGAAATATCCCCAAGGGAAAAATCAAAGATATAATAAGACCCATTAGTATTGCTACAAGTTCTGCTGTAAATATCGAGTGATGTTTACCAAAAATATGATTTTTAAATTTTTGACGCTGGTATAACAAAAGCAAAACCTGTTTCTTGTTTAAACTAGGCGTGATCCATCTGTATAAATTTGTAAATGGTCAAAATTTTTATGATGGATTGGGATCGGACATCAGCAGCCATTATATTCTGGTTGTCATTCTTGTTTTCATTAGACACCTCTATATCAAAATGTGCTTTATTCATCTCCCATGATGGGCAAGGTAAGTTTTGCTTTCTCGTGTGTCCATGCTGTGTTGATTGCTTCAGAGTTTTCTACCAGATCAGAAACATAATGTACTTATGGCATTAAAGAGGATATATATTTCGCTCTTTTAGGAAATTAAACTCTGATTTCACTTCTATTTCTTCGAAATAAAGTTTTCTGCCGTTTGTTTCTAAGCAAATATTTAGCACATGCCAGTTGACGGTAATCATCTAAAGGCAATATGCCGACTTCGTTATATGTTCCCAGGGCTGAGCGTGATAAGGCACACCAAGAGCCAGTCTGTATGCTTTCAGTCTAAACTTTGTAACTTTTAAGTAAATCTTAGGCGCACTGAAAAGCCCTCTTGACCATAGGATAATTTTGAACGAATAAGGATGTAGCTAAATATTTCATATTTAATGGTCTTGGCCCCAGAACTTTTAACTTACCATCTTCAAAAAGTTTAAGCCTTTCTTTGCTTTGTTAAATTGTCTTCGATAATGTGCATTCCAAGTTAGCTTAGAAGTGAGAATAACACCCAAAACTTTCCCAGTGTCTTATATTCAATCATGTTGGTCCAATTTTCTAAATGCGGTAGGTCATCTGGATTACTTCCAGTTAAAAAGCACAGTGTACGTTTTTTCTGTGGATAAAGTAAATCCATTTTCGAGCATATAATTATCGATGTTGTTAAGCTGGTTCTGGTAAACCTTTTTTAATGTATTTTAAAACGCTTTTTTTGGTGTGTTTCGTTTCATAGAAACATTCACCCACATACATATATCATCTGCATATTGTACTAAGACGACTTCCTTCGATAATTTCATAGGAAGATCATGCAGCAAAACATTAAATAAAAAGAGGCGATATTACAGAACCTTGGGGAAGTCCCATATGAAGAGATCTAAAACTAGAATATGATTTAGCTACTCTAACCTGTATACTTCTATTAGTCAAAAAACTTTTAATGTAATTATAAAAATGACCAGAAAAACCCAGATTCTTAAGTTTATGTAGCAACTTAGCATGCCAAACTTGATCATAGGCTTTTTTTATATCAAAAAATGTTGCAAGAACGTTCTTTCTTCTTGCAAACTGAATTTTTATATGCGTTGATAGCTTAACCAAGTTATCTATGGCAGATCTGTCTTTTCGAAAACCCGCTTGATTGACCGGGATTATTTTATTTTTATCACAGAAGTACATCAGCCTTTTGAGAATAATTCTCCATGGTGGATCGGTGGTCTAGAGGTAACGCGCCTGTCTAGAAAGCGAAAAGTCCGGGTCTGAAGTGTGCGGCGATTCGTACCCCGTTTGGACCGGAAATTTTTCCCCCATCCATTAGACCATGAGTGGTGGTCTGGGCGCTAGTCTTTCGGATGAGACGATAAACCGAGGTCCCGTGTGTTACACGTAATTATTTAGCGCACGTAAAAAACCCCACGGCAAAAAAAGAGTTGTCCCTGGCAAAATTCTTAGAAAAAAGCCACTCTGATAGGGTAAAAAAATACAGCTGCAGAAAAAAAAAAAAGGTGAAAGGGTGGCGCAGCGCTAAGTGGCGACGCGTTCTCCCGCTCTCCCCGGGGAGAGCAGCCCGAATTTCACGGAGAGAAATCTGCCATGACTTAAAGTGGTATGAAATAAAATCTGAGCGCTTTGATTTGTTGCTTTACAAGATTCAGCGCTATATAAATTCCATACATTATTATTATTATTATTATTAGCTTGCCAGTGTGTGAGGTCAAAGCAATTGGCCTGTAGCTAGTTTTATCTGTTCTGGGTTTTCCTTGTTTATGAATAGGAATGACAATAGATTGTTTCCAATCCACTGGCATAACACCTTCAATCCAACATTTAATGAACAATTTATGCAGTAGAAAAATAAAGTTTGCTGGTAGATGTTTTAGCATGTCATTAGAAACTGCACTAACCGACAGATGTTTTCTTAGTTGAAAGAGACAGTAAAGCATCTCTAACTTCATCCACTGATATTTGGGGCATTAATGTATGAACTGTTGTCAGAGATTGGGTCATTATACTCTGTTTTATTTCCTCTTCGTTCTATAGTTCCTACACTTAAGTGACAATCCTTCAAGACGCACCCGATTTTGAAAAATATTTGAAAACGTGGCCTTTTCAAAAATTGAGGGGAAAATTCTTTTTTTTTCCAGTCTAAATGGACAATTTGGGTAAACTAACCCCCTTTTTTCATTTCAAAAATTTTTCCAAACCTTTTTTGGCCCTTATGATTTGAAATTTCGGGGGTAAAAAAAAAAGAAGTCCAAAAACTTTTATTTTTGCCTGAGCTACAAAAAGGTTAAAATGAATTTTTTGTGGTTTTGGCGTGCGGGGGCGGGGTTTGTGCGTGCGTGCGGGGGTGTGTATGAGCAAAAAAATTTGGGATATTTGTTCATTCTAATTTTTTGGGAAAATTTTGGTTGTGTTTTTAATGATTTAAATTTGAAAGCGCTTCGATTTTTTGGGCTTTACAAGATTCGCGCTATTTAAAAAAAACCCCATAATTATTATTTTATTATTATTTTTTTTTATTATTTTTTATTTTTTTTTTCTTTTTTTAAATTTTTATTATTTTTGGGTTTTTTTGTTGTTTTTTGCGCTGCTGCTGCTGCTGCTGCGGGCTGTGCTGCGCTTTCTGCTGTGTTGTTGTTGTTTTTGGGTTAAAAGGGCGTGTTTTGGTTTGTGTCTTTTTTGTCTATCGGGCTGGCTGGGGGTGGCGGGCCCTGTGTGCCTGGCTGTCGGTCGGGTTGTTTTAGCGGTCTATTAGTTTCCCTGCTTTTCCCTTTTGGATCGGCAGGGATGTTTTAAATGGGGTTAAAAAACACAGACTAATGGTTTTTGTTGTATGTGTGGGTTTGGGTGTGTATGTATTTTAGGAATGTGTACACCCTTTTAAGCTTTGCGGTTTTTCGTGTTTTGTAGGTGTAAAGGCGCGCCCCCGCGGCGCGTTTTAATGTTTGAGTTTATGCTTGCTTTTGTTTTGCGGGGGACGTATTTTGCGTGCGCTGAAGGGTTTTAATGCATGTTTTTAAACTTTGTTTTTTTAATGTATCAGTCTCCCCCCACCCACCCCCCAAAAAAAACCCCCATTTAACACATCCCCTGATTGAAAACACACCCCACACACACACACAACACAACACACACACTAAAAAACTGACAAACTCCACACACACAACACACTCACACATAACTGACACACACACACTGACACACACACACACTGACACACGCCCGCGTCTCCACGTGTTGTTGTTGGTTGTCTTCAATTTAACGTCTGTTCACTCTCAGTGATATTAGACGAGGGATGTGGAAAATGTAGTGGAAGTTAAAACAGAAAGGCGAATGGACAGAGAAAAGACTGATTAGGTAACATGTGTGTTGGTGTTTTCATGCAATTAAAAGGGGGGAATCTTAAACATGAATAAAAATTTAAATTCAACAAATTGTTAACATGAAACAACTATAAAGTAACTACAACAAATACTCTAATGGGTTGTGCAATAGACATTTAACAATGGCAAAGGCTTATTTGGGATGTTTAAATGCAGTTTCTACAGACTGCTCACAAAATGTGGGTAAAAAAGGTTTTACAATTGGACACTCAAATATGATGTGAGTGTTGGAAATATGTTCCCCACAGAGGCACCTGACATTTTTACAAAATTGTGTTATAAATGCATTTAATTTTATTCTAAAATATAGTGTATTCACTCTTCTCGTGGTTGCGATACTTAAATGTGTTTGAGAAGGAGTCATGTAACATGAAATAAGGCCATTAGTCAGGCAACTCTTTAAAGATCGTTCCTTGAATTGATCAAATTCTCTCCACTTACTCCACGACGTTTGTTCTAATAAACGGTATCCCTCCTGTAGAGATAATGGACCATGCAGTTCTATTGATTCCAAATGATGTCTTGCCCCCCTTTTAGTAGCTCTGTCAGCCCACTCATTCGAAAAAAATCCAACGTGCGAACGTACCCAACAAATGGAGACAAGAATACCTCTTAAACTTAAAAGGTGTATGACATATTTAATTTCAAAAATGATTCTGGATACTTTCTTGGAATTTGGGGATTTGATAGCATTCAGTACCAACTTAGAGTCTACACAAAGTAAGATAGGAATGATGAGAAACACAAAATCAAGAATATAGTTAAGAGCCATAAGAATTGCAATAAGTTCAGCTGTAAATATTGAATGATGTTTACCAGTTGATTTCTCTGGTTTTAGAGCTGGTATGACGAATGCTGAACCAGCTTCATTATTTTCTAAAACTGACCCATCTGTATATACTTTTAAGTTGTCAGTTATTTTTTTTAATTTTATTAAATATCTGCAACCGGTTTTTTTTGGGTTTTTTCGTTTTTTTTTTCATTCACATTCTGTATCAAAATAGCTTTATTTTTTTTCCCACGAAGAGATGCAAACTTCTTTTGCATTTCTAATTCATAATATTAATTTCGGACTTTTAAAAAAGGGTCTGAAACATAAGTCCCAAATAGGCGTTAAACACGAAATAGTCTACCCTTTTAAGGGGTAATTTTTTTTTGATTCGATTTATTTCACTAGAACAAAGTTTTTCATTTTTTTTGTCTGCGTAAAAAGTTTTGGCACTGAATTGTCATTTTTCACTAGGGGAATTTCCCCAATTTCGTTAAAAACCCTATGGGGAGGTGTGGAAGGGACACCAAGTCAAGTTTATATGCTTTACAGTCCACTTTGGGTTTTTCAGTAAATTTGGAGCACAAAAAAACTTTTTGTCCAAAAGACAGCTTGGTCCCAAAATGCTTGCTAATTTTTCAGAGTGCCATATTTTGTCCCCAAGACTTTTGGGAAACCCATTTTAAGAAAATTTATACTTTCTGGCTTTTGTTAAAATGTTCCAAATAGACATTCCAAGTAATTTTGTGTAATAAGATCCAAAAAAATTACAGTTTTTGTGTACTAAATTGCTCCCCTCCAACCTAAACTGTGGTATGTATCGGGATCACTGCCATTTTAAAAACAAAATGGCTTTTTGTCTTGGAAAATGTCAGACCATTTTCACAAATATATTTAAAAAATTTATCTAACTCTTTTTGATAGATCTTTCGGGTATAATAATCACCTATTGTTTTACGCACTGCATAGGACATTCACCACATCAAATATTTTCACATTTTTGTATAGATAGCTTTAGACATTTTTATGGGGAGATCTGTAAACATTAAAATGAAAAGAAAAGGGGGGTTTTAAAAGAACCGGGGGTAAACCCAATGGAGTGACCTAAGGTTTGGGTTTTTTGTATTTATTTTTTTTGTTTGTTTTGGTTTTGGTTAATGTCTTTCTTTTTGCAGTAAATTTTTTAGGGGTGCCAATTTGGTCTAGGCCCTTTTCTGACATCAAAAAATTTGGGCAATAAAAATTTTTTTTTTCTTGCAAACTGTTTTTTTACTGTGTTGTTAGTTTACAAAAAGGGGTTTTTTTTTCAATTGCAAAAACTGCCTTTTGGAAAGCCTGCTTTATTGATTGGGAAATACCTTTTTTTTCTGAAATAAACACAATCCTTCTTAGAATGATTTGTCCATTAGCTACCGGTGAAGCATGCATGGGTTTGTAACTTGTTTTGTCCAATTTTTTTTTGGGGCTTTTTCCTTTCTTCTGAATAGGAAAATGAAGATGCTTTCCCGTTTTCTGGCATTACACTTTCAGTCCAACACTTTTGGAAAAATTTAGTAATGAAAAATGAATTTTTTTTGGGAAATTTTTAAACATACATTGATATGGGATCTAACCAACAGGTTTTTTATTAGGAAGAATGTAATATATCTTTTCCTTCATTTATTGTATTGGGGGATTGATGTATTCGGGGTTTTTTTAGAAATGGTTCAATTCTTTTTTTTTCTCTTCAGATTTTCTGTAATTTCTCTTTTAATGAAACCTTCAATCGCATGGATTTTGAGAACATACGCAAAACCTCACCTTTCTGCATTGGAGGGAATTTTTTTTTTTAGTTAAAGGGGCAATTGGTAAAGTCACCCTTTTTCATTTCATGAAAATTTTTCCACATTTTTTTTTAAAATCTGTATGACTTATGCACGGAACAAAATACGACCAATATTTCGCTTTGCCTGAGCTATGACCCGTGCAAAGTTTTTTCCTGTTTCTGTTTTTCCTGGGGTTTTCTGATGTCTTTTTTTTTTAGTATATTTTGACATTAAAAGCTTGTTTTGTCACGCTTTTTTGCAAACAGGTGTCCACCAAACTTCCCTGAACCTTTTTTATTTGAGTGATTTATTGATGGGAATTGATATGTGCGCAGCTTGAATAATGGCATTGTAAAATAAAATTAATGGCATTGAAAAAAATTGGTCAATATTAGCAGAAACTAAGGCTGTTTGTATTGTAGGCAGAAGATCTTTGTACATTCTCAATTGCCTCTTTACATTTTAAATTTTGGAAGTAAGTATGTCTTTTATTATAATTCTGCGTTGCCATGCATGTGTGCAGTGGGTGACCGGTATCATAGGGGCCATCAATCTCGGTGTCTCAAAGCATCGGCCAGAATGACGTCATCATGATGGCGGCTGACATGGACGACATCTTGTACCTGCCACACGATCATGCGGAGATCACGGTGGATGAGAACGAGCTGTCCTGGGCCTTTGGGCTGAACTTGATGGGCTGCTTCATGGCTCTCGTTGCTTCCACTCTCTTCTGCGCTTTCGGTCGTCTGCCTAATGCAGCTACTTCGGCCCTGCCATCTGTGGCCGTATCGTTTTCCGGCAGTCGTGTTTGAGAGATGATGAGACTGGATTTTTTTTAGGTTGTGTGTGTGTGTTGGTGGTGGTGGGTTGGGGGGGGGGTGGGGGGGGTGGGGGGGGGCTTGGTTTGTTGGTTGGTTGGTTCCTTTTTTTTTTAAGGGGTGGGTGAGAAGGGGAGGTTTATTGGATGTGTGGTGTTTGGTTAGTTTTTGCTGATGAGAGGAGAATGGTTGATTAGAGGCTTGAGTTTGGGTTATTTTTAAGATGTATCCCTACCGGGGGACCTGATGTAAAAAAGCACATGAGTGCTTATTAATTATCCTCGAAATAAAAAGAATTTGTCATTGGTCATTGATGATTTGTGTTTAAGTATCACAGGGTTGGTATGTGGGGCCTACGTAAAAGTGAAGGCCTTCTTGTTTGTTCAGTTGGTAGATGAATTTCGGTGCTATACAGAAGGAAAAATTACAGTGGTTAAAGTGGGGAATGAATTACAGCACGAAAATGTCTGTAATAACAACTTTATCCACGAACAACTCAAAGTTCACAGTAATTGTAACACACTAAACACACCACTAAACAACACACCACTCACACACCCCACACACCATAACATAACACACAACACACACAGAGAAAGCATACACACGGGGACTGGATGTAAAAAAGCACATAAGTCCTACTCCATTATCCTCGATATAAAAGAATAAATTAAAAAACATAAACACTTAACATGGACTAAATGAGCCTAGGCCAATATGAATTTTGGTGATTGGTATCAACTGAGCTTTCTGTACAATTTTTAAAAACTTTGTTTTAACTTTACGTTACTCTTTTTCTTTTGTGTTTTCCTTTTTTTTTTGGTCAATGTGTAGTGTATGGACGCATAACAGTTGTTAGGTATAGTGCCTCCTTCTGAAACTGTATCTACATCCTAATCTCAGTAATAGTGATATAGTATATTTTCATGGGGACGGGATATCTCAGTGATCAGAGCACTCGCGTTCCCCCAGCTCAGGTTAAGCAGCGTCGAGCGTGGTTACCACTAGGATGGGTGACCGTTTGTGCGCCTTGGCTTCAGTACAGTTCCCCCAGTTCACCCAGCTGTAAATGGGTATCTGTCTCTTTAGCGTCAGGGAAAGTAAAGCAGCGAGGGAGAGGAGATGGGCGTGCCCTCAATATGCTTGCCCCTAGAGAAGTTGAGGTCTCTAATGCCTCGCTCCCCTACGACCACACAGGTTTTGGGACACTGTTACCTTTACCTACATTTTCAAAGCATTGCATTATTATCCTGTAGTGTTCTCGACAGTAACCTGGGCACCATGGCTGACTCAACATCTATCCCTCTCTCTCCATCTTTCTCTGTCTTCCTTCCTTCCTTCCTTTCTTCCGCCTCTCCTCTCTCTCTCTCTCTCTCTCTCTCTCTCTCTCTCTCTCTTCTCTCTCTCTCTCTCTCTCTCTCTCCTCTCTCTCTCTCTCTCTCTCCCCAGGGATTAGAAGATGTAAGACAGAATTACATTCCGGTAAAGTATAGTAGACAGCCTAATTTATTTAGATTCTGTCTACTCATGGCATCTAGTCACCCTAAGATTGTGCGAAGCCTTGCTTTATATTTGTGTAAAGACTTTAGAATAAGAGATATCTTGGTTTCTTAAGTCATATTTTTTGTAACTGATTTTTATTGTGGTGGTTGTGGGTATACATTAACATTTTGGTTTTTTGTATTACTTATTTTTCTCACTTAAATACTAAGCAGCTCGACAACCCCCTTCATGTATGGGCCAATGGTCTTTTTGTGAATAAATCTTTCGAGTTCGAGTTCGAGTTCGAGTTTTCTCTCTCTCTCTCTCTCTCTCTCTCTCTCTCTCTCTCTCTCTCTCCTCTCTCTCTCTCTCTCTCTCTCTCTCTCTCTCTCTCTCCTCTCTCTCTCTCTCTCTCTCCTCTCTCTCCCTCTCTCTCTCTCTCCTCTCTGTCTCTCTCTCTCTCTCTCTCTCTCCCTCTCTCCCTCTCTCCATCTCTCTCTCCCTCTCTCTCTCTCTATCCCTCTCTCCCTCTCTCTCTCTCTCTCTCTCTCTCTCTCTCTCTCTCTCTCTCTCTCTCTCTCTCTCTCTCTCTCTCTCTCTCTCTCGCAGTGTTTCCTTCACTCACTCAGCCTCAGGTTTGTCCAGTCTGAGATGTTGTCTGTCTTCCTCCTCCTCCTCCTCCTCCCCCTCCTCCTCCTCCTCCTCCTCCTCCTCCCATCTCCTTCTCTGTCTTCCTCTCGTTCTCCCTCCTTCTTGCACAATGCGAGCCTTGTTGTGTATTAAGGCCAGAAAAGCTAGAGTGGCCATTTGCTAGGTGAAGTACAGGTGTGCACCAATCACGTTGGTTGTTATGAGAGTTTTCTGTGCAGACGATTTTACGAAAAAGGTATTGTATATTTTGATGAGAGGAACTTCTATGAAGAGCAATCCAAATTTTATGCCAAGAAATTTGCCAGGACTGAAAGTGGTTCAGAGTACAATACAGTACGATACACTACAATTCTATTCAATACAATACAGCGCAAAACATTACAATCCAAAACAATTTAATGCATCACGATACAACACAACACAACACAATGCACTAAAAAGAAAAAACCACTACAATATAGTTCAATACTATATAAAACAATCTAAATAAGCTGACGGTAATAATTCCATGGCTTGAGAAAAAAAAGTTTTATATAAATTTGTGTATGTAGCCTGTAAATCTGTGATCACTTCTAAGGGGGGGAAAAACTTTTTGGTATGAAGTGACATTAATTCAAGTACTTCTAATAATCGAACTGGACATTAGTTTCTATACTTACTTACTTACTTAGGCCCATCACTCTCCTATTAGTTTCTATGATAACTGATTTTTTTTCAGTCCACAGCTAGAGCTCCGAAGCTCAGCAATGGTGAGATCTTTGCGTACGCGACTATTTTCTTCCTCTTCTTCCCACCATTAAGGTAGCCACATTCCGGCTTCATGGATTGGTTATGGAATGAACACAGTGCACTTTACTGCTTCTTTGTTGATATTTCAATTCCTTTTGCTTTTGTGATTATCGCTGTTGCTGAGGAGGCTACTGTTTTGTTTTGTTTGGGGTTTGTTTGGTGTGGGGTTGTTGTTGTTGTTTTTTTGGGGGTGGATGAAGGTTCCAACATCGAGCTACTCAGATTTATACCTGGTACAAATGGAATGACATAAACGTCTCGTCCCAAATCGACTTTGTGTTAACAAGATCCAGCATACGGAACAAAGTTGCAGATTCAAGAGCTATCCCAAACGCTGGCCTGGACACAGACCACAGGCCAGTCATCACAACGCTAACCACCAAGAAAAAGAGGAGGACCACCAACAGAAAAAAGCAGCCTGAAAGACTGAATATGCACAAGCTGCAGAACGAGGAGGTCAAGTTTCAGATAGAGCACACTGTAAGAGAGAAGTTGGACTCTGTTGACACCACATCACTGGATGCAGAGCAAATCTGGCACACTTTTAAAACCGCTGTGCAGGACTCTTTGAAAGAAGCATGTGGTGTGAAGAAGACTAGAGGAAAATACCGAAAGGCAACAGCTTGGTGGAACAAAGAAGTGAAAGAAGCAATCAGAGAGAAAAAGAGTCTTTACAAGACCTGGATTAAATCAAAGAAAGAAGAGGACTACATCAGGTACAGAATTGCACGAAGACACACCAAGAAAATAGAACAGCAAAGGAAAATTCATGGAGAAAATATGGAGAAGAGCTAGATGAAAAGTGCAAAACCTCCACAAGAGAGTTCTACAAGAGTGTGAAAGCAATGAGAATGCGAGACGAACCCTTTGACCCCACCGCTGTAATCAACGATGCAAAAGGACAAGGCCTGAACGAGGAAGAAGAGATAGTGAAAAGATGGAAAGAGTACTTCAAGAAACTGCTCAACCCTGCAGGACAACAGGCACAGAACACCCAGTTCCAGTTCACCCCCAACTACCCAGACCACTCAGAACCTACCATCTTGGAGAGTGAAGTCAGAAGAGCAGTGAAGACCAGCCCTAAAGGGAAAGCAGCAGGTGACGATGGCAAAAACAACTGAAGCATCCATGCATGTGGGGAAATAGGTATAATGTGGCTCACCACCATCTTCAAAAAAGCTTGGGAGGAGAGGAAAGTACCAGAGGACTGGCAGAATGCAATAGTAGTGCCAATTTGGAAGAAGAAGGGCAGCAAGAAAGACTGCAGTAACTACAGAGGCATATCACTCCTCAGCCATGTAGGGAAAATGTATGCAAAGATCCTAGACCAGCGCACTAGAACAAAAACGGAACATCTCCTTAGTGATGCTCAGTTTGGATTCAGGAAAGGAAGAGGGTGCACAGATGCAATCTTTGCTCTCAGACAGCTGTGTGAGAAGGCGATCGAAACACAACCGAGATCTCCCTTATCTTTGTAGATCAAGAGAAGGCTTTTGACCGAGTAAACAGAGACAAGTTGTGGAAGGTGCTGGAGCAGTATGGCGTGAAGGGCAGCTGCTGGACAACATCCAAGCTATCTATGCCAACAGCAAGAGCGCAGTCCGCACGACCCGTGGAACATCTGACTGGTTCCCAGTTACACCCGGGGTGAGACAGGGCTGTTGCCTCTCCCCTCTGCTCTTTGTCATTTACATGGACCAGATTGCAAAGGAGGCCAACCCAGATCCTGAGGCACTCAACGAACTCATGTTTGCTGATGACCAGGCAATAAATACATAGCAAGAAGGCACAGCTCCAGGAGCACACAGATCAATCAACAGCACCTGCCAGGCCTATGACATGAAAATCAGTGTCAGTAAGACCGAGGTCATGACAGTCAGCAGGAGACCCCACACTCTGGACATCAATATCAATGGATCCCAGTTAAATCAAGTCAGCGAATTTAAATATCTGGGCAGTGTATTTGCAGAGAACGGAAGATTAGACCATGAAATTGAGACAAGATGTCAGAAGGCTAATGCGGTCAGTACCAGCTCGCCCCTCTCCTGAACATCCCAGCATCCCCCTGGACACAAAGGCAAAAACTGATTAACACCATCTTCCTGCCAACACTCACGTACCAGTGTCAGACATGGCCCCCCCACAAAGGCCCTCAGACGTAAACTAGTCACGTGTGAAATGAAATGCCTAAGAAGAGCAGTCAACAAGACCCGAAGAGACAAAATCAGAAACGAAGTCATCAGAGACATGGTAGGTGCAACACCAGTCCTACAACACATCGACCAGCAGAGGATCAAGTGGTTCGGACACCTGACACGGATGCCTCACGACCAGCCAGCTCTTCGGGCCTACAACACCCGGCACTCAGGACGGAAAGCCAAAGGACGACCAAGAAGAAGATGGAATGATTCCGTGGCCGACACCCTAAAAGCCCACGGCATGTCCCTCCTCCAGGCTACACGCCTCGCTGCCGACAGACAGCTATATCTCCCCGCGACACCTCCGGGTATAAGCGGAATACAAAAACAAAACAAACAAAAAAAAAGATGAAGGTTGTCATTTTGATTACAAATATTTTGGAGACAAATAAGTCTTTCTTAGTCAACACTGCGATTGTGTGTGCATGCGCGCGCGTGTGTGTGTATACGTGCGTGCGTGCGTGTGTATGTGTGTGTATGTGTGTGTTAGTTATTCAGTTTAGCGTCCTTCCACTAAATAAAGATATTAGACGTGTGTGCGTGCGTGCGTGCGTGCGCACGTGCGTGTGTGTGTGTGTGTGTGTGTATGTGTGTGTGTGTATGTGTGTGTGTGTGTGTGTGTATTTGAGTGTATATGTGTGTATCTGAGGGTGTAAATGCGTGTGAGTATGTGTGTATGAGAGACAGATAGTGAGAGAAAGAGAGTATGTGTGTGAAATTATAAGCGCGCGTGCGCATCAGTGCATGCGTGCGTGCGTGTGTGTGAGGGAATGCACTTTATATATTGTAGATTCATTTGATACACATTTGTATTTTCGTGGTTTACAGAAACGTCAAACGATGTTGTGTACCGACCAAAATAGAGCAGAATCCACATCTCAGCTTGATTTACTTTTTAGAATTTTTTTAACAGCTGCTCGGAATCATGAATTTTCATGCACATACACATTACAGAACATCTTGCGCACACAATAAAACCCGTTCCGGCTTTTGAAAGAATAGAGCATTGTGGGAACGAATGACAACATTTACAAAACTGCATACACAAGGGACTGAATATAGAAAAAGCATTTCAGCGCGTATTCCATTTTCCTCGAAATATAACAAATACGCTAGAAATTCTCTCTTTTCTATCCCTCTCTTTGTTTCTGCCTTGTTCTTTTGTCTCCCTGAGACTTCCATCTTGTCTACTTTCTGCTAAGTGTTGGGTTATTATTAAGATGTATCCCTACGGGCGGGGACTGGATGTAAAAAAGCACACGAGTGCTTATTCATTATCCCCGAAATAAAAGAATTTGTCATTGTCATTGTCTGCCTTCTTGGTCCGTTCTCCAACCCTTTTTTTCCAGAAAGACTTTAAAGATAGCAATTCTCTCCCATGCCGAAGTCGGATATGCTGGGCCTGACGTGTCAGGCGTTTAAAGGCAGTACACGAAGTTTTGCTTTTATGACAGTCAACAATAGATGCTGTCTGAGTGTTTAACGAAGAAGAAGATGAAGAGGAGGAGGAGAAGGAGGAGGAGGAGGAGGAAGAAGAAGAAGAAGAAGAAGAACAACAACAACAACAAGAACAACAAGAACAAGAACAAGAAGAACAAGAAGAAGAAGAAGTACAACAACAACAACAGCAGCAGCAGCAGCAAGAAAGAATTCATATCTTTGAAAATGTAGTATTCAAAGAAGAAAAATACATAAGCCAAAAGTGTGATTTCTCTTCAATCACATGGTGTAGAAGACAAAAACTTACGCGTCTTATGTGGGTCTAAGATATTCATTCAGTCATTCATCTAAACAAAAAAATTAATCATTTATTTATGCCGATGTCGGATGCGCTGGGCCTGACTTGTCAGGCGCTTAACGGCAGCGCGACGCATTTTCACTAATATAACAGACAATAATAGTTGCTGTTTGAGCGTTCCACGACGAAGAAGAGGAAATCATTCACTCATTCAATCATTTATTCATTCATTGATCCATCCGTTCACTCATTTATTCTCCGAGTTACCCAAAACCAATGGCCACAGGAAAAAAAACCCAATAAAGATAAGGAAAATCAACAACAAAAATACTTTTTAGGAGAAAAGGGAAAAAAAACAGCTTGCAATAACAACAATAAACAGCAGCAGCGACAGCAAATACAACAGCAGCAGCGACAGCAAAAACGACAGCAACAACATCAACAACAACAATCGCAGCATACAAGACAGAATGAACGAATCAAGGAAATAGGCACTCGGAAAACTCAAGGGAATTCATCAGAGATTCCGATGCGAACACATAAAAATAGCTATAACCCCTCCCCCCCTCCCCAGAACAAAAAGTAAAAACCTTCTTGTGTTTTATCCAATTAACTCTTGCAATACCTGTGGTGCACTCTATTCATTAACCCTTTAGTTACCTGATATCTGATAGCGTGGGCAGGGACGGGGGAGGGAGAGCCCGGATGGCAATTATTCATCAGAAAAATGATCTAGAAATGGATGCATCATGCGCCAAAATATTGGGATAATTATTCATCTCCCCCACACTAATGCGCCATCAGCTTCTCTCTCTCTCTCTCTCTCTCTCTCTCTCTCTCTCTCTCTCTCTCTCTCTCTCTCTCTCTCTCTCTCTCTGTTGGATAGGCTGGTTGGTTAGAGTGTTGCACATTGTGCTCCTGATCTGTTGACCAGGGTTCGAATCCCGTTCAAAGGGGGATATTTTCCCTTGGAGTTAACATCAGCGCAGACTCCACTCCCCCAAAAGTCCTTCTGATGAGACTATAAGCCGAGATCCCGTGTGCAAACGCACGCAGAACATCTTGCGCTCACGTTAAAACCTGTTCAGCTTTTCGGAAGAGTAGGTCATTGTGTGCCGGTGGGAACGGATGACAAAATTCACAAAACTGCATACACACGGGGACTGGATGTTTAAAAAAGCGCATGAGTGCTTATTCTATTATCCTCGAAATAAAAGAATAAATAAAAATTTTTAAATTGTATCTCCTTGAAATTGCTGTAATTATTAACGGCAAGGGCCAGATTTATTTTTTTTTAAGGTTAATATTTATCTGTCACCTTTGGAAATAAAGATTATCAATCAGTCAACACGTTCTTCTCTCATACCAAAAAAAAAAAAATCTTTGTTATGTTCGAGTCCCAGCGGAAATATCCGATTTATGGACTGCAGCAACACACCATGGCAAAACAGTTCTCAAATAAAATTCTGAGAAATAAAAATGAAATAAATAAAATACAGTATGTTTATTTGTTCATTATATTCGAGTCCCAGCAAACTTGTCCGATGTAGGAACTGTATCAACCGACGTCCACCATCAAAGTTCTTTTTTTGTCATAATAAGAAATAATTATGTTGTTGTTCAGTTTAGGTTTGATCGTATCAGCCTAGAGTTCCAGTGGATCTACACGATATAGAGACTGCACGCATTATCATCCATTACCATTTTATTCATCACCTTTGTTGTTGTTGTTGTGCTACATTTACGTCGCAGAGGCGTTTTATGATTTGGGGGCTATCACTTGTTGTTGTGATTACATTAGGCCTAATTTACATCCAAGAGCACTCAGCTTTGCTGTTGTTGTCGGGGATGTTTTTACGTCCCAGCGGAATGTTTCCATTTAGGAACTGTTTCGTCGTCGTTGTTAGGAGGCTTGACTTGCACAGTACTTATGTACTACAGCCCTGGGGGCTTTGGAGAACATCTCCAACGCCGACTGTCCGTACGCCCACTTGGCCGAGAGAGTAGGGATGTACTGCGGGCAAGGCATCTCCACTATAATCAAATTTCTGCCCAATTTCCGAAACAGTAGCTGCCTCCCCTGCTGTTTTGGAGGTCATCGTCGAACACGACGGACAAACATACATACGTCGTTGTTGTTGTTGAGGTTGTATTATAGTCCCAGCGAAGTTATCCGATGTAGGGACTGTGGTAACCGCAAGTCATTCCACTTTGGCGCCCCAGGCCACCCTAGAAATAGTACAGTTCTTGAAGCAACAGGGCTATGCAAGCATCAGGATGCTGTGCAAGCCTTATTCTCAGCCTTACTTGCCTTTTTTCTGAAATTATACTTAAGTCCCAGTGGAATATTTCTGATTTAGGGACTGTGGTCGCAAGTTATCCCACTTGGGCGCCTCGGCCCACCCCAAAAATTGTACTGGACGGGATAGCTCAGAGGTCGGAGCACTCGCTTTCTCCCCAGCCAAGTTAAGCAGGGTTAAGCGTTAAGGTTTGATCGTATCAGCCTAGAGCTTGGATGGGTGACTGTATGCGCGCCTTGGCTTCAGTACAGTTCCCCCAGTTCACCCAGCTGTAAATGGGTACCTGCCCTCTTTAGGGTCAGGGAAGGTAAAGCAGCGAGGGAGAGGAGATGGGCGCACCCTCAATATGCTGGCCCCTGGAGAAGTGAGGTCTCTGACGCCTTGCTCCCTCCCATACGACCTTATAGGTTATGGGACACCTGTACCTTTACCTTAATGCTTTTTGCATTCTTGGTCCATTCTCCAGTCTTTTCTTCCAGATAGACTTAAAAGATAAACAATTCTCTCCCATGCCGAAGTCGTATGTAAGTAAGTAAGTCTTCAATTTTAACATCTTTCCACTTTAAGTGATACCAGACGGCCGTAAGATAGGAGACTGAATGAAAGAGATAGATGGATGGATAGATATAGATAGATAGATCTACTCTGTGTGGTGCGTGCATGTGTGTGCGCGCGCGCGCGTGTGTGTGTGTGTGTGTGTGTAATAAAGAGTAATAACAAGGGAAATACACAAATAGTATTCTTAACATAAACAGATCAAGAACAACATTTAAAAAAAAAAAAAAAAATTCGAAGATAACTACAACTACAATAAGTTCCCTATAGGACTTAACAATAAACCTTTAGCAATGTCAAACGTTAGCTTTACATTGTTCAAAACTTCGTCAATGGTATTCTCAGAAAAGGCAGGGAGATAAGGTTTTAAATTCTCACATTCAAGTATGATATGGGTATTTGAAATATATTCACCACATAAGCATTTAACATCCTTGCTGAATTTTGTTGTGAGTGCATTTAATCTTATCCTGAAAAATAATGCCTTCAGTGTTGGGCCTTACTTGTCAGACGCTTAGCGGCAGCGCAGTTCATATGACAGACAACAATAGCTGCTGTCTGAGCATTTGACGAAGAAGAAGAATATCTTTTGTTTTGCAAAAACGGACACAAAAGGCATGACCCTGGCAGAATGAGAAGTTTACTCCAGGCTGCATCTGTAGACCCCTGCTGACTGCGAAAGGATCAAAGACAAGATCAGTGCAGACCTGGATAATGTACACGTGGTTATGGACACCATCAGATTCATTCTGGGGTAGGGGGTGGGACAGCCTACTGGGTAGATAGAGCATTCTTCTTCTTCGTCTTCCTTTTTTGTCATGTTTCTCCCAGGGGAGGTTTGACATTGATGAGCCTTCTCCATCTCTCTCCGTTTTGAGCCACCTCCTTATTTATGCCCCTTTCTCTAAGATCATCTGCAATACAGGCAGTCCAGGTTTTGCTAGGTCTTCCCTTTCGTCTCTTTCCATCCACTAAGAAGTTCATTGCTCTTTCTATGATGTGGTGTCTGCTTTCCGTTGAACGTGCCCAAACCAGCGCAGTCTATTGCTACTAGCTACCGACTTCAAATCATCAACTTTGCACATTCTCCATAGTTCTTTATTCGTGATCCTGTCTTCCCATTTGATCTTTGTCATGTAGCGTAGCATTCGGTTTCCACAGCTCTTCAAAGTATTGTGCTTGTGATCTGACAAACCAGCAAGGAACCACCATGCAGGCGCCTGTTTTAGGAGATTTTCCCAAATAGAATGTAGGCCTAAATATAGGAGCTGATAGCAGCAGTGAATACTGACTACACTCCCCCAGAAGTCCTTTGGATGAGACTATAATAAATTAAGGGCCCCGTGTGCGAATGTATGCAGAAATCTTACGCACATGTTAAAAACATGTTTCACATTCCAGAAGAGCAGGCCATTTTGTGCTGGTAGAAGTGGATGACAAAGAAATGGATGACATTTTAAATATGCATGCACACAGATTGCGTTTGAACACTATTCCCAAAGTCAGAAGGCAGCTACCTTAATGAGGGGTAAAAATGGTCTCATACACAAAATCTCACCATTGGAGCTCTGGTTAAGGAATGGGAAAAAAAATTCAATGATAAACAGGATTGGTCACTTGTTTTCTGACCAAGTGTGTCAGTTTGTGTGCATGCATGCACATCAGTGTGTGTGTGTGTGAGAGATTCAAATGGAGAGTGAGTGAGTGTGTTTGTGTATGTTTGTGTGTGTCTGTGCATGTGTGCATGTGTGTTTAAGTGGGGTATTATCTTTCTATGGAATATGTACATGCATGTTTATGTGATGTATTATACAGTATACATGTGCATGTTCATATACGTGAAGGTGCCATGCACGCTCGTATTTGTGTGTGTGCATTTGTGTGTGTGTGTGCGTGCATGCGTGTGAGTATGTGTGTGTATGCTTGTCAAAACTTCATGACTATAATTTGTTTTTGTTGTTTGTTTTTTCTAGTTTGTTTTTGTTTACATTCCTACCCATCAAATCACTGCTACCATTTGCTTTTTCCTTCACAACACACAAGACCAAGCAGTCAGCATCATCAGTTCCAAACATGTTTAATAATAACAGCATAATCAACGCACACAAAAGCATAATAAACACACAATTCACACAGTTCACTTTTTCACAATTCCCGGAATTGTGATATTACACACACACACACACACTCTTTCTCTCTCTCTCTCTCTCTCTCACAAAAACACACCACACATGTGACTGCATGCACAACACACACACACAAAACACATACACATACACGCACGCACATACACACCCACACATATATGTCTATGTGCACGCACACATACACACTACATCATATCTACAACAAGTCTACTGAAGTCAACATCAAACTGTGTAACAAGCTTTGCAATTATCTTGTTCTAGTTCCCCACAAGCACACATATATATAAGTCCTTTTTTTTTTTAATTCAACAACATTTTCGAGCCATCACAGTTTGTTTTTTAAAGAAAACATTCTAGTCTAATACCTTTATAAGTCAGCTTTTGCACCAACAATATAAACAGATACTGCAAAAAGAAAATGCAAAAAAAAAAACAGATACTGCAAATTGTATTCAACTATCCCTGAAAACGGAATGCGGTTACCTTCATTGTTTTGCAAAAACGGTCGCACACGCAAGATCTCACCATTGGTGAACCTCTGAGCTCTTGCCCAAGGAATGCGAAAAACAGAATATTCAACTCACAAACACTCTGAATTCAAGGTTTTCTTTGGCTAACATTACCCTCTACCAACAAGACTACTGAACTATGATAGTTTTTGTTCAGAAAAGCCTTGTCACAATCAGAGGTTTCTCGTGTGTGATAGCAAATCTGAATTCTCTTCAGTTTTGTTGCATGTGCGTCTATGTGAGTGTGTTGTGTGTGTGTATGTGTGGTGTGTGTGTGAGAGAGAGAGGGGAGGGGAGAGGAGGGGAGAGAGAGTGGAGAGAGAGGAGAGAGAGAGAGAGAGAGAGAGAGAGAAAGAGAGAGAGAGAAAGAAGAGAAGGAGTAAGAGAGAGGGGAGAGAGAGAGGGGAAAGGAGAGAGAGAGAGAGAGAGAGAGAAAGTGTGTGTGTGTATGAGAGGAGAGAAATAAAGTGTGTGTGTGCGTGTGTGTGCGCACGTGCGTGTGTGTTTGTTTTTTGCGTCATATCATACTGTATTGTTCTGTACTGTACAATATATCTTTAATAGCATGGCATCGTTCTGTTTGGCACGGTATTGATTAGTATTACTGTGTAGCATTTATACTACAGTCACCTAAGATTTTGTACATGAAATTCACACCATTCTACCAAGGCAGGGCAAATTACCCCAGTGCACGACTACTTTCCTTGCTTCTATTAGAACAAAAATCACCTTCAGCTCTACTGTCCTTTCAGGGACCTTTTCTCTACAACTTTTTTTTCTGGGACAACTCTCTTCACACCATGCATTCTTTTATTGGCACCAAAGGTATGCCGTACATGGAACCTCACTTTATCATCTCATCAGAAAGACTAGCACCCAGACTCACCTAGCGCTTATGGTCTACAGGATGGGGGAAAGTGGACAGTCTGGTTTCAGACAGTATTTGAACCCAAGACTTCTTTCTTCGTAGGTGGATGCCTTACCACTGAGCCACCAACCCACCACATACATGGAGATTTTATCTTCAACTCCCATTTAATAAAGAAGGAAGATGGCAAGATGGTTAAGACATCCACCTACCTAACAAGTAAACCATGAGGTTCTGGGTTCGATACCCAGTCTTCCCCTTTCTTCCCAAGTTGACGGGAAAATTGAACTGAAGGTCAAATCTTTCGGAAAAGACTTTTATACCAGCTGGATTCAGTGTGCTTATGGACTTGTGCATGTTAAAAGAATCCAAGACAGTTGAAAATTGGAAAAAGCAGGGAGGTACCTCTCAAGTGTTCTCACAAAACTGGTAATTCCCAACTATATCTCCCAAAGTCAAAATGCAGTTACTTAACTGATGAGAGGGGCGGGGTGGGGGTGGGGGGTCCACACACAAAAATCTCGCCATAGGTGAATCTTGAACCTCTAGCCAAGGACCATACAAACCAAAAAAGAAGCCCCCTTCTATTTAGACCGGAACACATACTTTGTAAAACTTGTTATATGAGCAACAGTAGTTCTTAACAAGTTTCTAATTTACAAACAAAAGTCTTGCCACAATTACACTGTAGTTCCCTCTCTCTCTCTCTCCCTCTCTCTCTCTCTCTCTCTTCTCTCTCTTTTTCTCTCTCCCCTCTCTCTCTCATTTAAATAGAAACAGAGTTTACACAACCTTTGTCCTTGTCAATAAAACCAGCCCACTGGCAATAAATACAGAACTCACTGAACAGAACATTTTTAAAATATGAATGCACCAAATTGCAAATTTTCTATTCACATTGAAAAGTCTTTTCCTCCTCAGCACACTTAAGTTGTTTTTTTCTTTTTAATCAAACACACAATCGATTCAGCAAGAGTCTTCATCATTTTTGTTGTTGTTGTTATTTGATAGTCTACTATGCTTTGCTTTGGGCTCACACAGACTGTCCATTAATAACAGAGAACTAGTTTGACTTGTGCAATGTGTGAATCACAATATCTAAATTCCACATTTCATCCAGCAACGTCTAAACAAAATCACTTCCGTAACATATTCTCAGCAGTCCTTTTTTTTCTTTTTTTGTTACATGAAAAACTTCTTTTAAAAAAGCCCAGCATCTATGTGATATTTTTTTTAATAATTTTTGACAAATATCATCTTTAGTAACATGGGACCAGTACTGGCACAACACAGAATATAAATTATAAATATGACACAAAAATTTCCATATTACATCCCAAAGAAAAGTATCCGACACCCAATCTCACCATTTTACAGTACACACCCACCATTCTTACACACTTGCATTTTACACACTTGCCATTTTACTTTACACACTCTCACTGGAAGCAAGATCAATCCCACTGTCAGCAGCACTCAGGCCCAATCACAAGACCAAGAGCCCCTCAGACCATAATTACCTCCCTTCCCTTCTGCTCTCTCTCCTCCCTTAACTCCCTGAGGGCTTGTTGGGGCGCTGCACTGAACTTTTCAGGCTGTGTCTTTCAGACGAGTTGAGCCCAGTGGAGCCAATCTATCTCCACGTACGGGGTGCATGCTGGGTATGCTTTGTCTTTCCGCAACCTTCCAAACGCCG
Organism: Rapana venosa; assembly: GCA_028751875.1. Classification (NCBI taxonomy): domain Eukaryota; kingdom Metazoa; phylum Mollusca; class Gastropoda; order Neogastropoda; family Muricidae; genus Rapana; species Rapana venosa. The sequence continues at coordinate 36,164,071 of CM054161.1, forward strand.
GCACGAATCACGGAATCTTTTCGTAAGCATTCTTGCATGCAGACAGCTATACACGGCGGGCGGCACAAAGGCACAGGCAGGTCTGTGCTGTAAGCTGACCCAGGAGGTTGCGAGAATCCCCATCGTTACTTCACCAGACACCGCTGCTTAGATTCGAACCCATGACTTCATAGAGCCACAGGGCAGAGGTCAGATGCTCGGTCCACTAAACTAAAGCATAATACATCAGACCATTGTTCTCAGGACTGACATGTTGTCAAAATTCAAAATTCAAACCACCTCAGCCTCAACTTAAATGCCCTCCCCCCTCCCCTTCCAACACACAAAACGCACACATGCATACACACGCAACACACACAAACACACCCCATGCGCCCCACAAAAACAAACACACAGAGGCACAGAATTTACAGAGGGGCGCACGCACACACACACACACACACACAAACCAGGCCAAATCTCATTCATTCTCTTTTTTTTTTTTCTTTGATATATAGCCATCGGTAGGTTTGGTTGGTCCAGCTGAATTGGGTTGCATGTGTATCATCGTCAATTGGACATGCCATCATCATCATCATCACCACCACAAGGAGACAGTTTGTTGTGTGTGTCCAGAATGGTTCACCAAAGGTTAAAATTAAAAAAGTCCCGATACCTCTAGCAAAACACAGGGCTAGTCACTGGTACACAACATACACAATTATCACTTTCTGTCCAACACGTTTCACCACTAGAGAATCCAATACCTTTGGAAAACATAAAGCCAGCCCACTTGTTCAAAAGAAGAAATAATTATCACTGGAAATGGCTTCTTACTTTCAAACACATTCTACACACTGAGGGACCTGGGATTAATATCGTCCATGTATTTCTGTGATCAATGCAGGTGGGATTCTAACAACTATACCAGAGGCAAGTGTTTGAAACGCATAAGACTGACGTATCAGGCATTTCACTACTGGGTGTGCAAAAATGAAATCTACTAAGTGGAGGTCACACTTTAATATCACATCTATGTGATGGTGATCAATATACCTGGGATTTTCACATTCTAATATCAAATCTATTCAAAGTCAAATCAAATTAAAATTCAACTGAAACTGACTGACACACATGAACGCACGCACGCACACACAAAACACAGAGAGGCACAGAAGCCACGTAGGCACACACAACACACACAGCACGCACCAACGCATATGCAAAACACACAAACACACACACACACCACACCTCCCGACTTAATGAACAGAAACCACCTAGACACTTCACTAATCAATAAGCTGTAACTATTCCTGGGCCTCCAACCACTACCCCTCACCACACTTTCCAGTCCGAGTGGCGAGGACTTTACTTCTACGCTGAATCACAAAACGAAACATCCCCACCCACCCCCACCCCAACGGCAACCAGCCTAAAGCCACGAGATCATGACACTGACGTCCATCCTCACTGTATCCAGGCTCCCCCTGTTGAGACGCCAGCTACTAATATCCAGCCACCAGACCATGGTGTACAACAACAGAGGAATAACGCATTAGCCACCGTCGCAGAGTCCAGGCAAAAATAAATAAATAAATCCATTCTGCACAGAACCCTCCTCACACACACCCCCACCACGAAGAGGACGGCAGCACACGACGACGTCCATCCTCCCCTCAGCAGAGCCAGCTTCTGTCCTGAAGACCCACCCAGCAGGCTGACGCGTACCACAACCTCAAGATCATCACAGGAGATTCCACATCAAGTCTGCACTACAACAACAACACCGCCGCCGCTGCTCAAGAGACAAGACCGTTCCGAGGATCACGAGGCCACAGGCAGGAACTGGGCCTTGTCAGCATGGGCAAGCTCCGGGGAGAACTGCAACCAGGCGCGTTCGCTGGCCTCCTTGGCCTTGAGGAGGATGTCCTCCGCCAGGTCCTCCACGTTGGAGTAGCGCACCTCCTGGAAGTTGAAGATGTCCCGGATGAAGCCCAGCACCAGGTCCTGCCACACACAGACATGTTGAGGCTGTGAGATCGCTTTGTGGAAATATACCCCCCCCCCCCAAAAAAAAACAACTACAGATCCCATTTTCTGCTTCTTTCAACGCTCAAACAGCAGCTATTGTCTGTCATAAGAGCCCAGAGCATCCAACTTAGGCATGGGAGAGAATTGTTTTCTTTCTGGCCAAAAAAGCCGGAGAATGGACGAACGAGGCAGAAAATTGATGAGAGGGTGACAGAAACATAAGGAACAAGGCAGAAACAAAGAGAGGGATGGAAAAGAGGGAATTCCTAGCTCAGAAATTTCAGGCGGGGATGCTATCTATACTGACGGGCCCCTGGCATCCCCACATGGGAAAGATCAGATCTGAATGCCAACAGAGTCAGAAGTGTGGCACAATGCCCCCACTAGAATGAAGAGGTGACACCTGATTGCCACCTGAGCAGCTACTCCCCCCCCCCCCCCCCCCCCCCCCCCCCAAAGTGGACAGGCTAAAAAGGGGAGAAGAACTTCCCTGGGTTTGGAAACTTTCTGCGAAAAATCTTTCTCCTATCCTTTACCAGGTGTGTTTCCTCTCACTGCTGTTGCAGACAACATCGTCATCAACATCATCGTCAACACTGTAGTCATTATTATTATTATTATCCTCATCATCAACATCAACACCATCCCCACCAACATCATCATCAATACCATCACCACCAGCACCACCATATTGCTGTTATTATTAAAATGATCATCATAACTGTTGGAGAAGTAGGAGTAGTATGATCGTTGTTATAATTAATAGCAGTATATTATAAAATCAATATGAGTATTATAACATTGTACTTCATCATCTTTACCTTTACCGTTATCATTCATCATTGTCGCCATCATTATTACCACTATCATTATTATCATATTATCATTACTTGCATTTTTGTTATTAGGGGTACAACACCACCACCACCACCATCCACCAACACCACCACCACCCATCAACCACCCCCCCACCACCACCATCCACCACCACACAAACCACCACCATCAACCACCCCCCACCACCACCACCATCAACCACCCCCCCAACCCACCACCCAACCCACCATCAACCCAACCATCACACCACACCAACCACCACCATCAACCACCACCACCACACCACCACCAACCACCACCCAACCACCACCCCCACCCCACCACCAAACCCCCACCACAACCACCACCACCCCCACACCCAACCACCACCATCAACCACCACCACCCACCACCACCACCACCACCCACCCACCACACCACCTCCCACCACCCACACCCCACCCACACCATCATCCCCCACCATCCAACCCACCACCCCACCAACCCCCAAACCCCACCCACCAACCCTCAACCACCACCACCCCACCACCACCCACCCCACCACCACACCACCACCACCACCACCACCACCACCCCACCCACCACCACCCACCACCACCACCCACCCCATATCACCACCACCACCCCCACCACACACCACCACAACCCCACCACCACCACCCCCACCACCCCCACCCCCCCATCCACCACCACCCACCACACACCACATCAACCACACCACCACCACCATCTACCACCCCCAACCCCCACCCCCACCACCCAACCACCCCACCACCATCCCCACCACACCACCACCCACCACCTCATCACCACCACCACCACCACCACCACCATCAACCACACCACCCACACCCCACCCACCACCTTCCCATCCACCACCACCACCACCACCTCAACCCCCCACCCACCACACACCACATCCACCACCACCACCCACCACCTTCCACCACGGACCACCACCAAACCCCCCACCATCACCACCACCACCATCCACCACCACAACCACCACCACCACCACACAAAACCCCCACCACCACCACCATCATCCCCCCCCTCACCTTGAAAAAGTTACAGCAGGCTTCATGGGAATCCGGGCCCCAGAATCCCAGGCCAAGACAGGACTGTGTGCTCCGACACGTGTAAAAGTAGAGATGAAACCATCTGGGTGAAACAAAAAAACCATATTGTATGCATGTACGCAGGTAATACCATGCACGCACGCGTGTGCAGCATCACACACGACCACATGGGCACACACGCAAAGCACAAGGGGCATGCGTGACAACAAAACCCAAAACGGTCAAAACACATGCGTGCGCAACACACATACATACAACAGAGAGTTAATCCCGCTATTCATCAATTCACCACCCACAAAACACATTACACATGCATGCACGCACACATGCACAGCATCATACATCTCATACATACATACACACTCACAAGCCAGTGCAAACCCCAGAGAAAACCCCATTATTTTAGAACAACATATATATTACATATCAACATCTGCAGACAATCGCTACACACACACACCCACAAAATTTAATAATTAATGGAATGAGTCGTTTAATGAAGAACAACACATACACACACACAAATACACACACACAAACACACAAAAACACAACAACACACACACACAAACTTTCACACCACACACCAAACATCCGCACACACATACACATACCACCACTCACCAAAAATACTTTCGCAATGTTCCCTCCCTTACTTCATCTCTCCTCCCAAAGCAGGCATGAATTGTACTCAGACAATGTCACAGTTCTTTATTCTATCCCAATTTAATCACAGATTAAAAAAAAGAATCAAAGGGAGAGAAAACTGGTGTTCTCACCTCAGTAGTCTTCTCTTGGCCTGAGCAGACCAGATGTGGCAGAGCCTGGATAGACAGCGACAGTTAGATACAGATATTAGACAACAGACAGACAGATGACAGTTAGACAGATAGACAGACAGACAGTTAGATAGACAGACAGACTGTTAGACAGACAGACAGTTAGACAGATAAGACAGTTAGACAGACAGACAGACAGACTGATAGACAGACAGACAGACTGATAGACAGTTAGTTAGACAGACAGATAGACAGACAGACAGACAGACAGACTGATAGACAGTTAGACAGACAGACAGTTAGACAGATAGACAGACACTTAGACAGACAAACGGACAATTTCACAGACAAACAGACACTTAGACAAACAGACAGACAGTTTAACAGACAGACAAATAGACATACAGACAGACAGTTAAGTTCAACAGACAGACAGATAGTTTGACAGACAGTTTGACAGACAGACAAACAGGCAGACAGATGAGGTATGATGCAAGGAATAAAACAACCATCAGATGCAGATCATTCTGCGTGTGTGTGTGCTTGTGTAAATAAGTATGTGTGTGTGTATGTGCGCGTGCTTGTGTGAATAAGTGTGTGTGTGTGTGTTTTGCGCGCGCACTTACGTGAAAAAGTGTGTGTTGGTTGTGTGTGAAATTCAAATTGTGGGAAGGGGGGGGGGGTTAATTCCTCGTGTGCATGTTGTCTCTGTGTTACAAGAAATAAAAGAATAAATAAATGTGTGTGTAATTCAAATTTTTATTTATTTCCAGATGGTACATGGTGGATATGTGTGTGTGACACAAAGAGAGAGAGAGATATGTGTTTTGAGATATTGTGCACCTTTCTTTTTTCCTTTTTCACCCTTTTTACATCTCCCACAGTGCACAAATCAATCCTAGGGCTTTGTGAATTCAGTGATCAACCATCTTTACTTTTTATTTTATTTTAAGGTTACTGAGTTAAAATGGTTTCCTTACTTTCCATGTTCGCCTACCATTATAAAAGTTCTGGGGTATAAAAAATAAAATAAAAAAGGAAACATAATTCCGAACAAATCCAGACTTTAAAAACAAGTTGTTCATATTTGACAGAAACAGCAAAAGCACACACACACTCTCTCTCTCTCTCTCTCTCTCTCTCTCTCTCTTCTCTCTCTCTCTCTCTCTCTCTCTCTCTCTCTCTCTCTCTCTCTCTTTCTTCTCTCTCCCTCCCTCTCACACACACACAGAGAAAATAGCAATGCCTCCCCACCCCCACCCCCTTTCCTCCCCTAATGTGCTTGGCCACAGACCGTCTCCTTAAATCCGTTTGACAGCCATCTGTTGTTGACCACGGCGGTCACAGTGGACGGAGGGTTCTCCAGGTCATCAAAAGCATCCATCAGGATGAAGTCCAAGCAGATGTCGTAAAATGAGATCACCTTCACCTGTAACAACACCAACATGATCATCATCAACAACATTTGTCGTCACCAACCTCATCACTGTCTGTCATCGCCCTCCTCACCAAAATCATCATCATTGTTGATGTTATCATCAGTATCATCACCAATCACAGCTGTGGTCAGTTTCCCCCACTTCAGCTGCTCTCAGCTGCTGTCCATTCCATCCCAGCCCAGCTGGGGCCAGCTGGTGCTAATCATAGCAGGAACTGACCACACTTAGACTTGGTAAAAGGAAAAGCCGTGATAATTTAAGCACTGGGCCCTTGACCGAATTAGTTTGATTTGGGCGCTGTGTGTCATCCACACCATTGTCATTGTTATTTCTATGATCATCCTTGTCTTCATTACTACTATCAAAGTACTTCCAACTGATTTTTTAGGTTCTTCAACACCAAGGCCTCTCAGTCAGAGTTTCTAGACAGGGAAGATGAGTGTGGCACAAAGGACATTGAGACCTCTTATCTACATCTCTTTCTGCACTTACACACAAGCACATGCACGCACACACACACACACTTACACCAAAACACACAAACATACACACACACAAACATACATACACACCCTACACACACCCAACATACACACACACGTGCACATGCACACAAACCATACAAACACACACACGCATGCACACATATACACACACACAAACACACACACACAACCCCACACACATACAAACACCACCTGCAAAGCGGCAACTGTGAAACAGAAAACATGTAAAAGCAGGGGCAAGAAAAAAAATAATAAATAAAATAAAAAGTTTAACAAATAAAAGCAGGGGGAAGGGTGCTCAGGGAAAAACAGAGGCCCTACAGAGAGCACTGCACAAGAAAGAGAACACAGGACACTGCGCAGGCATCAGTTCCAGCACTGCTGTAGTTGCCTTGTCTCAGCATTGTCACATTCCACACACTCTTCCTAAACCACACTGTAGTTAGCTGCTGATGAATACTTCCAGTGCCAATGAAAATGAATACTTCCAGCATGCACCCTACCTACTAACTGAACAAGAATGGACTCCGCCGACTTTGATTTTTTTTTTTTTAACTTGGTACAGCGTCCCAACAGCTCCTCAACAAGTCAAATCAATCTTTTGGGGGGGCTGAGAACAAATGAACTTTTACCAACAGAAACCAACTTTTTAAAAAATCAAACCAACCCCCCAAAAATAAACACTAAAATATAACACAACAATTCAGTGTAACATAAAAAAAAAAACGCCAAAAGCTACAGGAAACAACAATAGCACAAATCAAAAAAAAATTTTATAAATTTATATATATATATATATTTATTAAAAACAAAAACAATTAGGGACGAATCCGGAATTGTTGAAAAAAACAACTCCACCCTCTGCCGGTGTTCTGCTCAACTTGGGCCAGTTTTCAGGTTGTTCGATGTAAGTTCATCAGTTTATCGAAAGCATGTAAACTCTTCAGCATCCTGCACAAGTGACAGAAATTAACATGCAGAAAGAGGGGTACGATTTCTTATTGTCAAACAGTAGAGAAACAACCTGGATATATGAAATAGTACATCAGTGTAAAAAAAAAAAAAAAAAATTTTATAAAAAATTTAATTTAAATGAAGTGTGCATGCACACTGAACATACACCACACACATAGGCACACACACATACACGCACACACACAAATACACTCAGATATGAACCACAACACTGGTCAAATAAACCATTACACACATATCTGGTGGATCGGTGGTCTAGAGGTAACGCGCCTGTCTAGAAAGCGAAAAGTCCGGGTCTGAAGTGTGCGGCGGTTCGTACCCCGTTTGGACCGGAAATTTTTCCCCCATCCATTAGACCATGAGTGGTGGTCTGGGCGCTAGTCTTTCGGATGAGACGATAAACCGAGGTCCCGTGTGTTACACGTAATTATTTAGCGCACGTAAAAAACCCCACGGCACCAAGAGAGTGTCCTGCAAAATTCTAGAAAAAAAAGCACTCGATAGGGATACAAATACAGCTGGCAAAAAAAAAAAAAAAAAAAAAAAGGGTGAAAGGGTGTGGCGCAGCGCTAAGTGGCGACGCGTTCTCCCGCTCTCCGGGGAAAAGCAGCCCGAATTTCAGGAGAGAATCTGCCATGACTTAAGTGGTATGAAATAAAATCTGAGCGCTTTGATTGTTGCTTTTCAAGATTAGCGCATATAAATTCATAATTATTAATTTCTTCTTCTTCTTTATCTTCCTTTTTTGTTATGTTTCTCCAAGGAGGTTTGCATTAATGAGCCTTCTCCACTCTCTCGTTTGGGGCTTATACACATATTTATCAAGGAAACACAAACACAACATATACTCAGAACAATATATATGCGGCCACAAAAAAAATTACAGCCCTCAATTCACGAACCCAGCACCCGCCATCACAAACACCACAAATACACTCTTTATTTCATACTTCCTGACCCCTTTTTCTCCTCTCTCTCTCTCTCTCCTCTTTCTCTCTTTTCTCTCTTCTTTCACTCTCTCTCTCTCTCCCCTCTTCTCTTTCCCCTCTCCCCCCCACCCCTCCTCCACCCCATCTCTCTCTCCTCTTTTTCTCTTCTCCATCCATCCTTGTTTCCTTATCACTTTCATCAACAACTGCCAAAAAGCCGTCTCCCCATATGAAAACACTTGCCGATTATTTTGGTCTCGAAAATTCCTGCACCAAATATGTAAAATTTATAATTCTTTAACTGTGGCATTAAAAGAAAACCCAAAAAAGTCTTGAAAACAAGACAAAACAAACCACTGAAACTAACAAACAAAATGGGGAAGGAAAAAAAAAAAAAAACCAAAAAAACCAAAGAAACCAACGCACCAAGAAATGAACAAGAGAGAGAAGAAAAAAACAGATACAAGTTCTGACAAATTCAGTTTTATCAAGCATAAGTTACAGTGTAAAGATTCAACGATTTTTTTATGCAAAGACTACATTTTAAAGTTAAATAAACTATACAACTATACTCATTTCTGGACATAAAACAGTTTTAAAAAACAAAAAAACAAAAAAATCAAAAACCAAATCCACTACCATTTTAAACACTATCCCTATGCTAAGCCTAAGGAGAGAACCCCTCTTTCCCAGTACACGTGCACTGTCCACATTTGTATGCTACCGTAACCCAGTAGTGGGTGATAGGGAGGGAAGGGCTAGTAGATGGTTGGTTACCCTGTAGCGGGTTACCCATGGGGAAATGGTTAAACTTCAGTGTATATCTGGGGATGGACAGCCTCGTGGTTAGATCATAGCATTGCGATTGCAATCTGACAGCCTGGATTCAAGCCACCACCATGACGTGATATCTGTTCATGGGGATTTTTCCCCCCAAGGTCTCATGTGCAAACATGTGAAAAACATCTTGCACATGCGTTAAAACCTGTTCCGCCTTATGTAAATAAATTAAAAATTTGAAAGCACATGAGTGTTTTTTTCATTATCCTCGAAATAAAAGAATATAGATAATTGTATTTTTAAAGCTGGAAGTCATCATAAAAATCATACGTTATAAACTCCCAGCACATTCAATAATGATAAATAAAAATAGTGATTCAGCCTCTTGACAGCAAAAAGACTTGCATTATAAAGCAACTTCTTGTCCCAAGCTCACATCTCTGCGTCGAGCACAGAAACTTTTTATTTATTTATTCTTTTATTTCTTGTAACACTGAGACAACATGCACACAAGGAATTACACACACACACACTCACACAACACACAAAAACAAAGTCACACACAACACACACACACTCACACACACATACAACATCACACTCACATACACATACACACACACCACACACACACACACACCACACACACAACACACAAACAAAGTCACACACACATACACACACATACAACACACACACACCCCACACACTCACACAAACACAAGTCACACACAACACACACCACACACTCACACATAAACACACACCACACACACACACCACACGCACCACACACACCCCCACACCACACACACCCCAAAACCCTTATATCATTTTCAAGAGACAAACAACAGAAGTCAAATACCTCAAAGGCCAGCGCCACACCATGTAATTTTTCCCGGAATTTCCCCATCAACAGACAATGACCTTTCGGACCTACACCACAAATATACACACACAAAATTCACTATGAAGAATTTTTAAAATGGCCCAGTCAAAAACTTTATCAATTCCCAGTCAACAAACCCACATAAAAAAAGGGGGGGTTGCCCCCCCAAATACAACCCCGTACTAAAAACCCCCCCCGACATTGTTTTTTTTAAAAGCTTTGCAAAAATTTTACGTTACCCATAAAAAAAAAAACATCAAAAATTTCACCGTGCCTTTAAATCCAGCTGAATAAAGTCAAGTAAGTTTTGGACCAATACTGTCAAAAAACAAAACTGAAAAAAGGGAAAAAAGAAGAGGAAAGCAACTTACTTAATACAAAAAAAAGCGGGGGTTCTGTATTTTTCAATCTCAATATCTTACACCACACCAATTGTCAAAGATTTTTTTTTTTTAAAAAAACACTTCCTCTCTTCTTCTTAAGCTCAGAAAAAATCTTGTTGTCTGCATATAAGCAAAAAAGAGTTGCCTGCCCTTAAGGCCTGACAAGTCAAGGGCACCCCATCTGACTTCAGCATGGGGGGATTTGTTTTTAAAGCCCCTTTCTGCAAAAAGGGGGAGAAGGGGCCAAGAAGGAGGCGAAAAAAGACAAGAAGGAGGGGACAGGAAGAAAAAGAACCAGGGAGAAAAAAAAATAGAGGGGTAGAAAAAAGGGAAAAACCTAGCACGAATTCCAGAAGCTGGATATGTATTTCCTGACGCCCCCCCCACGTCACACACACACAAAAGAAAAGATACCAGGATTCAAAAAAAAAACTGAAAAATTTACAACTGTCAAAAAAACCCTTATACTGGTCATATTCCACGCTGTACCTACCTTAGGGGGGGTTCAACAACATCCCTTTTAAAACCCCTTTTTCTGCCCCGGCAAGTGCACCCAATGCCGAGGAAAAAAATTCTTAACCGCTTTCTTTTCATATCCCTCCTACTCAGAAATTATACTTTTAAACCCGTAGTCTACCAATGACATATATTATTGAGATTGTGCGAGGGGAAGCTCAAATTTGTTGCACATATTTCACTGGAAAATAATTTAAAATGTAAAAAATTGACAAAAAATACATTTCTTCATCACCACTGTCATTTTGAGTACCCCCATCCAACAAGTCAAACAAAAGTTTAGGCCAAACTCATTCATTGTTTTTTAATGCACATCTCCAAATCATAACAATGTTTTCATCCGAGGTAAATCATAAGTTTTATTTCCACTTTTTTAGCTGGTAAAGTTTTGAGCCCTTTAACAAGAAGGCAGCCATTTGAACAAGAACTGCCCCAACAGTCTGAAAAAAACACATAAAAGGGCTAAAAAAAACCCATCATTTTTGCCCGGTTTTTTCAGCTGGATGTTGCCCAAAAAACAGGAGAGTGCTCCACTAATTTTTGGGTTTTCCCCCTTAACGAGCAAGGGGTGGCTTGTTTACTTCGGTTCGACACCCGGAATTTTCCGGGTTTTAGGCGTTAGAGTGCAAATTTTTGCCCCCGGAAAAAATTTTTTGGGGGGGGGCAGTCTAGTGGTTAAACGCCCGACAAGTAGGTCCAGCACACCTCGACTTCAGCATGGGAGAGTTTGTTTTTAAAACCTTTCTGCAAAACGGAGGAGTGGGCAAGAAGGGGCAGAAAATAGACAGAAAAAGGCAACAAGAAAAAAAAGAAACCCGGCAAAAACAAATAGAGGGATAAAAAAAAAAAAAAGGGAAATTTCCAGCACAGAAATTTTAGAAGCTGGGTTTCTCTTTTTAAGCAGCCCCCCCCACCCCCCCCCCCCCCCCCCCCCCCCCAAACCCCCCCCCCCCCCCCCCCCCCCCCCCCCCCCCCCCCCCCCCCCCCCCCCCCCCCCCCCCCCCCCCCCCCCCCCCCCCCCCCCCCCCCCCCCCCCCCCCCCTCCACCAAAACCCCCCCCCCCCCCCCCCCCCCCCCCCCCCCCCCCCCCCCCCCCCCCCCCCCCCCCCCCCCCCCCCCCCCCCCCCCCCCCCCCCCCCCCCCCCCCCCCCCGGGGGGGGGGGGGGGGGGGGGGGGGGGGGGGGGGGGGGGGGTTTTTTTGGGGGTTTTTTGGTGGGGGGGGGGGGGGGGGGGGGGGGGGGGGGGGGGGGGGGGGGGGGGGGGTGGTTTTTTTGGGGGGTTTTGGGGTTTTTTTTGGTTTTTTTTTGGTTGGTGGTTTTTAAATGTTGGGGGTTTTTTTTAAGGGGAAAAAAGGGACAAGGGGAAAATTGGAGGGGGGATGGATGTGAGGGGAGAAAGAAGAGGAAGGAAGATTTGGGGAAATTTTTTGAAAGTTTTTTTTCTAAAAAACTTTTTTTTAAAAACAAAAAAGGGAATTTTTGGTTTTTGCATTTTGTTTTTGTAAAAGGGTTGGGGGTGGGATTTGTGTGGGTTCCCCCCCCCCCCCCCCCCCCCCCCCCCCCCCCCCCCCCCCCAGGGGGGGGGGGGGGGGGGGGGGAGATAAAAAATTCAAAAACCACATCACTGAAAGCTCTACAACTGTCGAAATCATCTTTACTGGTCATACTCTCACTGCTGTACCTGGCCTTAAGGGTGGTTTTAAACATGCATCCGTCCCTTTTTAATTAAAAAAAAGCACACAGGGCTTACTGAGAGTCCGGCAAGGGCACTGAGCCATGCTTGAGTTCCAGCAGAACCGTTTCATACAGAGCACCATGTGCAGCATTCCCTGGATTTTTCAAAAATCTGCCAGTTGGCCATCTGAAAAACACACACCAATTACAACACACAACAGTCTGAATTGTGGTGGACCTGCATTTGGGGTATGCATGTGTTGTGAATAAGTGGTGGGGGGGGTAGTGGATGAATAGGGGTGGGTGGGTGTGTGTGGGTGGGTGGTTGGGTGTGTGGGTGTGTGTAGTGTGTGTGTAGTGTGTGTGTGGTGTGTGTGTGTGTGTGTGTGTGTGTGTGTGTGTGTGTGTGTGTGTGTGTATGGTGGTGTGTGTGTGCGTACATGTGTGCATAAGAGAGAGAGAGAGAGGAGAGAGAGAGAGAGAGAGAGAGAGAGAGAGAAGAGAGAGAGGAGAGAGAGAAGAGAGAGAGGAGGAGAGATGAGAGAGAGGAGAGAGAGAATGTGTATGTTGTGTTTTAAGTCCAAGTGAAAGCTAAATCTTTTTCTAGTGGTACATTGAATATTTGTGATTGAATCTGTTTTGTGTGTGTGTGTGCAGGGGGGGGGTGTAATTTTTTGTTTTAATTTTGTGTGTGTGTGTGTGTCTGTGTATCTGTGTGTGTAATGTGTGTACATGTATTATGTATACGCGTGTGTATGTGTGTGTGCATGTGTGAGTGTGTGTATATGTGGGTAAGTGTAAGCATATGTATGAGACCTGCATCTTTCTGTACGTCTGATTCCCCATGCAGCTTTTTGTTTTGTTTCACTTGCTTTTTTTTTCTTCCTTTTTATTTTAAGCTTTAGAGAAACATGACAACAAAAAGGAAGAAGAAGCTTTCTGATTTTTCAAAAAAAACGCTCAAGACCACTATCTAAGCAATGCTTACGTCTGTGGCTGACACGAAGGACTCCTGATCGCTGGAGTCTTCATCGAAAGTCCAGCGCCCGTCCAATCCATCGCCCATACCCGCAAAGGCGGAGAGGGCAGTGCCTAGGGCCACGTGGTCGGCGTGTCGCTCACACAGGCGTTCGTAGTTGTCCTGCATGCGGTAGGCCACGTCCAGCAGGTGCTCCAGTCGATGCTGCAGTGCCGACGTGTCGGAGTCCTGTCCAGAGGAAACATCGCTGTACGCTTGTTTTGGTGGTGTTGTTTTTGTTGGTGGGTTGTTTTTTTTCAAGCATGTGTCATGGCTATGCTACTCATTCTTCTTGGGGATACATCACACAGAATCTGTCAAGTCCTTCGGATGAGACTATAAACCGAGGCCCCGTGTGCGAACACATGCAGAACATCTTGCGCACACGTTAAATCCTGTTCCGCTTTTCGGAAGAGTAGGCCATTGTGTGCCGGTGGAAACAGACGACAAAATTTACAAAACCGCATACACACGGGGACTGGATGTAAAAAAGCACATGAGTGCTTATTCCATTATCCTCGATATAAAAGAATAAATAAATTAAAAACAAAGGACCACGGCTAGTTCAGTAACTGCCAAGCCTTACAAACTGGAGGAACTTTAGGAGTGCTTGCCAGAAACATTTGTGTTTCCACAACCCACTGCATAAAGGCAAAAATCATACCATCTTTGTCAAAATATATGTCCACTTGATCTTCTGCATACATGCGTCCCTAAAGGGCATTCAGGCACTAGCAGGTCTGTACATCAATCTGCTCAGAGCCACTTCGATCACAAACCCCTGAGAAGCAACACAGGCTGGGCATTCTGTATACCTTTGTGACACGTACTGAAAACTAAATAAAATCAGCTGCTAGTTGTAAGCGAGCAGCGCATGACCTACAGATATACTCTAAAGCTAGACTTGAACTTGAGACGTTGTGTTCTGACACTGCATCCTATCAAACATCTTACTCCTTCAGTCTCTGAAAAACCGCTCTGGCAGGAGCTTCAGCTCTGTCTCTAGACCTCTATCAGGAGCAGTGACCAAAAACTAACACCGAAAAACCCTCACAATGTCACTCACTTCACTTACTACAGAGCTATAAAGACCCTGAGGTTGGAGTTGAAAACTAAAGCCTGAGCCAGGTCCCGGAACACTGAAAGTTACAGACTTTCTTCTCCAGACAGTGTGTGTGTGTAAAGAATGCTACCACCAGTGGAATGCAGCATAATTCAACAAGCTGGACTCGGGGCTAAGGTCACATTCCTACCTATCCATCCACCTTCCCCACCCTCCACTCTTTTCCCCATTTTATGAGAGAAGGTACGGGTGCTGGTTTTTCAAAAGAGCTCACACTTTATAAACTATCTCATGGCATCACCTTGCACATTACATACACACTTTCAAAGGATGTTTCAGCGACAAGAAAATTTTCTCTGGCAAAATCCTACCCTAAAAGTCTATGCTCACTGGCAAATGCATGCAAAATGAAGAGAGAGTAAGAAGAGGGTAAGTTTTGCACAGTGGTACTGGTAGCATGCTTTTCTTTCTTCAAATTACCAGCCCAAACTCCACACACTGAGAAATCAACTGTTATAAGTATTAATTTTTTTTAATATGATAAAGTAACCACAGCAAAAGTCAGCACAGACTCACTGGAATGGCTGGAAAGGGCTGGTCGTCCAGATAAGACATCTTCATTATGGCGTCTTCCCAGTAGGACACTGCTTGAGACAGACTCTCCATTCCTGTAAGCAGACAATATAGTACAAAATATTGTAATCGTCTGTGGATTCTTATTAACCCATCCCACTGTTCACATGAAACTGCAAATGTAAGACAATCCTCAAACAAAACACATTAAATGATAAAAATTCCTGACATTCTTCTTAAGTGATCAAAATCATTATTTCCTCTGACACTAACATCAAACGTAAATTTTCCAGACTAGCAGTTGACAACTTTATCCCTTCACCAGACCATGTAACACTTGATGCAATGCTTATTCAATACTAAGTATTATACTACAGTACTTACTAGTTTTTACTAGTCCCTCCACTCAGCTTCATAATACAACCTTACAGTTGGTCAAAGTGAACAAAATACAGTTCCATAAGTACACACCTGGTCAATTTTTTTTAAAAATTCTTTTATATCAAGGATAATGGAATAAGCACTTGTGCGTTTTTTTACATCCAGTCCCCGTGTGTATGCGGTTTTGTAAATTTTGTCATCTGTTCCTACCGGCACACAATGGCCTACTCTTACAAAAAGCAGAACAGGATTTAATGTGTGCACAAGATGTTCTGCGTGCGTTCACACGCGGGGCCTCGGTTTATAGTCTCATCCGAAGGACTTTTGGGGAGAGTGGAGTTGACACTGATGTTAACTCCTGGGGGAAAATGCCAATGACTAAATGAGAACAGCAATATTGTTAAACAGCACAATTTCAATAGATGGCAAGAAACAAAATTCACTCAGATTTTGTGAATTATCAAATGTTCACAGATCATTTACCAAATTTTGTTCTTTTTTCTATTCCTTGGTTAGAGCTTCACAGTTCATCAATGGTGAGATTTCTTGCGTTATCATGCGACCATTTTTTCCCACCATGAAAGTAGCCGCACTCTGACTTTGGGGACGATGTCTTTACAAACACAACACCAGTGTGCATACATTTTTAAAATGTTGTCACCCATTCCTACCCACACATAGATAATGGCTTACTCTTCTGAAAGGCAGAATGGGTTTTAATGCGTGTGCAAGATGATCTGTCTGCGTTTGCATAATTTGTGGGAACTTAGTCCCATCAGAGGACTTTAACTAAGGGGAGTAAAGTTGGCACTGATGTCCAACTCCAGGGGAAACAGAAAGATCTCTTGGACATGCATCTCAACACTAGCAACTCAAAACTGGAATCAATCCCGAGCCATTGGATTGCAAGCACAACATTCTAACCACCACCAAGCTATCCCAGTATCCCAAACAAATTATAATCCGACTTCTGAACTAAAGAAATATCAGTAAGTTTTGAACATTTGAAATGCTCTCAAAACTTTACAAACTGGATCTATTTCAGCATTTGGAGGCCCAAGTCCACAACCCTACCCCTGCACAATTACTAACACATGTATGTATGTTAGTCCGTCGTTTTCAAGGAGAGGAGGCAGCTGCTGTTTCTGAAATTGGGCAGAAATTTGATTATAGTGGAGATGCCTTGCCCACAGTACATCCCCACTCTCTCGGCCAAGTGTGCATAAGGACAGTCAGCGTTGGAGATGTTCTCCAAAGGCCAACCAGCCCCCAGGGCTGAAGCACATATGGACTGTGCAAGTCAAGCCTCCTAGCCAGAGAGTCATAGTCGATCACTAAAGACTAAGCTGTAAAGTGGAATTCCATGAGTGGAAAAGCCACTGGTCATACAGCCTCTCACTTTGCTGTTGCCCCCAGCGTCAATGGTTTACACATGGTTGAAGACACAATATTCACCTTATGTATGTATATACTGAATAATACAAAATCTGGGATTTTTTAGTTCAATGATCCGTTACCTAATGAGCACAGCTCTAGATGGGCTGAGGTTGGCAGTGTCCACTCCGGAATGGGTGATGGTGGAGGTGGAGGAGGTGACGGAAGCAGCCCCCAGGCTGGACATGGATGCCGACAAGGAGCGCTGACGGATCTGCTCCAACATGGAGACAGCTGTGCTCGCTGTGCTCTGAGAGCTTCTTTTTGATGTCACATCTGCCAAACAGGATCACAGTATCCTTGTTTTTTTTGTATAATAATGAATATTAAAGCCAGTACAGGGGTAAGGGGTAGGAGGAGGAGAGGGGAAGGTTGTTACACTAACTGTGTGCATATAAATTCTTGTCATGTGTGTGAGTGTGTCTGTGTGTGTGTGTGTGTGTTTGTGCATGTGTGAGTGTGTGTGCATGTGTGGTATACATGTAAGGGTGTATACAAGTGTATCATGTGTGTGTGTGTGTGTCCCGAGAGACAGTGTGTGTGTGTGTGTGTGTGAGAGAAGAGAGAGAGGGGAAAGAGAGAAAGAGAGAGAGAGAGAGAGAGAGAGAGAGAGAGAGAGAGAGAGAGAGAGAGCCGCGTGTCTGTATGTATACTTTCACATGTATATATCATATAGTGTATACATGTAGGTCGGTTGGTTGGTTGGTTGGTGTTGTTGTTGTTGTTGTGGGGGGGGGGGGGGGGGGGGGGGGGGGACTGTGCTAGACACTGAGAGAGAAATTGAAAGAGACACAGAGACAGACAGAGAGAGTGTGTGGTTTGTGTGGTGGGTGTGTGTGTGTGTGTGTGTGATATATATCTTCAGTTTAACGACTATTCACATTTTAAAGTGTGATTGTGTGTGTGTGCATGCATGCGTGTGTGCGTGCCTGTGCATGTGCGAGTGCCTGTGCATGCATGCATGGGAATGCATGTGTGTGTGTAAAAAATGTTACTGACTGTATCTGTGTATGCAACTGTGTGAGACTAAAAGTGTTTCCAATATTATTCCTGTGGCACTATAATATAATGAAAATTACTTTACCTCCATTAGGTGTGTTAGCATGACTGCTGGATGCTGAGGAAACATGAGCTGCAGTCAGCCTTTGATGCTGACGCTGATTCAGCTGATGTTGCCGATGTAACTGCTTTGCTTGAAGCTTCTTTTGAATCAGCTGAGCCCTGCGCCTTCGACGTCGAAAGAACACGGCCAAGAAGCTCATAAACGCCAAGCCGACGGATATGCCTAATGCTGTCAATTTGACATGGCGAGGTAGTCGTGTCAACTGCGACACTTGTTGCGGCAACTGCTTCTGAATTTGTGCAAGTTGACTAAACATTTTTTGGTGGTTGTTTTTTAAATGTAAATACAAAATCTGAACACAAAACTTCCTGGTACTGCGACAGTGAACGGCTTGGCTACTTAGTTAACGTTCTGTCATCTGTTATTTTTTACTGCTTAAATTCAAACACTCACGAACTGATCTAGCCACACCAAAGCTTATACAAGTCTTCTGGCAAAACCCTTGGATGTTCTACCTACGTAGTGTTTCTGACATTTTTACAGCTGATCATTTTTCCTACCAACATGATTGCTCTACGGTTGATTTTAGAGAAAACATCGATACCGCTCTGTGGTCATGTTTCGGCATCGATGTCCACATTTATAAAGGAACCATAGAAAACAGCACAGGCATTATTTTCATCTTCATTTACGTTCTCTTAGCTGAAGAGAGTCTCACTGTCTTTGACGACCAAGAATAATCACAGCGATGCCTTCTAAAGGTCAAACATTGTCAGAATCTTTCGAATCGCCATGCTTAAACAAAACGACCTTGACCTTCAAGATCCAAAGCTGACAAGGAAAGTATAACTTCAGAGTTTCGAATTTTGAAATAACCGAGTAACGCTGTGGGGCGCTGATTGTTTATGATATAATATAGTGAGATTGACTTATTAATAACTTTGTTTCCAAGGGTGACAGATAAGCGTTAGCGTACGTACTGGTGTCTTATTGCGCATGCGCCAGATTCGCATTTACCTCCCTTGGATACTTTTGTCTGCTACTAGGCCTGTTTATTTCATCCAAGCATTTACACGCATTTGAACCTTTATTTATTTTTCGCACAAAGATGTATCTTTTGTTTGTCATCATACTTTAATCAAGAGTATAGTTTCGACAGAAAACTTTGATTTTCAAAGTTTTTTGTCATAGATTGTCATCTTTTCCATTACAACAGCTTCAATACAATTTGGCAATGCATCAGTCCCTCTATCCACTGCTGTAAAGTATCCAGGAGTCATTATCGACAACACACTCTCTATGCAAAACTTCATTACCCAGATCTGCCAGTCATGCTACTATCAATTATGGCGTATTAGTGCAATTCGAAAGTACCTGTCCACAGATGCAACATCAATTAGGTCTCTCATTCTTTCACGCTTGGACTATTGCAATTCTCTTTTGGCTGGTCTGCCAGCATCATAAGTCCACTCCCTTCAACGTATACAAAACTCTGCAGCTCGACTACTCCTCAGAAAGAAAAACTCTGAGCACATTACTCCTCTCTTGTGATCTCTCCACTGGCTACCTGTGCCACAGAGTAAACTATAAGATCAGTACCCTCTGTTAAAATGTCTCCACAAAACAGCACCCTCCTACCTCTGTGAATGTCTTCACTTGTACCCTCTTTCTTGTTCCCTCTGCTCTGCTGCAGATACCTTGTCCTTATGATACCTAGATTCAACCAATGCACCGTCGGCCGTCAATCTTTCTCTTATTTCTGGTCCATCCATCTGGAATGACCTCCCTCTCTCTTCGCCAAAAGCCTTTTTATGATACTTTTTAATCCAGTCTCAAGACATTTATTTCAAACCCAATATTTTCCTCTCCTGCTTCATCTCATAGCTTTTCCATGCCTTCAACAGCCAAGATTCTATCGCCCTGCCAGGGTGTGTGTGTGTGTGTGTGCGTGCGTGTGCGCGTCCACATTTGGACTTGTTGGAACTATTAATTGTTACTGGTTGCATGACTGTGTAAGAATGAGTTGAGTGCAAGCACTTTGATTTGTCTCTGCAAGATATAGTGCAATATATATTATTATTATTAAGTCTTTTTCTAAAGAAAAAAAAAAGGCCTGAAAATGGGGGTATCAAAATTCAAGCAATTTCAAGGATATTTAGAAGCATGCGAATCCTGTGTTAGTAAACCTTGTGACTCCAAATCTTATCAAACACTGCTTTTCACATCAAATAGTTTTTGTGTTTTTTCCTTTAAAATTTTTTATCATCTTTCAGTAAACCTCATCAATCATCTTCCAACATTGCTTTTCCTATCTCGAATGTAATATTTTTTTTAAGTTCTCTACCTTTTAGTAAACCTATTCACCTAGAAATCTTCCACTCATAGATTAATTAACAGTGATTCAACGTCAACTTAAGCCTGAAAGGAAATGGCCACACATCATGGCTCAGTTCAAGGGCATAATTCAGAACACCTTTACCGCCAAGATGTGTTTGCAGTCTGATACCAGGCGCTTTCAAAAACATCTTTAACTTCCCATAAACTATAACCGCCAATTTAGTTTCCAAACTGCATTGGCTACCATCATTCCCAGGCAATTTGCTTATGAACTGATGTACATCTCAAAGCAGCCAACCATTCAAACAAATTTGGTAGTAACATACACTTGGCGCAGACCCAGTTTCCATAAATCTGGTGAAACATTTTGAAGTGATTTTGCATCCCTTAAGGTAGGTTTAAAACCATAGGGCTGGGTCTTTTTTTTGTTTTTTGGCTGATCTGTGATGTTTCTGTTCTGCTGTTCCCACAACACTCATCTCAAACTCTCTTCCACAGCCATACCCTGATTCAGCTCATCACATTCTCTAGATCGGAAGTCCACAGAGAGCCCACTAATGTCAAGCCTCCATAGGGTCACCAGCCAGAGGGGCCCTGCACTACTGCTGGGTCACTTTGGTGGCGTTCAGTGGTGCCTGTTCTGAGATAACATATGCAGGACACCACTACTATGCCCCCTACTGACAACAATAATAGTGCAGTCGTGGAGTCAGACAGAGTGTCTCACCCACCCAGGCTGGCAACTTTCACATCATCATCCCATTGACCTCCCATGAACCTCCAACCCCAAAGGCTTTGACTCAAACTCACCACAGGCACAGAAGTCTAGTGGGGAACCAAAACTGAGGTCACCATGAGACCAGAGCAGCAAGAGCCACCGAGTCAAGACAGTTTTCTTTAACTGCACAATATCGATGACAATGAAGATGACACTGATATATTGATGCTTCTATTGAAGTGCATGTGCTTCCAGACCATGTGGCAGGGCAGTACTCTACGCTTCTTATCATAATAATTGTATCCTGGCATCAACTGAGCCCTAGAGGTACAGACACAGGTGCATGTTATCAGTTTTGAGATTTCAATTGATTAAAAAATGATAAGCTTTCTTCTAACATTCTTTTTTTTTTTAATCTTTTATATCGAGGATAATGGAATAAGCACTTATTCTGAAGTATCAAGGCCTAACTTTGTTTCTTTTTGCTTTAAAAATGTCTTTAAAACACCACCGATCATCATGAATTTACCATGCAAAATTCATCAATTTCTCATCCTGTCACTTCCTGGAGTCTGTCATCTCAATTTGTAATAACTATTCACAGAATGATCTTCTTTATATTATTTTTTGTTACTGAAAAACCTTCTTTTTTTTCCATTTCAGATTAATAACATGTTCACATTTAGAAAATGACCTTTGGTACAATATGATTCATTATGTGATGGAAGATAAATTTTGAAAATTAACTTGTCAAAAAAGTAAATTACATTTTTACATTTGTTACTATACCAAGTGATTTTTAAAACTTTGTTTGAATACATCAAAAATAAGTATCCCTGTTACATTATTCTTCTATTTAGTGACCTACCAAGTCACCAACAAGAACTCATATTCTATATGGAAAAAGTAAAAAATGATTCAAGTTTTTAATCCTGAACATTATTCCATGTGAATAATGAAAACAAACAGTTCCTTGATTAACCACTGTTTTAGAATCAGAACCATTACTAAATGTTTGTTGCAAGCATCAAGATTTCATTTTCCCTTTGAGAATGCACATTTGTTTCATGTCATTCTTTCTTAAAGAATTCACACATTTTTTGTACCGTTCTATTTCAGAATTCACACATAATTTCATGCCATTTTCTTTCAGAATTCACATAAAATTTCATGCCATTCTTGATTCAGGAATTTACACATAATTTCATGTCATTCTCTTTTTCTTTTATTTTTTAAATTCACACATATTTCATGCCATTCTCTCTTCAAGAATTCACACATAATTTCATGCCATTCTCTCTTCAAGAATTCACACATATTTCATGCCATTCTCTCTTCAAGAATTCACACATATTTCATGCCATTTTCTCTCCAAGAATTCACACATAATTTCATACCATTCTCTCTTCAAGAATTCACACATAATTTTGTGTCTTTCTCTCTTTAATAGTACCACATATTTCATACGCAATCACATATACATTCATAATTTGGGCATCCTGCCATATCTTTTACTCATAAACATTTATAACTGAACAGCATGAGAACAATATAGATGTGCACACATTACGTGTTTCACACACATATAAAAACATATGCATCTGCATTGGATGAGAGAGAGTGAGAGTGTGAGAGTGAGAGTGAGAGAGAAAGAGAGAGAGAGAGGGGGGGGGGGGGGGGGGGGGGGATTCTCTCTGTCGCTTTCTGACCAGTACCATTCATGGATAAACATATCAATTAATCGCTGTTTAAATGCACACAGAAAAGCCCTTAATCACCACCACCTTGCTGTAACCACACAATATTGAAACTAGTTTCACTAAAAATTTTCTCATACTTTAGAAAACCAGCAATCTTTCCCATTCCTATCTAATTCTACATTTGGTAAGCGTTATTCGGCAGTCTATTTGGGTTCATCCTAAACAACTTTCACCTCGAAAATGGTATTAACACACATCTCTTTATACTTTTGATACGCTTTGTTCAAATGAACACCTGCCTTTTTCCCCTTAGTGACTAGATGCTCTGTCCCTAACTTAGCACTAATCTTTGTTGTAACATTGAAACCTAGATACCGATAACCACAGACTAATCTAGCACCTATTAAAACCACTGCTCATGTTTTGAAAGAGAGAGAGAGGAGAGAGAGAGAGAGAAAGAAAAATTACAGGCATTACACATATGCATACATTTTCATTGCTTGAAGTACACACAAACACTTCCTATCCATGAGTAAAACAGACACACACCGGGACCTTTCCATGTACACCGATTCCCAACAAAAGTGACATGCAGTATGCTTCGCGGTTTGGGGTTCTCAAGGTCATACCACTGCTTACATGCACACACGCACCCATGCACACACACACACACACACACGCGCGTGCACACATACATTCTCGCTCTCTCTCTCACACACACACAACACACACACACAGCTCTCCTCTGCTCTACTTTTTCTTGATCTTTATTTTTCTGGGAGCTCGTCCTTGAAACAGGGCTTTTCCCTTGCTCTTTGTCGCCATGACGTCCTTGTACTGCTGCTTCAGCCTCCTGGTACACAGACAAACATGTATCATGTGTATGTATATATATATATATCCTCTGTGGTTAAGTATAGATAGGAGAGTGACATCAGACAGACAGAGAGAGAGAGAGAGAGAAGAGATAAAGAGAGAGAGAGAGAGAGAGAGAGAGAGGAGAGAGAGAGAGAGAGAAAGAGAGGAGAGAGAGAGAGAGAGACAAGAGAGAGAGACAAGAGAGAGAGAGACAAGAGAGACAGAGGGTGATGGTGAGAGAGAGAATGAGACAGAGACAGATAGACAAGAAAGACAGAGAGTGAGAGAAAGAGTGAGAAGAGAGAGAGTGTGTGTGTGTAAAGAGAGAGAGTGATGGTGAGAGAGAGAATGAGAGACAAACAGAGAGAGAGAGGGGGGGGAGAGAAAAAGAATGAGATAGAAAAGATAGATAGATAGATAGATAGATAATGATAGATAGATAGATAGATAGATAGATAGATAGATAGATAAGATAGAGAGAGAGGGGGGGGGAGGGGAGAGAGAGACAGCAACACAGAGAGGAGAGTTACATTACACTCCATCACACACACACATAATAGCAAGAGGCCATGCATGTACTCACTTCTTGAAATCATTATCAGCCATCAGTTCGTCCACCAGAGTCCTCTTTCTTTTCCTTTTAGGAATTCTGTCTTGGTAAAAGTCCAGAGAGTTCTCCTGAACTTCTCCCACCTGAAACAAACCTTGGCCATTTTAACTATCTACATCCTTTTTTTTATTTATTCAAACATGTATCTATCATTTATCTATACATCTATTTCCTTTTAGTGCTGAACCATTTTTTCCATCCCACAAAATCTTGCTTGGGCAACTCATTGCACTGTACTCATACCTTTTGCAGCAAACATGAAATTAGTGATAGGAAAATACATTCAATTGTACACACAGGTGAGTACATGTGTGCATGGACACACACACACACACACAACACATGAGCATAAGTATGTACATATGAGCACAAGCGCAAACACACACACAAGATTCAAGATTTAATTCCTTTCACCCCTTTTGGGTTATGGAGATTACAAGCAAATTCAACAGGAGAATAAACCTAGCAGCAATACACCAAAAAAAAAACCAATGCTAACAGGAACTGAAAAGCAAGATTTCATCGCAAAATCATGAAAATGATAAGCAAACAGTATTAAAGACTCAAGGACTATTTTTAAAGTATACACATTTCTTTTCAAAGGACACATTCTACCCTTGTGAAAGACAAATGAAATTTCAAAAAAATACCTGCAAATCTTATGAATTTTGTTGAGAGACAGGAGAACTTTTTAGATTTACAATTCATATGGGTTGAAAAAAATGTTGGGGAATAAAATCTTGTAAATGTTTGAAGTGGGAACATTCCATGATAAAATGAAATTCATCCCTAAAACAGACATATTGCACTTTGAACATATTCGTTCTTCCATGGGTTATTATGGAAACATCCTACCTCAATAGGAACCTTGTGACAACTACAACGAAATTTCATAAGAGCGTAAACATATACATACATATGGTAGACAAGTTACATATTTTCCATACCAAAATCGATCTTATAGTTTTTATAATAAATGGCATCTACTATTATTCCACTGCTCACTTCTCCATTCATTAAAAATTTTCTATTAAGAAGATTTTGATATGTGAATTCTTGACAAATGTTTTGGAACATTTTACATGCCTATAAGTCTGTTGCTTTGCCACCTCTGGTACCTCAGATCACAACACAATTTTCCTCATACCTGCAT
>CM054161.1:36190276-36222776 GCA_028751875.1 Rapana venosa
TGTGCACAATTATGTTTTTAATCAACATATAAATACATATCATCACGCATTACTAAATTTGGGGCATATCCAATGTTTTACTCATAAAGTTAAACTGAACGCATGAGAACAATATAGATGTGCCATTATGTGTTTCACACATATAAAAACATATGCATCTGCATTGGATGAGAGAGAAGAGAGAGAGAGAGAGAATGAGAGAGAGAGAGAGTGAGAGAGGAGGGGGAGAGAGAGAGAGGGGGGGGGGGGGGGGGGGGGGATCTGTATGTTGCATATTTCTCTCGGTCGCTTACTGACCAGTACCATTCTTGGATAATCATATCAATTAATTGCTGTTTAAATGCACACACAAAAAAGCCCTTACATCGCCACCACCTTGCTGTAACCACACAATATTGGAACCAGTTTCACTTAACATTTTCTCTTACTTTAGAAACCCAGCAATCTTTCCCATTCCTATCTAATTCTATATTTGATCAGCGTTATTCGGCAGTCTGGTTGGGTTTCATCCTAAGCAACTTTCACCTTGAAAAAAGTATTAACACCCATCTCTTTATACGTTTGATATGCTTTGTTCAAATGAACAACTGCCTTCTTCCCCTTAGTGACTAGATGTTCTGTCCCTAACTTAGCACTATCTTTGTTGTAACATTGAAACCTAGATACCGATAACCACTGACTAATCTAGCACCTATTAAAACCACTGCTCATATTTTGAAGAGAGAGAGAGAGAGAGAGAGAGAGAGAGAGAGAGAGAGAGAGAGGAGAGAGAGAGAGAGAGAGAGAGAGAGAGAGAGAGAGAGAAAGAAAGATGAATTACAGGAATTACACATATGCATACATTTTCATTGCTTGAAGTACACACAAACACTTCCTATCCATGAGTAAAACAGACACACACCGGGACCTTTCCATGTATATCGATTCCCAACAAAAGTAACATACAGTATGCTTCACGGTTTGGGATTCTCAAGGTCATACCACTGCTTACATGCACCCATGCACGCACACACGCGCGCACACACATTCTTGCTCTCTCTCACACACACAACACACAACACACACACACACACAAACACACACAGCTCTCCTCTGCTCTACTTTTTCTTGATCTTTATTTTTCTGGGAGCTCGTCCTTGAAACAGGGCTTTTCCCTTGCTCTTTGTCGCCATGACGTCCTTGTACTGCTGCTTCAGCCTCCTGGTACACAGACAAACATGTATACATGTATGTATATATCCTCTGTGGTTAAGTATAGATAGGAGAGTGACATGAGACAGAGAGAGAGAGAAGAGAGAGAGAGAGAGAGAGAGAGAGAGGAGAGAGAGAGAGAGAGAGAGAGAGAGAGAGAGAGAGAGAGAGAGAAGAGAAGAGAGAGAGAGACAAGAGAGAGAGAGAAGAGAGAGAGAGAGAAGAGAGAGAGACAAGAGAGAGAGAGACAAGAGAGACAGAGGGTGATGGTGAGAGAGAGAATGAGACAGAGACAGATAGACAAGAAAGACAGAGAGTGAGAGAAAGAGTGAGAAAGAGAGAGAGGTGTGTGTGTGAAAGAGAGAGTGATGGTGAGAGAGAGAATGAGAGACAAACAGAAGAGAGAGAGGGGGGGGGGGAGAGAAAAAGAATGAGATAGATAGATAGATAGATAGATAGATAAGATAGAGAGAGAGAGGGGGGGAGGGGAGAGAGAGACAGCAACACAGAGAGTTACATTACACTCCATCACACACACACATAATAGCAAGAGGCCATGCATGTACTCACTTCTTGAAATCATTATCAGCCATCAGTTCGTCCACCAGAGTCCTCTTTCTTTTCCTTTTAGGAATTCTGTCTTGGTAAAAGTCCAGAGAGTTCTCCTGAACTTCTCCCACCTGAAACAAACCTTGGCCATTTTAACTATCTACATCCTTTTTTTTATTTATTCAAACATGTATCTATCATTTATCTATACATCTATTTCCTTTTAGTGCTGAACCATTCTTCCATCCCACAAAATCTTGCTTGGGCAACTCATTGCACTGTACTCATACCTTTTGCAGCCAAACATGAAATTAGTGATAGGAACTACATACAATTGTACACACAGGTGAGTACATGTGTGCATGGACACACACACACACACATGAGCATAAGTATGTACATATGAGCACAAGCGCAAACACACACACAAGATTCAAGATTTAATTCCTTTCACCCCTTTTGGGTTATGGAGATTACAAGCAAATTCAACAGGAGAATAAACCTAACAGCAATACACAAAAAAACCCACCCAATGCTAACAGGAACTGAAAAGCAAGATTTCATCGCAAAATCATGAAAATGATAAGCAAACAGTATTAAAGACTCAAGACTATTTTTAAAGTATACACATTTCTTTCAAAGACACATTCTACCCTTGTGAAAGACAAATGAAATTTCAAAAAATACCTGCAAATCTTATGAATTTTGAGAGAGACAGGAGAACTTTTTAAGATTTACAATTCATATGGGTTGAAGAAAATGTTGGGGAATAAAATCTTGTAAATGTTTGAAGTGGGAACATTCCATGATAAAATGAAATTCATACCCTAAAACAGACATATTGCACTTTGAACATATTCTTTCTTCCCATGGGTTATTATGGAAACATCCTACCTCAATAGGAAGCTTGTGACAACTACAACGAAATTTCATAAGAGCGTAAACATATACATACATATGGTAGACAAGTTACATATTTTTCCATACCAAAATCGATCTTATAGTTTTTTATAATAAAGGCATCTACTATTATTCCACTGCTCACTTCTCCATTCATTAACAAAATTTTCTAGAAGATTTTGATATGTGAACTTGTAGAATTAATACTTGAACAAAACTGTCTCTCCCACAAACAGTCAAATCCGCTTTGTACTAAAATACTTTGTATCTTATTTAGCCATGATGATTAAAGCAAAGATATGTCATGTAAATCTTTCATCATCTGATAACATTTGACAACAGATTTTCAGACTGGATTCAGAAGGAACAGAGACCAAAATAGGCAAAGGATATCTACCTGTTTCTCCATATACTAGCGAAGTTGACGTTGTACACTTTAAACAAAAAATACACTTTAAAAACCTTACCTGAAACTTATCAATTGTTGCTAGGTTTTCATATCCCCAAATTTCACATCCATACAGCAAAACAGGTACAACGATTTTATAGAATAAATCAAGCATCATATGTATAGGTAGTTCTGTTTTCTGTGCAGTCTTTATCAAACTAAACATAACTTTAGGAGCTTTATCATAAGCATTTTTCTTGCATTTTGCAAAACTACCACTCTTACTGAAGTGAATTCCTAAATATTTAAAACTATTAACAACTTCCAACGCTTTTCCACCATGCGTAAACATGTTACGAGATCTACTGCGGCCGAATATCATTATTTTTGTTTTCACTGGATTTACAAGTTTCCACTGAGAACAGTAAGCATATAAATTGTCTAAAGCATCTTGTAATGCCTTCTTTGCAATAGTAAAATAGTATATAGCAAAATTAGAAGTTTAACACAGCTTATTTTTCCTGGGTTAACCCTTATGGTTGGCCAGGGCGTTGATACAAGAAACGACAGTAGAGTTGATTTTATACCCCGTTTTAATCTGTATATTGTTGCTTGCACATTTTTAATCTGACATTTAAAATTTGACAAGGTGATAGCCCTGATTTGGTGGGATTATAAACAACAGCATTGGATTGGATTGAGATGGGATGGATTCAATTGTTACAGTACAGCACAGCACAGCACAGCACAGCACAGTTCAATACAACCCAACTCAACTAAACAAGATACAACCCAACTCAAGTAAAGTAGTGTATTGTATTGTATACCACTTTAAAGTCACAGCAGAATTTTCTGTATGAAATTCGGGCTGCTCTTCCTAAGGACAGCACATTGCCATAATAATAATAATAATAATAATAATGTATGGAATTTATATAGCGCTGAATCTTGTAAAGCAACAAATCAAAGCGCTCAGATTTCATTTCATACCACTTTAAGTCACGGCAGATTTCTCTCCGTGAAATTCGGGCTGCACCACCCTTCACATTTTTTCTTTTTTTGCTAATAGAATTATGCAGGGAAAACTCTCTTGCTGCCATGGGGGTTCTTTTACGATGCAACTTGAGCCAGAGAACACTCTACAACACCATTGCTGGAGTCACACTGGGGCTACTGACCTGGAAGAACTTGGGAGTCTTCATGTCGCCGTGTTTGTAATGCCGGGTGGGGTCGATGGTGGACCTCATGTTGAGCACCATCAGGTCGTCCTTCCTCTCCTTGGTCAGCTCCACCATCCTCATGGACCCCCACCCCTCCTTCCCCAGGCTCCACTGGCTCTTCTTCAGCTGCAGAATGGATTACAAACATTGGTTTATAACAGTGATGTGTGCAGGGGAAAAATGTTTTTGTTGGCCCAACTTTGTAAGCACGACAAGGCAGATGTGCATGTGCTGTTAATGTGAAGTATATTTCACAGTGAGACTTGAATGCATGTATGCAATTGTGCGTCAGTATACATCTCTCTCTCTCTCTCTCACACACACACACACACTCTCTCTCTCTCTTAGAATGATCAATCAGTTCAATGGGTAAAGCAGAAACAAATAATTTCAAAGCATCACTAAAACCGTCATGCTGACTGGAATAAAAGTGAACTATTTCCAACACTTGCTAATAGCAATACAGACTTGTACCATTAAATTTCTATCTCTAGAGGAGGGATATACTTCTTCTATCTGCTCATGAGAGATACGTCCTCTACTTCCACATAAGGGACAGTCTGTCTTTCATTTCTACCTGAGGGATATGTTTTCTTTCTCTACCTGAGGGATATATACTCTTTCTCTACATTAGATATACTGTTTTATGTCTTCTATCTGCACCTTCGGGATATGTCTTCTACTTCCATGTGAGAGGTATGTCTTTTATCTCTACATCATGGGGGATATGGCTCTGATCTCTACTTGAGGGATATGCACAGGTGTGTGTGTTGCGTATGTGCGTGCGTAAATAATAAGTTTTTATGTCTTCTAGTCAATGGTTTTTTTTATAACATTGTGTTCCCAATTGGTCAAGTCAAGTCAAGTCAAAATTTTATTTCCAGATGGTACATTGAATAAGCAATGCATTTGCTTTTTTTCATCAAGCCATCTATCTAAGAACAAATTTCGTAATGATTATACTAAGACATTACATTATTGCATCATTTACCATTAAATTAAACCAGTAAAAAAAAAAAAATTGGTGTGTGTGTGTGCATGTGTGTGTGTATGCGCATGCATGTGTGTGTGTGTGCACGCGCGCATGTGTGTGTGTGCACGTGCGTGTGTGTGTATGTGTGTGTGTTCGTGACATTTTTATTTGAAGTCATTTGGAATGTTTAAACCAATATAAAATGTAGCTTTTTTTGTGTCTTTTGAGATTTTGATGCGTATCAATCTGCCTGTCAGTATGGTAATTGCCCTTCATGGGATGATTAAAGTGTTTTTGACTTTACTTGACTACGTCTATTATTTCTACATGGGGGATATGTCTCCTATCTCTACATGAGGGATATGTCTTTTATCTCTACATGAGAAACACTATCTCTATGTGTTCCTGGAAAATGCATGCTAGAAACAGCGCCCAGTATGCTGACAAGAGGCGTCACAGACCATGAACACACACTGTCCACTGATTTCCCCAACACTTACCTTTGCTTCTTTCTTCTGCTGCCATTTAGTCTGGCAGGGCTCTGTGACCATCTTCAGGTTCTTCACGTCCTGTTCACAGAAAATCACAAGTATTCCTCACTACAGTCCTGTTTCTGTTTCAGTATAAATGACTTGAAAGTATTCCTCACTACAGTCCTGTTTCTGTTAGAGTATAAATGACTTGAAGTATTCCTCACTACAGTCCTGTTTCTGTTAGAGTATAAATGACTTGAAGTATTCCTCACTGCAGTCCTGTTTCTGTTTCAGTATAAATGACTTGAAGTATTCCTCACTGCAGTTCTGTCTCTGTTTCAGTATAAATGACTTGAAGTATTCCTCACTGCAGTCCTGTCTCTGTTTCAGTATAAATGACTTGAAGTATTCCTCACTACAGTCCTGTTTCTGTTTCAGTATAAATGACTTGAAGTATTCCTCACTGCAGTCCTGTCTCTGTTTCAGTATAAATGACTTGAAGTATTCCTCACTACAGTTCTGTCACTGTTTCAGTATGTGGGGACTCAGAAGCAAGCACTGTAGTCAGTAGTACTTTAAAACAAATCTTAAAATCCCCCCCACCCCCTTAAAAAATGTCAACAGCAACAATAACTTTACACCCCAACTCACACACGATCACATACACAGGTATACACACACACACCAAAAACTAAATAACCAACAAAACCAAAGAAGAGCACCCCCTCAACAAAATCATAATATTATTTTATTACTCATTTTGTCATGACCAGCACAATGGAGCTGCTCTTGAGTTAATAGATTTTTAAATCGAAATGATGAATTTGCAGAATACAGATGTATTCACTTGTAAAGGAAAAATATATGATATAACAATCAACCCATCCACTGGGTAAATGAAGCCCAATGAGCAAGGCAAGCTGGTGGTTCACATTGCAAGTTAGTGCACTTGGCCTGGCCAGTTTTCTCCCCTGATTTTCACCGCATCCTGCATGTTTGCACAAGTCAGGTAGGGTAAAAAATTACCAAAAAATATCATTTGATAACATTATACGAGCAGTTTACTAGAACAGAATTAGTTGGTGTCAAAATATAACATTGTTTCTTTCCTTCATATTTTAGTTCAAATGGATGCATGGAAAGTACCCATCACTGCTTTTTCGTTGATGAGATGTAGTGAAGGTCAAGTCACAACCATGCATTAAACAACACAAAAGACTGGTGAAATATCTTCTGATAGACCAATTTTCAAAGATTAAAAGGCCAAGATAGCTACCATTAACTTAAAACTTTACTCTTGATTCTGTGGTGTCCTAAGACGGTAACAGTCTTCCCATAACCTATGCAGTCCTTTGGGGAGTGAGATGTCAGAGACCTCAGCTTCTCCAGAGGCCAGCATATTGAGGGCGGCGCCCATCTCCTTTTCCCTACTGCTTTACCTTCCCTAACCCTAAAGAGAGAAGGTACCCATTTACAGCTGGGTGAACTGGGGGACTGTTCTGAAGCCAAGGCACACAGTCACCCATCCACTTGACGTGGTAACCACGCTCAATGCTGCTCAACCTTAGCTTGGGGGAAAGGGTGTGCTCAGACCACCAAGCTATCCTGTCCCCATCCCTGGTGTCCTACCTAGACGCAAACAATCTAAATCTCACATTTCCGATCAGAAATACAAACAAAACAGTTGTGTTCATGACTGGGAGTTTTGGGGGCAGGGTGAGCTAACCTTTTACCTGTGGAAAACCCGCAACAAGGTAACCAACCATCTACTAACCTTTCCCTCTGTATCACCCACTACTGGGTTACAGTAGCATACAAATGTGCACAGTTCACGTGTACTGGGAAAGAGGGGTTCTCTCCCTTAACGTAAGGATAGTGTTAATATCCACCAGAAATACTAAAAGTAATACAGTACTGATACTAACTGAACCACCACCACACAAACTTTTCTCAGTATATGCAAGCAATAATCACCTTTTCCAGTGCCAGCTCGTAGGCAGACTTGGGTTTCTTCTGTACTGAAGCCTTTTTGGGTGCCTCTGCTTTCGTGCTCGCCATACTAGCTCTGAAAAAGAAAATGAAACCTGAATTATCACTAGGGAGGAAAAAAGTTGTATCATGGCTTTTGTTGCTAGCTGTTGATAGTGGTGGTGCTTTTTGTTTGCTTCCTTGGTTGATTGCTTGTTTGCTTGCTTCTTGGTTGATTGGTTGCTAGTTACTTGCTTGGATTTTTCTGGTGGGGAGCCAAGCGTTAGCTTGCTTGTTTGCTAGTTTGTTTGTTGAAAACTGCAGACTTCACAAAACATTTCAACTGACATTGTAAAAATGTAATGTACACATTTTAAAGACATTCGCCCTAGTCACAGGGTCTTTTTCAAGAAATAAGCCATTATCATACGTTAGAAAAGAAATGGCTCATGTTCAGACAAGAGGTTAGGGTTCTTACAGAATCAAAAAAACAACAACAAAAACATGGAAGCCTTCAGTCAGCTGTGAAGCTGTTTTCTAAAGATAACATTTCTCAAGATTCTGAAGACATGGATCCTTAAAACCATAGGTTCTCTAAAGAAAACCAAATAGAAATACAATGTGCATTCAACATTAAAGACCACATGTAATTCATGTCATCATTTGGATGTGTCCACTGAGACCAGCAGGAAAACCTCCTGCAGAGTCATCAACACAGAAGAAGACCAGGAACAACACACCCCACAGGATAAAAGCATGCAGAGAAGAGAGAGAGAGAGAGAGATAACTGTTCCGTCTTTTTTTCGTTCTTTTTTTTCCAAAGAGAGAACTTTTGATGGCAAAAACATGATTTATAAGTGTTTTCAAGGATTTTATTTCATTACAGGTTTTTGTCATTTCCAGATTTTGGTCATGTTCAATTCAACTTTCAAGGTTTTGAAGAGGCCTTAAAGTGTTTTTGTTTTTTAAATTATTTTTTTTAAAGCATATGGTATATATGTGCCCTGTTACAAGTTTACCTGCAACGAAACAAATATGAAATAGACACAGACATAGCCAAGAAAAAATCAAAAAAACAAAGATGGCGATGCACTTAGCAACTGCACTGACCCCCCACCCAAAAAAGGAGCCCAGAGTTCATGCAGAGAAATCTTCTGGAACTGTTGAGTGTGAATAGTTTACAAAATGTATGTTAAATGCAAATGTATGCAATAAAACACAATACAATACAACACAATCCAATCCAATCCAATACAAGACAGGGTTGATACAGAACTTTGGGAAGAAAATTTAAGGACTTTTTAAGAACTTTAAAGGACCCGAGTCTCATTTTTTAAGGACCTTCATCAACAAATAGCACTTGCATTTTAACAATGTTCACACAGTTTGAAGCTGGAAAGAAAACATTTACAGTCATTTTGTGCAATTTTCTTCACAACAAGAAATCAATACTTCTACTGCAGTTAATTGGGGGTTAATCAAAAACAATCGTTGGCCCAATGTGTACACTTGGCATAAAACACTTTGATCTAAGTGATCACCTCACATGTTTGTTCATAATTTAATTGCGTATTGGTTCTCAAGGTCTAAGTAAGTGTAAGAGCTCTGGGTTACTTCACCAGGAGACTAATACTTTAAAACAGTAGACATACATACATCCCACTGGATAACAGACAGGTGGGAAGGAGTTGGGGGTTGGGGTGGTGGAGAGAGGGCTATATAGCTAGTGGTATTGCTATGGACACAGATCCCATCACAACACACTGACAGAAAAGGGGGGGGGGGGGGGGGGGGGGGGGGGTGGAGGCCATACACCTGCTGTGAAAAAATGAGAGAACTGTGTGTGGGGGGGTGGGGTGGGAAGGTGTAGATTTTTTTTAAAAGCTCTGTGTGTGTGTGTGTGTGTGTGTATGGGAGTTTTTCCTCAAACTGTGTGTATCTGTGTTTAAGAGAGAGAGAGAGATGGGGGGGGGGGGGGGGGGGGGGGGGGGGGGCAGGAGTAGACAGGGGGAGTTAAGACAGCTCTGGCACATCACACAGACAACTGCCAGACACTGTGCCCACCACAAGCTCAAAGAGGGAGGAGTGGGGGGAAAGAGTGGGTGAGGTGGTGGTAGTTTGTCCAGAAATGAGCAGAGTTCAACAGGTCATTACCCCAGTGCTGAAGAGCTTCCCATCCTTATAGATCTGCTCTCCCCCTTCCCTGTTCTTACCATCCCCTTCAGTGTTATTCTTGCATGAATTTGCCTATGTTGTTGTTGTTTTTTTGTTTAAAGAAGTTATTTTACAGTTTTACACATAATTTTAATGTAATTTCACTGTCTGAGTGTCTGCATTTCTTCATAATTCACTATGTGAGATCATAATATATATTATATATATATATATATATATATATATTATTATTATATAATATTATATATATATTATATTGTGTTATAGTTGTTATTGTGTGGTGATGGTGGTGGTGCTGGTGTTGGTGGTGGTGTGTGTGTGTGTGAGAGAGAAGGAGGGGGGGGGGGGGGGGGGAGAGAGAGAAAGAGAATATATATATTCATATTCAGTTTGTATGAGACTGAGAGAAACTACGCAGAAAGACTAGAGTAAGTTGGGTGTGGTGTGATATTTTGAGTTAACACTTACCATATATATATTATATTACATTATTAGTATATTACTCACTCGGTCACTGTCTACAAACTTAGTACAAGGCCTCAATGATGTATAAATTCTATAATAAATCTACAGCATGTGATCATTAATTACTTTGTTATGTTTGTGTGAGAAAAAAGAGACAATATATTCATGATAATATCAAAATTATTCTATGTTATCTTAATAATTTATTCACTGTGATAAACATTTATCATATGAATATTTACTTGGCTGTACAGTGTACACAGGGTTGGCCTGACTGATCTGTGCATTTTTAAAAAAAATGTATTATGTAGTGAAGTGTACAGTACAATTCTCACACTAACAGTAACACTATTGCAACAAAAACAAACCCAAAAAAACTGGATACAAATCACATGCTAACAACAAAAATGGCTTTTAAAAAGACTGTTAGAAGCTCATGCCAGTAAGACAACCAAAAAGAAGAAAAGAAATAAACCTGCCACTGACAGAGGGTAGAAATTCAACTTCAGCAACATGAATCACTTTTCTGTGTTTCTTTTCATTTCTTTTTTGACTTGGAATTTTTTTATTTACTAGAGTACTAAGAAGAACAAGACCCAGTAAAAGCACAAAGAAAATTCTACTCTACTGATTCATTTAATTTTTTGGTGGTGACACCTGTAGGTAGATTTTTTTTTTTTTTAACTTTCATTTAATACATTGCTATCTATATTTTTTTTTAAGTTTAAAAGAGGATGAGAAAGTAATCTAAAAGCATGTGCCTACGGGACCAACTTCCGTTTGATAAACTCTCTCTCAACGATGTTTTTATTAGCGATTTTCTCTTAAATCGCGACATTAATTCAATAACTAGCTCTCATATCACAAAATCAATGTTAGATATACCAATAATTGGTACCGATTTCTATCAGTTTCCCAGGAAAGAAAAAATACGATCGCTTCAAACTCAAAGGTGTACCGGTGGAATTGATGTGCCTAACATTATCAGTGTCTTACGAACAAAATAAACAATAATTGTTCGAATACTAAGCAAAATGAATTTAAGGATTCGTTTAATACAGGTCTTAACTTGATATTTAACACGTTAACTTGCCAAGTTTGTCCTGCAATTCTGTGACGTTTAACGTTTAACGTACCTGACTCGTGCTCCTTTCACTCAGTTCCACCCTTGTTTTTCTCACATGGTGTAAAGGCCGCACTCCGCAGTTAAAAAATTTACTCTTTTTCCTTCTGTTTTTCTATGTGACTCCTCTATTCATACCGTAGGTGGCATTCACAGAAATAAAAACCACTTTTTGTGAAAGATTAGCCTCTGAATCAAAACTCATGTTATTTTGAACAAATTTGGTAGGTTTGAATTTTTTTAATTTTTCTGCAAACACTGTACCCCTCATTCCTTTGTCCTGCTAGCTTCCTTGTCCAATATGCATTCTCTGGGTCAACACTGTAGGAATACAAGCAATCTTCATTTGATGATATTTTCAACTTTTTCGTGACCACCTGGCATTGCTCTATGTCCTCAATCCCCAAAACAAGTGTACAGTGCATTTTTTCATACTTAAACAAATCTGTGAAAATCACCAACATTTTTTTCGACTTAAACTCTATAGAGGACTACTGTAATTCTCTTTTGGCTGGCCTACCAGCATCATCTATCCACTCTCTTCAACGCATACAAAACTCTGCAGCTCGACTGGTCTTAAGAAAGAAAAAATCTGAACACATCACTCCTCTTCTGCGATCTCTTCACTGGCTGCCTGTCTCACAAAGACTGGAGTATAAAATCAATACCCTCTGTTTCAAATGTCTCCACAAATCTGCACCCCCTTATCTCTGTAACTGCCTTCATCTGTACACTCCATCCCGTTCCCTTCGTTCAGCCGCAGATACTTTGTGCTTTCGAACACCCAGATTCAAACAAACCACTGTTGGCCGTCGCTCCTTCTCTGTTTCTGGTCCATCCACCTGGAATGACCTCCCTATTTCACTTCGACAAAAGCCTTCACTTGATACCTTCAAATCCAGCCTCAAAACACACTTATTTCCTACCTGAGACTTTCCCCCCAAATATCTGTCCCTAATTTTCAACAGCATCTTTCACCTTCTAAGTGTTGTTCCGAGTGTGTGTGCATGTGTGTGTGTGTGTGTGTGTGTGTGTGTGTGCGTGCATGCGTGTGTGTGCGTGCATGCGTGCATACGTGCACGCGCATGATTTTGGAATCTGTTGTTCATTATGTTTAAGGAGAGTTGCATGCCTGTAAATGATTGAGTGCAAGCGCTTCGATTTGTTTGCTTTTTTACAAGATTCAGCGCTATATAAATTCCATATATTATTATTATAGGATAGATATTACATGACCCCCAAATTAATACCAATGTGCAGCCAAACATGGCTTGATGATACCTTCACTTTGATTGGCCAGGGGTGGAGCCTGTACTTAATCACAGAGTTCATACACCTTTGGATTCAGCAAAGACTGGCCTTTCAAGCGCACCATTAGGCTAATGTTTATGTTTACTTCACCCGATATATCATATCATAGACCCAAAGTGGGCTAACCGCAACTCTCCTTTTAAACTTCCCATTTTAATTTATTTATGCTTTTAGGATCTGCGGGAAATGTGCTCTTCTATTCTGACCTATTTTTAAGTTGATGCAGGACAAGGAGAACATCCGATGCTGTGATATTTTTATCCATAGATTCGCTTGCTGGGTTAATGGCGGCTAGCAGTACATCTGGCAGAAAACGCGCTTTTGTGAAAGAGTGGGTGTATTTGGGATTGTTTTGTTGTCACACCATGGCATACAAACACAAACGAACAACTCAGAGCACATAAGTAATTTAGTAAACATCAATGTTTATTTTTTCATAATTTTTATGCCCATTCTTTAGATAGTTCCCAGGACCAGGCCTAATAATAATAATAATATATGGAATTTATATAGTGCTGAATCTTGTAAAAAAAAAATTTTAAATCGAATGGCTTGCACTCAAATCATTTACACGCATGCAACTCTCCTTAAACATAATGAACAGCAGATTTCAAATCCATGGGCGCATCTGCACGTACGCATGCGCGCGCGCACACACACACACTCGCGAACACACTTAGGAGGTGAAGGATGCTGTTGAAAATTAGGGACAGATATTTGGGGGGAAAGTCTCAGGTAGGAAACAAGTGTGTTTTGAGACTGGATTTGAAGGCATCAAGTGAAGACTTTTGGTGAAGTGAAAGAGGGAGGTCATTCCAGGTGGATGGACCAGAAACAGAGAAAGAGTGACGGCCAACAGTGGTTTGTTTGAATCTGGGTGTTCCAAAGCACAAAGTATCTGCGGCTGAACGAAGGGAACGGGATGGAGTGTAATAATAATAATAATATATGGAATTTATAGAGCGCTATATCTTGCAATTACAAACCAGAGCGCTTCCATTCAATCCGCTCTCACACAAGTAACCAACAATGATTAACAATATTCTAACAAATTCAAATGTACACACACATGCACACACACACACACACAGGCTGGCTTTTAAAGGCAGGGACAGATATAAGATGAAACAAGACAAGTGTACAGGTGAAGACATTTACAGAGATAAGAGGGTGCCTGTCAAAAGCTTGCAATTTCCTTCATCAGGCTGAAAGAAGGACTGCCAGTATCTACCTTCACCCCTCTGCTACAGACATACTGGTCCATGATTTTCATAACACCAGATACCCATTGTTGATACTTTACCATGGTTACTAGTAGTCATCCCCCCCCCCCCCCCCCCCCACACACACACACCCTCCTCTTCAACTTACTGTTCTTCCCTACACCCTTTCTTGACATTCAGATAATGCTCCCCTTTCTTGCTCCTTTCATACTAAGACTTTTCAGGCATGGTACAGGAGGAAAAGCAGTTTTCCCTGAAATAGTTTGGGGGTCAAGGGACAGAGCCCCTTGCCCCCAAAGCTGAAGGTTTTTCAGCAATTCTAGTCTGTAAAAAAGCCTCTCCTTGAACTAATTTCAGTGCTTCATACTAAGTAATTTCTGCCATAAAATAAGCTCTCGTAGAATCATTTGATCTGTCATTTCTTCAACCCACAGGAGATTTTGAACCCTAGCAATCACTTAGCAAAAATGAAGACATGTATATCAAGACAAACGAACACAGAGAGAGAAAGGACAGTGAGAGACAAAGATAGAAAGAGAGAGATGCAGGCGTTTATTCATAAAGGCCACAGCCCCTTAGAAGGGGGATAAACATAACAATATGATCATGACATAAAATGCAACAGTACAACATTTGCTACTCATGTTAACACTGTGTTTCTTATCTTAAATGCTTTCTGTAAGTACAATGGTAAATGCCTTATAGTTGTCTTGTTTGTTGTAGTCAGAAGCAATATCAGTTTAAACAGACATTATGAGACATGTTTGTGAGTAATACTTACATGGAATAAATTGTTTTCTGAGATCACTTAATCCAGGAAAAGTAAGAACAAAATGTACTTCATTTTCTTGTGACTCAAGGCATAATGGGCAAATCAAGTTACAGTAAGGTACTCTTCTCTAGCGAAAACAGAGAGAGACAGAAACAGAGAGAGAAACACAGAGAGAGAGTGTGTGTGTGTATGTGAGACTGAGAGGCAGAGAATTGAATTGAACTGGATAAATTTTATTTAAAGAGGGTTATGGCATAAGCAAACATGCTTTTTTACATCCAGCCCTCTGGGCAAAAGAACACACACAAAAACTTCTCAACCAAACAACAAAGAACACGAGAGAGAGAGAGAGGAGAGAGAGAGAGAGAGAGAGAGAGAGAGAGAGAGAGAGAGAGAGAGAGAGAGAAGGGGAGGGGGGGTTCCAATGACAATAACAATGACAAATTCTTTAATTTCGAGGACAATGAATAAGCACTCATGAGCTTTATTACATCCAGTCCCCGCCCTTAGGGATACGATAATAAAAATAAAATTAGACTAATACCAATACACTCACACAGTAAATGGGAAAAAAATATCCACACACAAAAAAAGCCCACAAAAATCACAGAAAAAGAGAGAGGGGGAAAAAAAAGCAACAACAACTAATAAAAAAAAAAGAGAAAAAAAGACAAACGAAAAAGACAGGGGAGGCTGGTGGGCCTGGTGATGAAAAGAAGCCAGAAGGTACCCTCTGCACTCTGACCCCACACATGGCACCCCCACCCACTCTCCCCTTCCCCCCAATCCCCCTGCACACCTCTGCTGGTCCTTCCCTTTCATGAAACCGACATTGTTTGATACTCTGCACATGGCCCCTCTGTCAACAGAGAAAGTTCACTTGCTACCTATAATGACTTGCAATGAAAACCAGAGAAAGGAAGTAATCACGGAAGAGTTACATCCCTTAACCGCAATTTTTCTCTTTTTCATTTCTCTTTTTTCCCCCTTTCCACCAATTTCTGTGAATTCGCAGAGATTTACCATGTCTGAAATAAACATCCATCTACACACACACTCTCTCTCTCTCTCTCTCTCTCTCTCTCTCTCTCTCTCTCTCTCTCTCTCTCTCTCTCTCAGTTAAAAGTAAAATTTAAGCACTTTTTAAGCACCTGGAGGCAAATGTCTGATTTTTAAGGACTGTCAAGGCCTTGAAATGGGAACAAAAAAAAGTAGGGACTGTATGAACCCTGTTAATACAACACAATACAATACAAATTACAATACATTATAATAACCTATATGATAACAGCACAGAAAAAAATACTGCACTTACAGAAGACTGCCAACATCAACTTTAGGTAGTTGGTTTTGTATGTTGGTATCCAAGAACTGAGCCTGTGACTCTGCCAATGTTGACGATGATGGCACACTCACATTTGCTGACGATGAACTACAATAAGAGAATAATACATAGTCAGTCACCAAAAAACCCTCATTAAAAACTATTCCAAAACATGCACAAAAAAGGAGATTGTTACAACACAATCAGTTACACTAGAACAAAAGAGTGAGAGTTTCAACCAACTGTAATTGAAACTTTGGATTTAAAAAAGGAAACAAGAAAAGACTTATGATCACAGTAGCAAATTATGTTAATTAGTCACCAAATCAATTATGGTTTTTGGACAAAAATTTCAATAGAAGACTAGAATTATAAACTTTAAGAAATTAAGCCTACACTATATTACTGCACATGATTTGCATTGTAATCCATTCACATTTAAATGATTTATCAGCCAATGTCGATCACAGAATTATGGGAAAAAAAAGGTAACTTGGTCTTGCAAGTTGTCTAGATACTTTTTGCTTCCCCTTCCCCTGCTTGTCACAATGGTATGTTTAAGAATAATTAGACCAGACATAAAATTATCTGCACAACAAACAAAATACCTTACAAAAGTTTAGCAGATTTTTGTCAAATACCCAACAAAAGTCAAAAGATGAAATAAGTGGAAACCTAAAAAGGATAAAAACACTGGTCAAGCTCATTATGGTATCATGTCATTGTGTATGATTAATGTATGGATCGCGTTACGCTGTGAAACAGAGGAGTTGGGACCAATGATAAGTGGGCAGTGACAGTGTGACGGTGAATGTCGATCATACCAACACCAACAATCTGATTTGCAAAGCATACACGATTACACCCCTTCCCTCATTAACCCCTCGATCTGCCCATCCACCTCAGAACTCCCCAATTCATTGGTAAACAGGAGACAGTGAAGGATTGGGATGTCCAGAAAAGTATATTCCAGGAGTTCACTATGATAATCAGACTGGCCTGGCTGTATCTGAAAATTTTACTAGGCCTATTGCCTGGATATTTCAAAGAAAAACGAAGCTAACACAGTAACAGCGACACTCAGCCTACCTCGAGTTCGCTGGTTGTTCGGCCTGTGGCTTCCTCTGTCTTATCTTGTGCCACAGCAAATTTGATAAATTACTAATTTCAGTGTCCGAGGCTTCGTCGGACGAAAAATCGGAAAGTTGTTGACTCATCTTCGTTTACTAGGCTAGGCTAGTGAGAAACTGAGACAACGTGCTTTCTGTCAGAAAGGGAGTAAACACACAGAGGTTTAGAGTTATCGAACCTATAATTTCTTTTCACCTAAATAAACCAAATTTTGAACTATTCTACAATGCACGCGCGCGTGAGTAGATGTTGTTTGTAATGTTTGATTTAAAGTCTAACAGATTGTTTATATTAGGCTATACCTTTTTTCTAAACCCGAAAAATTAAACAAAATAAACCAACACAACAAAAACTGT
Source organism: Rapana venosa (assembly GCA_028751875.1). Classification (NCBI taxonomy): domain Eukaryota; kingdom Metazoa; phylum Mollusca; class Gastropoda; order Neogastropoda; family Muricidae; genus Rapana; species Rapana venosa. Next base: position 36,207,819 of record CM054161.1, read on the forward strand.
CCCTGTTTGTGAGATAATAAAGCATTTGATTTGAACTTAACTACATTTAGAATACCCCCCAAAAGGCGAAAAAATACACGTGCACAAAGACAAAAACAAAACATAAAAGTAATGATAAATGAATAAAAAGAAAAGCAAACAAACAAAACCACACAGTAACAACAATAACACATGAACACAAAAAGTACCTGACAGAGAAGAGAAGCTATTCCATGAGAGAGACAATGACAATGACAAATTCTTTTATTTCGAGGATAATGAATAAGCACCCATGTGCTCTTTTACATCCAGTCCCCGCCCTTAGGGATGTATATGATAATAAAATAAAATAAAGCCCATACCAATACACTCACACAATATACGGGAAAAAATATCTACACAAACCCCCCCACAAAAATCACCCAAAAGAGAGAGAGAGAGAGAGAGAGAGAGAGAGAGAGAGAGAGAGAGAGAGAGAGAGAGAGAGAGAGAGAGAGAGCAAAAGCAACAACAAGTAATAAAGATAGTAAAACAGAAAACACAGAAACAACCGAAAAAATAGCAAAGAAACCAAGAGCAAAATAAAAGCAGCAACAACAACAAGAGGAGGGGACAACCGAATAATCCTCCCTCCCAAAAAAAACCAAAACCAAAACAGAACAAAACAAAACAAAACAAAAACCTCCAAAATATAAAGGATAAGAAACTATGCAAATAGTATCATCTTGGCTAACAGAAAGAAACGTCAACAAATCCATTGTACTTTTATGAAAAAGCAATAGCAATAGTAAACTACACAAAAAGAAATATTATATCAGCAGACTTACAAGATTATGCACAAGCAATTTGCATCCCCATGCACACGCGCGCGCGCGCGCACGCACGCACACACACACACACACACACACACACACACACAATCGTCTGATATCACTTTCTGGTGGAAGGACGTTAAACTGAAGAACTCACACACACACACACACACACACACACACACACACACACACACACACACACATGTACAGACAGAGAGAGAGAGAGAGAGAGAGAGAGAGAGAGAGGAGAGAGAGAGAGAGAGAGAGAGAGAGAGAGGGGAGAGAGAGAGAGAACTCGAACTCGAACTCGAAGAGAGAGAGAGAGAGAGAGAGAGAGAGAGAGGAGAGAGAGAGAGAGGAGAGAGAGAGAGAGAGAGAGAGAGAGAGAGAGAGAGAGAGAGAGAGACAGACAGACAGACAGACAGACAGACAGACAGAGAGAATGACAATGACAATGACAATGATACATTCTGTTATTTCGAGAATAATGAATAAGAATTCGTGTGCTTTTTTTTTTTTTTACATCCAGTGCCCGCCCTTAGGGATATATATGATCAAATTATTTCATTTCAAGAATAATGAATAAGCACCCATGTACTTATTTACATCCTGTCCCCGACCTTAGGGATATATCAAAATAGGTAAATAAGACTAATTGTAATACCCATACACTTACACAGAGAAAAAAATTATTTCTTAAAGCAACACAAAAACAAAAACAACAAAAACAAGCAAAAAAACACACCCCAAAATCCTTCACAATATAAAGGAGAATAAACCATGTAAAGAGTATCGTTTTGGCAATGGGCAAATAAACGCCAACCAATTCATTATACTTTTTTTTCACAGAAAACGCAGTAGCAATAGTAAACTACGCAAACTGTTGTTGCTGCTGCTGCTTTGGGTTGTATTATGGGTTGTATTCAGACTCTTATTATTTCAGTATTATCTTTCAATTTTGTTTTTATGATTTGTCATTATTTATTTGTTTTATTTATTTTTTATTTAATTCTTTTATATCAAGGATAATGGAATAAGCACTTATGTGCTTTTATCCATCCAGTCCCCGTGTGTATGCGGTTTTGTAAATTTGTCATCATGTTCCCACCAGCACCCAATGGCCTACTCTTACGAAAAGCGGAACAGGATTTAACATGTGCGCTAGATGTTCTGCAATTAAATGATTAGAATAATTATAATTATAAATATAATTAATTATAATTATAGAATATAATTAATAGAATTTTATTTATATATATATATATATAAATAAAATTCTATTAATTATATTCTATAATTATAAATAATTATATTTATAATATACACACATTCATTCATTCGTATCTTAATGCCTTTGTTGTTCATTCATTTTGGTTTACTGTCTTAGCTATTTGGTTGTTTGCTGACTTTTACAGTGAAAAGATTATTTTAACTTCCTGTCTGATCCCAAAACAACATGGCGACTACCAGGCACGTGGAGACGACAGGAGACAATAAACGTCAAGTCGAAGTTTTTGTATTTCACAATCCTTCTAAAAGGAAAAAACGTACAGAAAATGAAGTAAGTTGGTATTAGTGAAGTTTTAGTTTGATGTTAAGGTACCTTTAGCCAAATAATTGACGGAAGTTTCAGAGGCACTCGAGTCGAGACCTTATCACTATGTATCAGCGTAACATTAATTTTATTTAATTAAAATAATACACGTAACGTTCGGTAAACTCTGAAGACTTAGCAAATGCTACCCTCTCTAAAATGCCTCCTTTTACAGTGCACATTATTCAGTCTACCAAAAGCTTATTAACTGTAGCATTACCGGTGATATCCACATTTGGATGAGACGATAAACCGAGGTCCCATGTGTTATACAGACTTTACAAAATTATTCAGCGCACGTTAAAGAACCCACGGCAACAAGAGAGTTGTCACCACTAGATAAGATAGGAAAACCTATACATTTTTGGAAAGTACTTAAGTAGAGACAATGTAGAATGTGATACAATAAGCAAAAAGACATTACCTAGTATGTAGGAGGAGATATCCCACAAATTGTATTGAACAAACTCCCTGTCACAGTGACAGGTAAGCCACCTGCCCTCCACTTCTTATCAACTACACCCCCATTCATGGCAGAGACTCAAAACGGAATGAACAAGACAAAGCAAAATGTGTTAGAGGCATGGTAGAGTGAGGTAATAATAATAAATGGAATTTATATATAGCGCTATATCTTGCAAAAACAAATCAAAGTGCTTAATAGTTTTTACAAATTCAAATGTATGTATACACACACATGCGCGCGCGCACACCCACACACACACACACACACACACACACAGAGGTTGTGCGCTTGTGCAGAGTGGTGGGGGTTTCGGCTGTTGAGGGCAAGGACAGAAATGAGACGGAACAAGAGGGGAAAGTCTTAGATTTGAAATAAATGTGTTTTGAGGCTGGATTTAAAAGTGTCATAAGTAGGCTTTTGGAGAGAGGGAGGTCATTCCAGATCGATGGACCAGATACCTTCAAATCCAGCCTCAAAACACACTTATTTCCTACCTGAGACTTTCCTCCAAATATCTGTCCCTAATTTTCAACAGCATCTTTCACCTTCTAAGTGTTGTTCCGAGTGTGTGTGTGTGTGTGTGTGTCTGTGTGTGTGCGTGCGTGTGTGTGCTTGCATGCGTGCATACGTGCGCGCGCATGGTTTTGAAATCTGTTGTTCATTATGTGTAAGGAGAGTTGCATGCCTGTAAATGATTGAGTGCAAGCGCTTCGATTTGTTTGTTTTTTACAAGATTCAGCGCTATATAAATTCCATATATTATTATTATTATAAATAGAGAAAGATAGCTCTGTTATCTTTTCTGCATACACACGGGGAACTGGGGAACACAATGGCTGACAATATTTACAAAACAGCATTGACATGCGGACTGGATGCAAAAAAGAACATGAGTGCTTAGTTCATTATCCTCAATATAAAAGAATAAAAGAAAGAATAAAGATGTAAAGAAGTACGTGAGTGCTTAATCCACTATCCTGGAAATAAAGAATAAATACATTTCTTCACGGTGGTGTCAACTCAGAAGGGTCGCTATATAGCCCTGCTGGCTACTATGGCCACAGTGGCTGGCAAGGGTATCGACAATATGACTAATAAAATAGATTAATGAAAATAAAGTTATTAGTAGTGGTTTGGGAGGCACCGTGGTCGAGTGGTTTAGGCGGTCAACTCGTGATCCAGAGGTCACGGGTTCGATCCCCGCTCGGCTCGGTGTTGTGTCCTTGGGAAAGACACTTTACTCCTATTTTCCTAACTCTACCCAGGTGTACAAGTGGGTACCGGCTCTGCTGGGGAAGTATCTGGCGACAGACTAGCGTCCTGTCACAGGGGTGGTGAAAAACCATCAGTTCGCTTAACGCTACAGAAACCGGGATAAGCTCCGGCTCTATGGGCCTTCTGGCTCGAAAGAACATACTTAGTAGTGGTTTGCATGGTGAGTTCAGTTTCACAACTATTGGCATATATATATAAATGCATACTCAACTACCAGTTTTCATTGTGTTCCAGACCACACCTCAGCAGAAGCAGCAGCAGCAGCCGAAACAGGTCACCTTGTCGCAGCAGCAGCAGAGCAAGGTGAAGGGGCTGAAGAACTTTAAACCTGAGACACTCACCCTGGATCTGGAAAAAGCGCGTCGAGAGATTCACAGTTTGGGGATCTCTGCCTTGGAAGGGCGAACAAAGATAGAAGCCAAACTGGCTCAGCTGAAGAGACTGGGAGCAGAGGTCTGGATAAACCATTATGAATCTTCTTTTTTTTTTAATCTATTTATTCATTTATTTGTTTGTTTATTCATGGATTAGAGGTCTGGATAAACCATTATAAATCTTCTTTTTTTTAATCTATTTATTCATTTCTTTTTCTGTTTGTTTATTCATGGATTTATTTAATTATCAGTATATATACATTTAATTTTTTTATCTATTGATATATATATTTATATATATATATATATTTGCTAAAGACTTTTTTGTTTTAACAGTTAAATTGTAAAGAATGACACATGCTGTTTTAGATTCTCTGTGTGTGTGTCGTGTGTTGTCAGTGTGTGTATTTATTTTGTTTTGTTTGTTTGTTTTACTTCGAGGATAGTGGAATAACATTACTTGCATCCTTTTTTACATCCAGACCCTGTGTGTATACAGTTTTGTAACTTTTGTTAACATGCATGCGTGTGTGTGTATGTGTGTGTGGATGGGTGTGGGTGTGGTGTTCTTTTTATTTCAAGGACAGTGGAATAAGCATTCGTGTGCTTATTTATATATCCAGTTCCTGTGTGCATGTGGTTTTGTAAATTTTGTCGATTGTGTGGGTGTGTGTTATCTTTTATTTCAAGGATATTATGGATTTACAAGCCACATGTCTCTCCCATTTCCCCCAATCACCCCCCACTCTCCCTCCCTTCCCACCTCACTCAGTCTCATCCTCTCTCTCCCCCCCCCCCCCCCCCCCCCTCCCCCCCCCCCCCCCCTCCTCTCCCCTCTCTCTCTCTCCCCCTCTCTCCTCTCTCTCTCTCCCTCTCTCGCCAGCTTACTACCACACTCTTTTCCAACCCTTTTTTTAAATCTACTTGGGTTTTTTTCAATACAAGAATGTGTTACAACTAAAATCGCAGATAACGTGACATATTAGATATTAATGGCATTAAAAATACAATGTAATGTGTTGACAGATCCCAAAGAACTGGGAGAGAAAGATGGAAAAGAAGAAACGGAACCAGGAGTTTCAGAGGAGAAGACAGGTAAGCAGGAGGCTTGCTTGGCTGTGTGATTTATTTCCCTGTCGGTCTCTCAGGCAGCAGTATCCTCTATAGGATAGAGCACACACTTTGGATGGTTTTCGGTCCAAGATGCCCATCCTTGTTGTTTGAAAACACTGTCAGATTTGTACACATGATAATAGTATAATATGTATCAATAGGCTGGTCATACAGAATCATATCATATTGCTGCAAAACTATTTTCATGGTAGGCTTTACATAAAAGAAAGGTATGCTTTAAATACATTCATTCAAAGAAAACCTTGCACAATCTGTCATGGTACATGTAACTGTGACAGGGTGGTAATTAGATTACCTCCCATGCATGCAGAGACCTGTCAGCGACGTGTTTCTAAATTGGGAGACACCAGTGAATTGTGTAACGCTTTGTTTCCTTGGGTAGTGGTTTTGACCACTCTGTTGCATACACTTTGCCCCTGTGGTCAAATGTAGAATGTATGCAGTCTTACTTAGAGGCCACAGCCTCACTGTCTTACCGTGCCTTTTACCCTGTGTTAAGCAGAGATGGGAGATTCAGGATCTCCACTCTGTTACACAACCAAGGTCACAGTTTGACAAGTTGCAAATAAAGCCAATCTCATTCATTGTTTAGAAATAGCCGTAGGGAAAATCCCATTCGAATTTTTTTTATAAACTATTAGAATCTTTTAAATAAACTATTAGAATCTTTTTTATAAACTTTGTTTATTGTTAGAGGCAGAAGGTTTATATCAGATTAAAATGTAGACCTAAGCTGATAATCTGGAAAATATGGTGATTGAATTGCCACTGTTGTGTAATTCTTTTACGTTGTTTGATTGTGTTGTGTTTTATTTCTTCTTCTTCATATGTATACGTGTATGTTAGCAAACAGTTTGCAAGTGATGGCACAACCTTTCGCTTTTTCAGGACATGAAGGCAGGTATCAAGAGAAAGCAGCTTGGAGATCCAAACAAGACAGTTCAGAGGCGAGTACTCACTCACTTTCTTTCTCTTTCTTTCTCTTTCTTTCTATTATTTTTTCTTTTCTGTTAATTTTTTTGTGTGTGCTCCTTTGTTTGTGTGGGGTTTTTTTATCTTTTTTTTTCTTGCTCCCTTTTTTGTGTATGTGCGCTCTTTTTGCGCAGACAGTTTTTCCTATTTGAATGTGATGCAGTATATATATGTCTCTGTGTGTGTGTATATATATATATATATAATATATATATATATGTGTGTGTGCGTGTATGTTCAGAAGAATTGCTGTCATAAATAGAAAAGGGAAACTATTTAGTCAGGGTTCATTCATAGAGTGAAAAAAATGTGAGGGGGGAAATCTGGGGGAGGGGGGGGTTGCTGATTGGGTGTTTTTTTTCATTCCATGGCTAGAGCTTTGAGGTTCACCAGTGGTGAGATTGTTGCGTATATGACCAAACATTTTTGCCCACCATGAAGAAGGTAGCCTCTTTCCAACTTCAGGGATGCATGCTGGGTATGTTCATGGGTTTTTTTTTCGTACCTTCCCAAAAGCTGACATGAATTATTAGGATCTTAAGCATGCATATTTGATGTTCTGCATGTGTATATAATAAACGATATATATCTACATGAAGGGAATTAGGGCACTGGCAGACCTGCACTTGAAGTTGACCTGGGAGATTGTCAAAATCCCACCCTTAATTCACCAGACTGTCAAGATTTGAACCACGACTTAATGGACCCATGGGATTGAAGTCGAACTGTCTTAAACACTTGGCTGTAGCATTCATCATCATTTTGTTTAGACAGTCTTCATCCAGGGTTATTATTATTATTAATGTTGCGAGTTTTCTTGACCTTTTTTCAGAGTTTTTGAAAATGCTGGACAAAAACAAAGGTGTTGGATCTTAGTCTTTCACAGTCTTAAAAAATATCTTGGTAATAAAATTGTTGGTAATGGACAATATTTCTGTAATCAAATGAAAGATTATCAGGAATAAAAGTAAAAGTGTATAATAAGGCATATTGTTGGTTCTGCGTGTAAAATTCTTGTGTTGCCTAAAAATTTCTGTGGTTGTGAGAAAATCTTCAAATCCTGACTGTGGTGTATATAGTGATTGACCAACTGTTAGTTGTAACTTTTGTCAAGAGTCTGATGGGTTGAAGCAGAAATTGTACAAGAAGACTTGAGGATTATGCTGGTGGGACTTGGGTTAGAAAAGAACTTACTGTTACCAATTAGAAAACTGTATTTATATATATATTTGTGTACACAATACAGGGCTTAAAAACAATGTTCAAACTGGTGGCCTCTAATGACTGAACTCTGTTTACAGGTCTCAAATGGAGAACAAGAAGAAAAAGAAGAAGAAAGAGGATGTGTTTTTCGATGGGCAGATCGGAAAATATAAAGATGGAGTGCAATATATAAGTCAAGAAGACATTCGCCGCATCAAAAAATCCAAAGGAAAACGATAGTGTGTGTGCGTGTGTGTGTGTGCGTGCGCGTGCACATTGTGTGATGTATGCAGTTTATGAAAGCTCAAAGTTTGATGTATGCGGTTGTATGGGGGAAAAAAGCATTCTTGATACATTGCAAATTGTATGAATGGAAAATGGAAGTGAGCATTAAATAACCTGTGATGAACACTTAACCGTTTATGAAGCAACTTTATGGTTTCTGTGTGTGTGTGTGTGTGTGAGAGAGAGAGAAAGGAGAGAGAGAGAGAGAGAATGAGTTTCATGTTTGTGTATTGGGTTTATGTACATGTATGTTATCTTTGTCAACGGTGCTTCCATACGTGAACATCAACTGAAAAGTTGACACTGCACTGTGCATTTTCACCTGGCACACATTTGGTCTAACTTGACTTCACCTGTCACTCATAGTCATAGGAATGGCAGTAAAATTGGCCTGTGCTCTCTACTGTGATGAACAGTTTGGCCATAGTGTAAAAACTAAAAACACACTCACTCACAAAATCAAATTACATATGATTAGAAAGTTTATTGTGTCCACTTTTAGAATTCATCACAACGAAGTTTCCATGAGTGCTTCTGATTCTTTTATGATTTTTTTTTTAATCGTGCCACTAAATGCAGAGGAGACACATGTTATTAAAACATTTATAAATATTTAAATCTAAAAAGGCATGTAATGGTCACCTGGTCCACTAGGAATTATGGAAAAAGGAAACTGTATTCCTTAACTAGAGCTCCAAGGCTCACTAATGGCGAGATTTTTGCTTATGCAGCCACGTTTGCCCACCATTTAGGTAGCCGCGTTCCAACTTCGGGAATAAAATATGAAATAATTTCACACCAAGGGAATGTTCTTGGGAATCAGTCTGAAGTCAAATGTTAGTCTACACACTGCAATAATGAAGGGGAAAATGTCACAGTACTGGACAGAGTGTAACATGTATTTAAGTGCATGTAAAAGAACCCTTTTTAAAATTTTTATTTATTTATTCTTTTATATCAAGGATAATGGAATAAGCACTCATGTGCTTTTCTACATCCAGTCTCCGTGTGTATGCGGTTTTGTAAATTTTGTCATCTGTTTCCATCTTGGCAACAAGAGAGTTGTTCCTGGCAAAATTCTGTAGAAAAAAGCCACTCTGATAGGGAAACATATACACATGCAGACAAGAAAATAATATTGTCTAATATTACTTTTAGTGAACAGACAGTAAAATCGAAGCAGCAACGACAAGAAAATAAAAATGAAATGGTAATGCATTCTCCCTGGGAAAAGCAGCCCAACTTTCACACAGAGAAATCTGCCCAGTCTTTAATCATTTTAATACGACACAGAGGCAGACTTGGGTTTGGTGTGGAACACATCCCTTCTAGTACAATCCATGTAGGCTTTACAGGAAGCAAATCTGGATAGGAACATTCTGAAACTTCAGCACAACGCTAATGAGTTCACTTCAACAGAACACTACAACTTATTTGAATATACTATTTTTACAATGCTGGCACCATGTGTGTGTGTGCATGCACATGCACACACACACACACACACACGGGGACGGAATAGCCTAGTGGTTAGAGTGATGCGCTCGTGATCTGCTGACCCGGGTTCAAATCTCATTCAGGATTTTTCTTCTGGAGTTAACATCAGTGCTGACTCCACTCTCCCCAAAAGTCCTTCAGATGAGACTATAAACCGAGGTTCCGTGTGCCAACCTTCACAGAACATCTTGCACACATGTTAAAACCTGTTCTGCTTTTCAGAAGAGTAGGCCATTGTGTGTCGTGGGAACGGATGACAAATTTGACAAAACTGCATACACACGGGGACTGGATGTAAAAAAGACAACCCACATGACTGCTTATTCCATTATCCTCAAAACAAAAGAATAAATAAATAAAAACAAACGCACACACAAAAGTATAACGCAGCCCTCGAAAAGATGACATGGGGCCAGTTTGATTCCCATTTCACCCAGACTTTAGCACAGTAACAGAACCCACAGCAGCAAGAGAGTTGTCTCTTACATGTTACTATCATTGTATGCACAATACACTAACATCTTTGAAATGGGTGGTGTTGCTCGTGTGGCAATGCCTCTGCCCCAACAAAAGCAGCTTCTCGTTGATAAAAACATTCCCTTTGAACTCAGTTTAGAATACAGAACACTACAATTTGTTGCAATACAATACATTACAACACAGTACAATGACATAGACACAATACAGGCGCACACACACACACTCTCTCTCTCTCTCTCTCTCTCTCTCTCTCTCTCTCTCACACACACACACACACACACACACATTCTCTGTTTCTGTCAGATTTTATTTTATTTATTTCATTCTTTTATTTCAAGGATAATGGAATAAGTATGCATGTGCTTTTTTTACGTCTAGTCCCCCTGTGTATGCAGTTTTGTAAATGTCATCCGTTCCCACGGCACACAATGGCCTACTCTTACAAAAAGCAGAACGGGTTTTAACTTGGGCACAAGATATTCTATGTGCATTCGCACACGGAACCTCGATTTATGATCTCATCCGGACTTTTGGGGGAAGTGGAGTGGGCACTGATGTTAACTCTGGAGGAAAAATCCTCTTGAACGAGATTCGAACCGGGGTCGGCAGATCTGTCTGTCTGTCCGTCCGTCCGTCTCTCTCTCTCTCTCTCTCTCTCTCTCTCTCTCTCTCTCTCTCTTGTCGTTGCTGTAGTAAGATTTTTACCTTTGTTTTGTTGATAGTCCCTAATCAGGGCAAGGGCCGGATGAAAAAAGTATGTGCATGCTTATTCTGTTACCTTGAAAAATAGATTCATTCATTGAAAGATTCATTCATTTATTCATTCTCTCTCTCAAAAAACACAGAAAACAAAAGCAAACAACACATTGAAGACAAAATGAACGAAAAAAACAAAGCAAATCACTTTCACCCATATGCGCACAAGCTCATACCGCACGTACTAAGGCATCCACAGAAATAAAATAAAAGCCACTTTTTGTGAAAGACAAGCCTCTGACTCAAAACTCTGTGATTTTGCACAAATTTGGTAGGTCTGGATTTTTAAAAGTATTCAGCAAACACTGTACCCCCATCAGTCCCTTGTCGTCTGCTAGCTTCCTAACCGCAATATGCATGCGCAGGATCAACACTGTAGGAACACAAGTAATACTCATTTGATGATAATTTCCAACTTTCTTGTGACTCTAAAGTATTGCTCTACATCGTCAATCTCAAAAACAAGTACACAGCGCATGTGTTCATACTTTAAAAAGTCTGTGAAAATCACCCCAAAAAAATTTCCGACTCGCACTCTATTACATGACCCGCAAGCTAACACCGGAGTGTAACCCGACGACGCCGGTGACAAAACGTGCGATTTGTAGTCTAAGGGAAACAACAACATATTAGACAATTAAGGAAGCAGCATTGCATTCCCTTTAATGCACGGTTTTTATTCCTTTCTTGGTCCTGTTCTCTTCTTTTTCTTTCTTTTTTTCTTTATTTCTTTAATAATAATAATGTATGGAATTTATATAGCGCTGAATCTTGTAAAGCAACAAATCAAAAGCGCTCTTCCGAAAGGGAATCTGCCTCTCCGCTTCTGTTTCTGTCTCTTTCTCTCTCTGTCTCTCTCTGCGTCTGTCTGTCTGTCTGTCTGTCTGTCTGTCTCTCTCTCTCTCTCTCTCTCTCTCTCTCTGAGAGAGAGAAAAAAAGAAAGAAATAGGGCACTGAGTTGAGTAGGGGTAAATTGAAAATAAAATAAAAATGAATTACATACACGCGCGCGCGTGTGCGTGCTTGTGTATGTGTATGTGTGCGTGCACACTTGCGCGTGCGCATGTGCATGTGTGCATGATGTGTTTGTGCCCCTTCTGCTCTGAATGTTCGTGCGTGCGTGCGTACGTGCGTGCGTGCGTGCGTGCGTGCGTGTGTGTGTGTGTGTGTGTGTGTGTGGTGTGTGTGTGTGTGTGTGTGTGTGTGTGTGTGTGTGTGTGTGTGTGTGTGTGTGCCTACGAGTGCCAGTGTGTGTCTGTGTGCGCGCGCGCGTGCGTGCGTGCGTGAATCAGAAAGAATCAGATTCAGCGTGTGTATTTGTAAGCAGGTTTAGATGCATACATGTGTGTGTTTCTGTCTGTCTGTTTGTCTGCCTCTCTGTCTCTCTTTTTCTCTGTCTCTCTGTCTCTCTCTGTCTCTCTGTCTCTCTGTCTCTGTCTCTCTCTCTCTCTCTCTCTCTCTCTCTCTCTCTCTCTCTCTCTCTCTCTCTCTCTCCTCTCTCATCAGTGCCGACTCCACTGTCAAAATTCCTTCGGATGAGACTATAAACCGAGGTCCCGTGTGCGAATGCACGAAGAACATTATGGGAACACGTTTAAACCCGTTCCACTTTTCGAAAGAGTAGGCCATTGTGTTCTGGTGGGAACTGATGACAAAATTTAGAAAACTGCATACACACGGAGACTAGATGAAAAAAGCACATGATTGCTTATTCCATACATTATTATTATTATTATTATAAATCTCTCTCTCTCTCCCTCTCGCTCTGTGTGCGTGCGAGAGACAATGACAATGACAAAGGTTTATTGTGATAAGCAAGACGCCCATTCACAAGGGGACAGTGGGAGGGGCACTGGGCACAAAACACATAATATCAAATACCGAGAACATAACAAATTTCAGCCCAAATAGTCATCATGTCATGGATTCCAGAACATGGTTAGGTAGAGATTCAAATCATTTTTCATAAGGAATTGTCAAGGTGGAGGAGTTTCCACAAAAACTCTACAAATTCAAAATCAACGTTTTACAACAAACTGGTCTGCGACAAGAAAGGTCACAATGTCTCTTCTTCCTAGGTTTTTTTTCATGGCATGTGCAATTTTACACGGCTAACACGTGACAGACTCGTGACAATCTAGGTGGCATGTAGCCTACAGCTATTCTCTCTCTCTCTCTCTCCTCTCTCTCTCTCTCTCTCTCTCTCTCTCTCTTCTCTCTCTCTCACACACACACACACACACACACACACACACACACACACACAGGTACGCACGCACACACACGCATACATACACACGCACACACAAACACGCGCACTCACGTTTATACACACACATATACACACATACCTATACACACATGCATATCCACATATTCAAACACACACACACATACGCGCACACGCACAAACACACACACACACATACAGATACACACGCACTCATACATACACACACGTATACGCTCGAACGCATGCGCACGCACGCGCACGTACGTACACACACACACACACACACACACACACACACACATACACACACACACACACACACACACTGGTTATCCAAGCAAGAATCGAACTGCGTCCACTATGACATGCATCACATCAAGTCCGGCACTGATTCGATCTTTCATTTTCTCCCGGTCAACAGGGCACCACAGCTTCAGCTTCTGATAGACACAGGATTCTTCATTGGTCATCAGCCTGGTGTTCCTTTTCACAAACCAAAACATATCCGGGGGTGTGTCATCAGCAGCAGTCCATTCAAAACGAAAAACAAGATCGTCCGTTTCACATACCATCGTGTCTGGATGCCGTTTACTACTGAACACCTTACTGAAGTCTTGGTTCCTATGCCTGTCCCTTAGCTTTCTCTGCAAAGATCTATCAGTCAGTTTAGCCACATAGTTCTTGATGACGTCGGCACTAGTTCCAACTTGCTGAACTTTTGCCAGAGGATCGTCACAGTCCGAAGTTTCTGTTGTAAACACAGGGGCAAGGTCAATGTCACGTTGCACGTCAGCATGCCTTTCGTTCTCGGACTCTTTGACAGCACTTGGTGAATGACGGATTGCACGTGCAGCTTCTTGCGGCAGTGTGTTGCTGGCAGAAGGGGGTGTGTCAGTGTGTGACACAGCACAGCTTGTAGGTGTGGGCACAAATAAACATGGTGAATGTTCTTCTGGCATCACACTTTCACTTGCCTCCAGTTCCTCCTGCCTCTGTGCTGTCCTTCTCCTCTCCTCTGTCCTTCTCCTGTCTCTGTCAGTCTGACTGGGAGGCTTCCTGCGGTAGCTGTGGGAGATGACAGGGGTATGCTGTTGCGCCATGTTGCTGTTGTTTGCTGGGCTAGCTTTCAGTCGTAATACCACGACTGTGCTGTCGCCACTTCCACTTATTTTCCAAGAAGTGAGGTGCTGTTCTTGGAGCAGGACATCCAAGGTAACTTCCAACGTTGTGGGAAGACCGACAACGGGCATGGTGTTGGATGAATTATGTATTTTTGACAAGTTACTTCACAGCAAAATAATTTTCCTGCCTCTGCGTGCGAGAGAGAGAGAGAGAGAGAGAGAGAGAGAGAGAGATGTAAGCGATAGACACACAGAGACATTTGTCTCTCTTCACTTGTTTATTTTCTGTTTTGTTTTTGGTTTTTCGTTTATTTGGCATAATTGCAATGATTATTGTGTCAACGGAAATAACGCTGCAATATATGGTTTAAATAAATGTTGAGTCATTATCTAAGTTTTCTCCTCTCTCACAAAAACTTGCGTGGATGTTATTTGATATACTTGCTGAAATAAAACGATTATTGCGATTTTAAGGGAACTCACTCTTGTTAGACTATATCAATAAACAGCAGTCGTTTCCCTTACACCGTAAGAGACACTTGTCTGCGCGCTTTTGTTGTTGACTGGTACATGATGTTTATCGTGCGAACCCAGTCCATATGTAACCAACAATTATTCTTAAAGTACAAAGTACATTGTGTTTATATCAACACATATGTATATATGACCCAAAATGACGATAATAATAAGATATTGATTGCATAAAAACTCAGTCGAAACAGCGAATTTTGAAGTGTACTTACCGGGAAAATCCGTTGTTTCAACAGATTCCCC
>CM054161.1:36230276-36237776 GCA_028751875.1 Rapana venosa
GCACTCCATTTAATTCATTAAACCATGGAAGAATCCATTATTCAGAGTGGCACAGCAAGGAAGACAGACAGACAGACAGAGGAGAGGAGAGGAGAGAGACTGGAATGGAAGGAAGGAAGGAAGGAAGGAAGGCCAGAAGTGGTAGGAGATTAACTGTACGGGTTTTTTATCTTCCAAAAGATCGACAGATCGTGAAAGAAGAAGGTATAGAGGTAGTGTGGGGTTTAAGTTGGTTTTTTGGTTGTTGTTTTTTCCCCATGCCAGTTCATTTTTCTAACAGAGAATTGTATAGAATCTGTAGTTTACTGGAAAGATGCGTGGATGTGTACTTTGGTTAATTACTGTCTCCCCGCCTAACCCCCCCTCCCCCTCCCCTACACACACACACCTCCCTGTTTCTTGGCTACACCTCCCAGGTTTACCAAATGGTGAGATTTTTGTGTATGTGACCGATTTTGAGAGGGTTACTGTTTAATATCATTATAGCACATTGCCAACCTGCCTTGGTACACTGTCAGATTTGAGGGGGGTGGGTGGGGGTAGGGATGGGGGGGGGGGGGGGGGGGGGGGGGTGAAAAACACACAAATCAGAACAGAGCCACTACCCTCTCCTCCTTTATGTGTGTGTGTGTGTGTGTGTGTGTGTGTGTGTGGTGTGTGTGTGTGTGTGTGTGTGTGTGTGTGTGTGTGTGTGTGTGTGTGTGTGTATTTTTATTTATTCTTTTATTTCGAGGATAATGGAATAAGCACATATATGTGCTTCTTTTTTTTAAAAAATTGGCATCCAGTTCTCGTGTGTAGTCAGTTTTGTAAATTTTGCACACAATGGCCTACTCTTCCGAAAAGCGAAACGGGCTTTAACGTGTGCACAAGATGTGTGTGTGTGCGTTTATTTAAGTTTTTATTTTATTTTATTCTTTTATATCGAGGATAGCGAGTGTGTGTGTGGTGTGTGTGTGTGTGTGTGTGTGTGGTGTGTGTGTGTGTGTGTGTGTGTGTGTGTGTGTGTGTGTGTGTGTGTGTGTGTGTGTGTGTGTGTGTGTGTGTGTGTGTGTGTGTGTGTGACAAAGTCAAAGACAAAGTCAAACTTTTATGTTCAGATGGTACATTAAATAAGCAGTGCATTTGCTTTTTTTTTCATCAAGCCATCTATCTAAAGAAAAGAAAAAGAGAGAACAAAGATAATATATATGCAGACATAGAATAAATAAACCTAATCAATGATAAATTATACAAAACAATGTGTGTGTGTGTCTCACTGGGCAGCAAAGGCTCACACACACACACACACACACACACACACACACACACACACACACACACACACACACACACACACACACACACACACACACACACACACACACACACACACACAGGTGCACCTGTCTCCTGCGCTCTTCCCTGTATCACCATCCCTTTTAATCACCTGTCAGAAATCTGATGTCAGTTATGACAGCCTGGTGAACAGTCATGTGGACATGCTATTATGATTTGAGTGCTGGTGTGATGTGTGTGTGTGATGGGGGGGGGGGGGGGGGGGGGGAGTCTGTGGGGGTGTAAGTTTCAATTAACCAATCAATCAATCAATCAATCACATTTATTCAGTTTTTGCAGGCCATAAGACCCATATGAACACAATATGAAAAAGCAACCATGGAGTGTAAGTTTGTGTATGTGTGTGTGTATTATATCCACCTGTGTGTACATGTCTATTTCACACACGCACACGATATATATATATATATGTGTGTTGTGTGTGTGTTGTGTGTGTGTGTGTTTATATATATATATATATATATATATATATATATATATATATATATAAATTATATATATATATATATATATATATATATATATATATATATCTTGTGTGCTAGTGGGAACCGATGACAAAATTTACAAAACTGCATACACAAGAGGACTAAATTATAATAAAAAAATTTAAGTACATAAGTGCTTATTCCATTATCCTCGAAATAAAAGAATAAGTAAAAAACTAAACACACACAGACACAATTGACATGGGAGTTGAAGACCAAAGTAAATGACCTACAGAAAAGAGAGGGGGGGGGGGGGGGGGGGGGGGGAGTAGGGAGGGGAAATTCACATTGGGGGGGGGGGGGGGGGGGGGGGGGGGCAGCCATAATGAATGATCTACATAACAAGGCCTGACCTGAACCAACTGTTTCATTCTATACTTGTTGTTTTTCATACACCTGGCGTGGATTTCTCATGCCGAACCAGAAGGAAAGAAAGACAGGCTGCATACCAGGACCTATAGGACCACACCTTGAGACAGCTACCTGCAAGCCATGATGTATGTTCCAGCCCTCCTCAAGTCAGGTCAGCGTGACGTCAGCTGCAATGTCCACAAGTGATGACGTATGTTCGATCCCTCCTCAAGTCAGGTCAGCGTGACGTTAGCTGCAATGTCCACAAGTGATGACGTATGTTCGATCCCTCCTCAGGTCGGGTCAGCGTGACGTCAGCTGCAATGTCCACAAGTGATGACGTATGTTCGATCCCTCCTCAGGTCGGGTCAGCGTGACGTCAACTGCAATGTCCACAAGTGATGACGTATGTTCGATCCCTCCTCAAGTCAGGCAGCGCAGCGTGACGTCACTGCACTACCTCCAAGTGATGAGGTATGTTCTTTCCCTCCTCAGTCAGGTTAGCGTGACGTTAGCTGCAATGTCCACATCTTCCCCCCCCCCCCCCACCCCCCACCCCCATCCCCTTCCAGGGAAAAAGGCTGACCACAACCGAAGTAAAAAATTGTGGGGGTCATAATTATACTGTGAAAGTTTGGGCTTTTTTCAGGAAAAGGGGAGACATGTATACTTTTGATGTGTGTGTGTGTGTGCGAGTGAGCGTGTGTGGTGTGTGAGCGTTGTGTGTGTGTGTGTGTGTGTGTGTGTGTGTGTGTGTTTTGTGTGTGTGTGTGTGTGTGTGTGTGTGTGAGCGTGTGTTGTGCGTGTGTGTGTGTTGTGCGTGTGTGCGTGCGAGTGAGCGTGTGTGTGTGTGCGTGCATGCGTGCGTGTGTGCGTGTTTAGCGTGCGTGCGAGTGAGCGTGTGTGTGCGTATGTGTGTGCGCGCGCGCGCGCGCGTGCATGTGTGTGTGTGATGGGGGGCGGGGTCGTTCCACAGCTTGAGCTCTGAGGTTCACAAACTGTGAGGACTTTCGCGTATGCCACAGCCCCCCCCCCCCCCCCCCCCCACCCCCAGCGCTCACCACCACCATTAAGGTAGCTGTATTCCAATTTCAGAGATATAGTTGAGCATTTGCCAGCACAGTCGGGAGATTCCTTCCTGCTCTCTCTCTCTCTCTGATGTTCAACTGTCGTGGGTTCTTCTGACGTGCACAAGTCCCTAAGCACACTGGTCTGACTGGTTTAGAGTCTCCTCCAAAAGACTTGGACATTCAGTTTGGTTTTTCCTGTCAAAACTGGGAAGAGAGGGCAAGGCTGGGAATCGAACCCAGAACCTGACGGTTTACTTCCTAGGCAGGTGAATATCTAAACCCCCTTCCTGCCACTTCCATTCTTGTAGGTTTGTATGAGTATAGATATTGCCGGTCACGTCACACTTAAGGCGACTTGAGGAGAAGGAAAATACGTTGCAATAATTAATTAATTTTAATGGCATGTGTACACCCTGTCAGTTAATGAAAGAGAGGGTCCTGTAGGGTTTAAATACCTTACAAAAAGAGACAATCACACACACACACACACACACACACACACACACACACACACACACACACACACACACACACACACACACACACATATATATATACACACACTTGCTTTTATTTCTAACAAAGTCTGTGGTTGGTTAAAAAAAAAGTTTTTTTTAAAAAAAGTCTGTGGTTGGTATGATCGCAGAAATGTGTCATCCTTCATGTACAGGTTTAAGCTAAATGCTTTCAGGACAAAATACGTGAAAGATGTAAACTGCATTTGTGGGGAGAAGATTACCAACAGTCATGTTATTTTTTATTGTGGACGTTTAAAAGCATTTTTACCTGCTGTACCAAGTTTGTCACTGGATCAGATTTTGTCTGAACCATCGTTACTGTTGGACATTGTGTTAGGATTGATAAGAAGTCTGATAACTCAGTTTTTGTAGTATGTTAAAGTTGGTTTTTATTCAGTACTGTTATCTGACATTTTTCAGATATCGTTTGCTTTTTCTTGATATATTTATCCATCTAAAATCACTAAATGTGAATAGACATTAAACTGAAGATATCACACGCACATACACACACACACACACACACACACACACACACACACACACACACACACACACACACACACACACACACACACACAACACCACCACCACCACCACCACTGTCTAAAATCAATAAATGTGAATAAACGTTAAACTGATATCACCACACACACACACACACACACAACACACACACACACACACACACACACACACACACACACACACACACACACACACACACCACCACCACCACCACCACTACCGTCACCTCCCCCCCCCACACACACACACCCCCACCCTCACCCCCAAAAAAACCCCAACAACAACACAACAACCCACCAAAAACAAAAGCATTAGGGAGGACAAGAGTTCAATATCGGTTGTGGTGTGTTATTATTTCTTCCTTTCTACCAGTGGTGGTTGGAACAGGGCTGTAATGTATCTATTTTTTTTATTGTTGTTGTTATTGTTGTTGTTGTTCTTTGGCTATATTATAATTATTAGATAGTCAATGCTTGAGGTTGCAGTTCTCTCTCAGTTTTGGTTTGCCCATAATAAGCTGAATCAAAGTGCAGTACCCCCAATGAATCCTTGGGGTAAGGAAGGGGGGGGGGGGGAGCTGGGGGGGGGGGACTGGGGGGGAGGATGTGGAGAGAAAAAATGTGTACACTCCCTTTATTGCAATTAATTATCATGGTGTGTGCCAGTACACTCCCTTTGGCTGCACACCAGTATTAAAAAATCACTCTTTTCCTTCTGTTTTTCTATGTGACTCTTATATTCATACCCCATATACTAAGGCATCCACAGAAATAAAAACCACTTTTTGTGAAAGACTAGCCTCTGACTCAAAACTCATGGGATTTTGAACAAGTTTGGTAGGTTTGAAATTGTTTACTTTTTCAGCAAACACTGTACCCCCTCAGTCCTTTGTCGTCTGCTAGCTTCCTTACCCCAATATGCATGCGTGGGGTCAACCCTGTAGGAATACAGGCAAACCTCATTTGATGGTTATTTCCAACTTTCTCGTGACTACCTGGTGTTGCTCTATGTCCTCAATCCAAAAAACAAGTGCACATTCCATTTTTTCATGCTTAAAAAAATCTGTGAAAATCACCAACATTTGTTTCCACTTGCACTCTATACAAGATACTAGTGACCCCCAAATTAATACCCCATGTGGCCTTATTACTGTGTGCAAGAGTTTGTGATTCTTGCTCATTTCCTGTATACCTCCACTACAGGCACATGAGAAACCCTGTACAGCCTACTGCCAGTTCATGCCTAGCCACCTTACTGACCAGACGTGTTATCATATCGCCTCTCACTGTGTCCACAACGCCCATCACTATCAGGAATCTGAGCATAAGCTATACTATAGTTCTAGTCTTAGCCTTTCTTGGTTTCTTTTGATTTGTGTTAAAAACTGTTTGCTTTTTATCATCACCTGTTTTTGGTTTGTTTTGTAGTACTGGTGAAATACTGTGTATTGTGGATAAGTGTTCTGTGGAAGAAGAAGAAAAAATGTATAATGGATGTCTATTCTGCTGATTACTCTAGTGACCAGGAATTGGGTATGGATCGGTTTAATGAAGAAGAACCACAAGCTGACTTTTCTACTGAAAGGGAACCATCTCTCCGAGATATTTTGACAACAATCCAAAATCTTTCTAGAGGAATGGAAACTTTGGAAAGAAGTGCATTGCACTCCAGGTAGAGAAATAAGACGCTGGCTCAGGCAAAGAACCCCTGGTGGAAAATGAAGGGACATTACACCCTTCACAGCCCACAGTACCAGCAGCAAAATTTGCAGAAGCTCCAATAAACATCATAATGAAAGCAGCTGGATGGACGAATGGTTCCACATTTGCACAATTTTATAATAAGAATGTGAGACCAACACTGACCATGGGCCAGTCCATCATGGAGCGTTTCCTAACACAGAAGTAAGGTAGGACAAGTTTCTTTTTTCATGTGATGGATGTGTTTGTCTCGAGAACACTGTGGCTCTCAAATCTCATGTACCTTTAGTGGAGGTGTACAGGAAATGAGCAAGAATTAAATACAATAAAGCGAGACTTACCTCGTAAGTTGAAGCTGTTTGTAAATTCTTGCGAATTTATTGTAGACCGGAACAGAGTGCACATGCCCACCCGTGCAATGGTCTGCATGCATACCATGCAAGTAAAATGAAATGCATACCATGCAAACGAAACTACTACCACTTGAAAAAATGAAGAATTGCCATCAGTGTTCTTGCACACAGTGCAGATAGTAAGACATCCCACCCAAAGTAAATGAAAAGGAATGATAACAATGTTTATTAATTATATGATGATCCTGTTATATATAGTATGACACAGTGTTCTCTCCAGGCTCTAAAAACTGGCAGTAGGCTGTGCGGGGTTTCTCATGTGCACTCTGTTCAGGTCTACAATAAATTCGCAAGAATTTACAAACAGCTTCAACTTACCAGGTAAGTCTGGCTTTATTGTATTTAATGATATCTTATTTTCCTTATCATTTCTGTGTTTTGTTGATGTGGGGGTTTGTCTTCTTTTGTTTTTGTTTTGGGGGGAGGGAAGAGTAGTTTCACAGTTTTTTTTTTTTGGTTTTTGATTTGTGTGTGTGTGTGTGTGTGTTTGTTTTCGGTTTTTTTGTTTGTTTGTTTTTTCCACTGTGAGCCTGTACCTTTCTGTGTGAACTTTTTGAAGCACTCGGTGTAAACTACGATGACATCACAGTGATGACAAAATGATTTTGTGTAGTGATTTGATCTGTTTATATATTGTTGCTTTTTTGTTGTTGCTATTGTTGCTCTGTGCTTTGTTCATTTGACCCTTTCAAATCCAGCCTAAAGACACAACACTGATTTCCTACCTAGGATCTTCCTCCATCATTACACCTCTCACAGCTGTCCTTACTTTCAATCATCAGCCTCCCACCCCCCCACCCCCACCCCCATCTCCATCACCCTGCCTTTATGGGTTACTGTGTGTGTGTGTGTGTGTGTGTGTGTGTGTGTGTATGTGTGTGTGTGTGTGTGTGTGTGTGTGTGTGTGTGTGTGTGTGTGTGTGTGTATGTGTGTGTGTGTGTGTGGTGTGTGTGTGTGTGTGTGTGTGTGTGTGTGTGTGTGTTGTGTGTGTGCATTTAAAATCTGTTAATCCTATTTTGTGAAGGGTCGCATGCACGTGAATGATTTGAATGCAAGGGCTATGATGTGTTTGTTGGACAAGATTCAGCACTAT
>CM054161.1:36242776-36250276 GCA_028751875.1 Rapana venosa
AAGAAACGAGGTGATCAGAGACATGGTAGGAGCCACATCCGTCCTACACCATATTGAACAACAACAAACCAAGTGGTTCGGGCACCTCACACGGATGCCGCCAAACCAGCCAGCCTTGCGTGCTTACAACTTGAGGTACTCTGGCACGAGGGCCAGAGGTAGACCCAGGCGACGCTGGAGTGATTCCGTGGCAAAAACACTGAAAGTCCATGGATTGTCCCTCCTCCAAGCTACCCGCCTTGCAGCAGACAGACAGTTATATCTCCCGCGACGCCACAGAGTACAAGCGGAAGGAAAAAGTAAAGTAAGTATCCCTTTGAGCAAGTTAGTAGGCATCGGTCAGTCAGTCTCGTAAGACTATGGAGTTGCGCTCTAGGTGTTTATACTCCAGAGCGCAAAGTCTGGGTAAGTCAGTATGGAGGGCAAGCTGTTGTTACCCATGCAGCAGACAACCCTCTCCCCCACCCCCACCTCTCTCCACGTCGCTGGAATGGTCCATTGGAAAGGCAATCGCCGACAATACACATGGTTCCAGTGCCGTCGCAGGACTTGCCAGAACGATGCTGTATACAGCTCTTAAGATCCGACCGACCTCCGGGATGGTGTCTAAACACGACACCTGTGTGCATGCTGGGTTTTGTTTTGCTTTGTCATCCGCTCCTACCGGCACACAATGGCCTACTCTTCCGAAAAGCGGAAAGGGTTTTTAATGTGTGCGCAAGATATTTTGCATACGTACCCAAACGGGGCCTCGGTTTATAGTCTCATCTGAAGGATTTTGACATTCAGTTCGGGTTTTTCGTCAAACTGGGAAGAAAGGGCGAGGTTGGGAATCGAACCCAGAACCTCATGGTTGACTTGTTGGTAGGCGAACGTACTAACCATCCTGCCACCGAGTTAACCCCGGCGAAACCCCTTCCAGGTGGATTTTTTCGTGTAAGAATCGAACCCATGACCCTTGGATCCAGCATAAAGGCTGCTACAAGCTCGGGTAACCGGGTGTGCACTCAGGGTGAACTGCAGATGACATTAGTGCCTTCTGTTCATGCAGTGATGCTTTGTCCATGCCTTTGTCTGGTGGTGACCACCCCCCCCCCCCCCCCCCCCCCCACCCCCCTACCCTCTGCAGACTGTATGTCTTCCCCCGATTTCCTCTCTCCTTCCATGCCTAGAATGATACTACTACTACTACTACTACTGATATTTTATGTAGTGCTATATCTTGCACAAACAAATCAAAGCGCTTGCACTCAACTCGTCCTTACAGTCATGCAACCAATAACAACTATTAGTTCTAGATAACAAGTCCAACAGAAACAGAGAGGGTTACAACAGCAACCGAACTCTTTCAAACAGGACCCCCATCCCCCCCCCCCCCCCCCCCCCCACCCCCCCCCACACACATACACATTCTTTTAAAAAAAAATTTTTTTAAAGCAGGTTAGAACAGCAGCGGAAGTCTTTCAAACAGGACCACCCCCCCCCCCCCCCCCCCCCCCCCCACCACACACACACACACACACATTCTTTAAAAAATAAAATTTTAAAAATAGCAGGTTAGAACAGCAACCGAAGTCATTCACAGGACAACCCCCCCCCCCCCCTTCCCTCCTCCCTCCCCCCTACCCCCCCCCCCCCCCCCCACACCCACATTCATCACCCACAGTGCAAACAACAATCAACTGAGAGGCCATGACATGACCCTTAACAATAGCACCTGCATGGTGTGTGCGTTGAGCCTGCCTGTCTGTCTGTCTGCTTGCCTGCCTGTCTGTCTGTCTGCTTGCCTGTCTGTCTGCTTGCCTGTCTGCCCTCCTGCCTGTCTGTCTGCTTGAAAGTTCACAGACACCTGTGTGTGTGTGTGTGTGTGTGTGTGTGTGTGCGTGCGCGCTCTCTCTCTCTCTCTGTTAATTCTAGCAAGCCCTTCAAGTTCGGCCCAGGCGTTATACCATTTATCAGTCGAATTATTGATGTAAGCTAAGTGCCAAGACCCACATTAAACTGACGTAATGCTTCAAGACGTTATGACGTGATTTGCCTGGGGCCCACGGCAAACTCTAAGCGAACTACCTGCACTTGAAGTCGGAGTATGGCTGTCTATTATGTATGGCAAGGGTTGTACTGTTTGATAATGCTTGTGGAAGATCGTGAGTAAAGATTAGAATAATATTTAGGGCAAGAACCGTTCTTCCACACTATTGTTCTCGGCTGACCTTCCCGTTGTCTTGGTATCTCAGACAATCAAGGCTGTCGCGCTAGTTTGCTTAAACTGTGACAAAATGGAAGAATTGAAATTTCCTCTGTCAGTGCGGCCTACTGATCTAAAAACCAGTAACCCCATTAATTTTCTGTGGAATAGATTTTGTGTGAGAAGAACTGAAAAACTCAGAAACTTTTTTTATCCTCCTCCTATCCAGGATCTGAGGACATTAATTTCTGTCAACCAGGTTCCTTGTTGATTATCTGTGTGAAGCAGTGCCTCTCAAACACACACACACACACACACACACACCTGTGTGTGTGTGAAGTCCAGTCAAGTCCAGTCAAATTTTTATTTCCAGATGGTACAGGTGTGTGTGTGTGTGTGTGTGTGTGTGTGTGTGTGTGTGTGTGTGTGTGTGTGTGTGTGTGTGTGTGAAATATAGCTTTTTGTGTCTTTGAGATTTTTGATGCGTATCAATCTGCCTGTCAGTATTGTAATTGCCCTTCATGGGATGATTAAAGTGTTTTTGACTTGACTTGACTTGTGTGTGTGTGTGTCCCTGTGTGTGTCCCTGTGTGTGTGTGTGTGTGTGTCCCTGTGTGTGTGTCCCTGTGTGTGTCCGTGTGTGTGTGTGTGTGTCCGTGTGTGTGTGTGTGTGTGTGTCCTCTGTGAAACACCTCAACGCTTCTGCATAAGGTTTGAGCCCAATAATGTATTTGTTTGTCAGGGAAAAGGGAAGGGGGGAGGGGTTGGGAAAGGGGTGAAGGGGGGGGGGGGGGTAACTTTGTTCTTAGTTGTGTGTTTGAGGGTTTTTTCCCTCTGGCTTTTCTTTGTTTCCTTG
This sequence comes from Rapana venosa, assembly GCA_028751875.1. Lineage (NCBI taxonomy): Eukaryota > Metazoa > Mollusca > Gastropoda > Neogastropoda > Muricidae > Rapana > Rapana venosa. The sequence goes on from CM054161.1 coordinate 36,245,821, forward strand.
TTTTGAGGCTTTGGATAGCTGTGAGAAGCCCCTTCATTTTGGTCCAGCTTCCTCCATCACTTCTCTGTGTGTGTGTGCTTCTTTGCCTGGTTTGGTTATGGGAGACAGGATAGCCTAGTGGTTAGAACATTGCGCTCGCAATCTGACGACCCGGGTTCGATTCCCGTTGAAGGGGATATTTTTTTCCTCTGAAGTTAACATCAGCTCCGACTCCACTATCTCCCGAAGTCCTTCGGATGAGACTATAAACCGAGGCCCCGTGTGCGAACGCACGCAGAACATCTTACGCACACGTTAACCCCTGTTCCGCTTTTCGTAAGAGTAGACCATTGTGTGCCGGTGGGAACAGATGACAAAATTTACAAAACCAAACAAATAAAATTACAAGAAAATTCGGGCTGTTCTTCCCGTGGAGAGCGCGTCGCCACAAGAGCAGCGCCACCCATTTTTTTTCTTTTTCCTGTCTGCAACTGTGTTTGTTTCCCTATCAGAGTGGCTTTTTTTTCTAAAGAATTTTGCCAGGGACATCTTTCCTGGGTTCTTTTACGTGGGCTAAATAATTATGTGTAACACACATAACACTTGGTTTATCGTCTCATCCGAAAGACTAGCACCCAGACCACCACTCATCTATGGGGGAAAAGTTTCGGGCCCAAACGGGATTCGAACCACTGCACACTTCCGACCGGGACTTTTAGCTTTCTAGGCAGGCGCGTTACCCCTTTCGTAACTCATTTCATATCAACCTTCCCTGTGGGGATGCTGGGGGGGCCTGTCAGTATATGTATAGCATCCCCATCTTCTGGAAATTCTGTGCCTGGAATTCCCTCTTTTCTATCCCTCTCTTTGTTTCTGCCTTGTTCCTTTTCTTCTTGTCACCTCCTTCTCGTCTATTTTCTGCCTTCTCGGTCCATTCTCCTGCCTTTTTTTTTCTTTCCAGAAAGGCTTAACAGATTTTCTCTCCCATGCCGAAGTCGGATGCGCTGGGCCTGACTTGTCAGGCGCTTAACGGCAGCGCGACGCATTTTCGCTCATATGACAGATAGTTGCTGTTTGAGCGTTCGACAACAACGACGACGAAGAAGAATTTCATATCAACCTATAGTTCATGGATACGGTGTACCACTGACTCAGCTTTTAAGCATTGTAGCTTTTAAGCATTGGTTTCTTTCATAACGGAGTCATGACTAAACAGAACTTCGGCACAGTCAGTCGTCCATGCATAGCAGTCTCTGTTAGTGCCATGGCTTAAAGTTACCACTAGTATCTGTCTCGTGTTTTCGTGTTCCTGGATTTTGAGGTTTGGGGTTGTTGTTTTTTTTAACGTTCCTCGACTAGAACTCCGAGGTTGACCAAAGGTGAGATTTTGGCGTATGCGACCATTTTTGCCCACCATGCAGGTAGCCACATTCCGACTTCGGGAATGTATTCCTGAATGTTCCATGTTGTCTGTGAGCGTTAGGTTTTGCTGCGTTATTTTTCGAGCGAAGAAAATGAATCATTCTTTGCTTGGTAAAGGCAAGGGGAGGCAAGGAAAGCAAGACAAGACATGGCATGGCAAGGCAAGGCAAGGCATGACAAGGCGCCACAAGGTAAGGCAAAACATGGCAAGGCAAGGCAAGGCAAAACATGGCATGGCAAGGCAAGGCAAGGCAAGGCATGACAAGGCGATACAAGGTAAGGCAAGACGTGGCAAGGCAAGGCAAGGCAAGGCAAGGCACGGCAAGGCAAGACATGGCATGGCAAGGCAAAGCAAGGATTTGTTTGAAATCCTCGTTAGAGGTACATGGCAGTTTACACACTGATGTATGGTACATGACAGTTTATACATTAATGTATGGTAATGACAGTGTACATAAAGATAAAGATGTCCCATAACCTATGTGGTCGTAGAGGAGTGAGGCATCAGAGACCTCAACTTCTCAAGGGGCCAGCATATTGGGGGCGGCGCCCATCTCCTCTCTCTCGCTGCTTTGCCTTCCCTGACCCTAAAGAGGCAGGTAGCCATTTACAGCTGGGTGAACTGGGGGACTGCACTGAAGCCAAGGCGCGAAAACGGTCAACCAGCCAAGTGGTAACCACGCTCGATGCTGCTTAACCTTAGCTGGGGGAAAGCGAGTGCTCTGACCACTGAGTTATCCCGCCCCCCACAGTTTACATATTGATGTATACATCTCAAACTACGAAACAAACTCTGACCCTCACGGTGGAATTACTGAAACAACAATTATCAAGGTTGTTTATCTATAAAATGATTTTGTTGGAGTATAAGAAGTGGATGAATATTTCTGAAACATAAACACAAGAACAACAGGGGTAAGTGGCGTAATCAGTTAAACAAGATAGATAGAGAGAAAGATAGAGAGAGAGAGAGAGAGAGAGAGAGGAGAGAGGAGAGAGAGAGAGAGAGAGATAGACAGACAGACACAGAGAGATAGACAGACAGACAGACAGACAGACACAGATAGATAGATAGATAGATAGATAGATAGATAGATCGATAGATAGATAGACAGACAGACACAGAGAGATAGATAGATAGACAGACAGACAGACATACAGATAGATAGAGACAGACAGACAGACAGTAGGTAGAGAGAGAGATAGACAGACAGATAGATAGATAGAAATATAGATAGAGCCAGACAGACAGACAGAGAGATAGACAGAAAGAGAGACAGATAGATAGACACAGACAGACAGACAGAGATAGACAGACAGATAGATAGATAGACAGGCAGACAGAGATAGAGAGAGACAGACAGACAGACACAGACAGATAGAGAGACAGATAGAGAGAGAGATAGACAGACAGACAGCTAGGTAGAGAGAGAGATAGACAGACAGACATATAGATAGATAGAAATAGAGAGAGAGAGAGAGACAGACAGAGAGACAGACAGATAGACAGAGAGATAGATAGATAGATAGAGAGAGATATAGATAGATAGATAGATAGATAGACAGAGACAGACAGACAGACAGATAGAGAGATAGATAGACAGGCAGATAGATAGATAGGTAGATAGATAGATAGATAGATAGACAGAGACAAACAGACAGATAGAGAGATAGATAGACAGGCAGATAGATAGATAGGTAGATAGATAGATAGGTAGAGAGAGAGAGATAGACAGGCAGATAGATAGATAGGTAGATAGATAGATAGGTAGAGACAGACAGGCAGACAGACAGATAGACAGACAGACAGACAGACAGACAGATAGACAGGCAGACAGACAGACAGACAGATAGATAGATAGACAGACAGACAGACAGATAGACAGACAGACAGATAGACAGACAGACAGATAGATAGATAGATAGATAGATAGATAGATAGATAGATAGATAGATAGATAGATAGATAGATAGATAGATTTTATTTTCATAGATAGATAGATTTTATTTTCAACAGAGGAGAATAGCCTAATGTGTCAGAGCCCCCCTAACTGCTAAATAACTTGCCGTAAATAAGTCTTTAATGATAGAAGCGACAATTATTACAGTCTGTTTCATATGTGACAATTATGGGCAATGTAAGCATCTTCATAGCTCTTGCATCTGTTGCATAGCAATGCATGATTGGGGTTGCGCTGTGCGCTCCGATGATCTGTGTGTTGAAATAATCGCCATCTGCTTACATGTAATGCAACTCTATCCCTTTTCAGTCACCTGCCAGATAGCAAAATGACGAGGGGGGAAATAGCTGTGCGTGCGATTAAGTGCGGTTCTGAAAGCGTGTTTGTCTTATTGTTATTCTTTTATATGCAATAGACACCCTCCCTCCCCCCCACTTCCTCCCCCCCCCCTCCCAGCAAAAATCCAAAACAACACCAACATCAAAAACAAATGTGTCCCATAACCTACAAGGTCGTCCCCGAAAACTACAATCCAAACGAGAAAGAAAGCATATACAAACGATACCTATAGCTTGTGGTTTTTTTTGTGTGTGTTTTGTTTTGTTTTTGGTTGTTGTTGTTGTTGTTGTTGATGATGTTTTGTTTCAGTTATAATGTTGACGGTGTTTTCGGTTGTTTACTTGTTTGTGGTTTTTTGTGTTTTGTTGTGCTTTTTGGTTGTTGTTTGGTTGTTATTTGTTTGTTTGGGGTATTTTTGGTTTGGGGTTTTTGTTTGTGTGGGGGGTGGGGGTTGCTTTTTTCCCTTTTTTCTCACTATTTTTAGTTGGCCCAGGCCAAAAGCTGTGTCAGTTATTGATGTCAGCTAATTGCCAAGGCCTACATTAAAATGTTGTTATGTTTAAAATGTTGTGTTGAGATTGCCTTCAGCCATGACAAGCTCTTAACATAACAACCTGCACTCTCCTTTATAGGAGAAAAAATCCTCTGAAGTCGGAGTATGGCTGCCTATGTGGCGAGGTGTTTGAAAAGAGCCATACACGCAAACTTCTCACGCGGTGTACTTCCTATCTCACAGTGAGTCCCAGGTGGGATGA
>CM054161.1:36260276-36277931 GCA_028751875.1 Rapana venosa
ATAGCTTAGAGCTCACACATTCAACAAGAGCCGCGCTGTGTGTGTGCACCAATTCAGCGCGCGCACACACACCAGGCTGTTCACGTGACTTTGACGTCACAACCCACGTTGTTCTAGGCTAACGGCAGCAACCTCTGTAGTCTACTGGCGTTCTTTCCTTTTTACGCGCGCTCTGACTGACACCAGTCGAAAAAAGAAAGGTGCGCCACCGACCACATGGTCGAATCTTCGGAGGGCTGAATCTCAACAGATCTCTTCATCGAATCTCAACCAAATCTGGTGGTCAGAACTGTCAAACTTAACGAAAACACACCATGGCAGCAGTAGACGACAAAGCTCAAACGGTAGAAATGGACCCTCTGTTCAGTGATGGTAAAAAAGCTGCCAATGATGACAAACCGATACCAGGCCCGACAGCCGCGGGAGAAAGCGCGGTGGACACGGGCGACAAGATCGAGCTGAAGCAGAAGTTGTCCTTAGTGAACGGCATCACCGTCATCGTCGGCAGTATCATCGGCTCCGGCATCTTCGTCAGTCCTAAAGGGGTGTTGGCAGGCACGGGCAGTGTGGGGCTGGCACTCGTGGTCTGGGTTCTGAGCGGCGTGTATTCCATGATCGGCGCTTACTGCTACGCTGAGCTGGGTACCGCCATCGTCAGATCGGGTGCCGATTATGCCTATCTGTTCGAAGCTTTCGGCCCGTTCCTGGCTTTTCTGAGATTGTGGGTGGAGTGTATGATCGTGAGACCCTGCTCCCAGGCTATCGTGGCCCTCACGTTTGCCTATTACGTCATCGAGCCCCTGTTTCCGGACTGTACTCAGCCGGATGATGCTGTTCGGCTTTTGGCGGCTGTTTGTATCTGTGAGTATTTATGTACAGTGTGTGTGTGTGTGTGTTCACGTGGGTCAGTGTGTGTGGTATGTGTGTGTGGTGTTCACGTGTGTGTGTGTGTGTTCACACGTGGGTCAGTAGGCCCTATGTGTGTGTGTGTGTTTCACGTGGGTCAGTGTGTGTGTTCGTTCACGTGGGTCAGTGTGTGTTGTGTGCGTGCGTGCGCGCGTTCACGTGGATCATGGTGTGTGTGTGTTTGTTCACGTGGGACACATGGTGTGGTGTGTATGTGCGCGCGTGAGAGAGAGAGAGAGAGAGAGAGAGAGAGAGAGAGAGAGAGAGAGAGAGAGAGAGAGAGAGAGAGAGAAAGTCAGGGAAACCTACATTATCAGGCTGAGGTCACACGTAAAGTTTATTTTTAAAATTAACGATTCATCTTTTAGAGAACTCCAAGTGAACCAAAAAAAACCCCACATCTCTCTCACAAAGTTCTCTGCATGCAAGACAGATGTTGTGTATAGACCTGTTTGGTTTTTTTCTTCTTCTTCTCGGCAATGAAAATACCAGAGATGGTGGTAGTTGTCTAGCTGTGGCTTAACCTTCCACCTTGTACTTGTGTGTATGTATCCATATGTCAGTGTTTCTGCTGACAGGTTTATGGTGGCGAATGCCAACTACTGTCACTGGACTACATTTTTAACCAGTCCCTCTGACATTCCTCATCCCTCCTCCCTCTATCCCTCCTTTCCCTTGAGTGCGTGCCTGTGTGTATGCATGTGTTTGTGTGTTGATATACTTGTGCTTGCTTTTGTTATTCAGTCAATTTATGTGGCCTTTATATGTGTTTTGTGTGTAGGTGTACGTATATATATAAATATGGATTGCTCATGTTTCCCCCCCCACCCCCCAGGGTTGGCTCTGAGTATCAGTAGTTGACAGTCAGTTTTGCAGACAAGGAACCATACCTGCCTTTCATGCAGCCTAGCATTGTGCTCTTCCAACAATAGAACGTATCTGCCAGACATGCTGCCGTTCGATTGTGGATCACGACGTTAAGGAAGCGGGTTTTGTGTTGTTTGGTTTTTTTAGATGAGAGAGGCGGATGTTATCTTTGTTATTCTTTTGTATCGTGAAACTGAAACCATAGACTGGAAGATAAAGAACAGAAAGAGATGGGGGAGATTTTTGTTCAGAGAGCGAGCGAGCGAGCGAGCAAGAGAGAGAGAGAGAGAAGAGAGAGAGAGAGAGAGAGAGAGAGAGAGAGAAGAGAGAGAGAGAGAGAGATGACCAGGGTCAGGGTGATAAGCATGGAGTCTGGTCACAGTAGCAGATAAACAATACAGACAAGTTATTGTATAGTTGCTGGCAAGCTAGTTTTCAGAGACAAGAGTCATAAGCAGAACAACATACACACGTGCACACGCCCACACACACACACACGCACACGCACACGCACACACACACACCACACTACACTACACACACACACACACGCACACACAGACACACAGACACGCACCCACAGATTTAATGATAAACCTTTTTTTTCCCCCTGTCGTTTTTCTATGGGAACATATGCACAATCTATGGGAACACCGTTACGTGAATATTCACAACACGAAAACTCCAGCAGCCGATACAAGCAGGTATGGCGCTGATACTATAGGCTTCTAGGGGAACAGAGAGTGAGCCACGTGGTCGTAGATCAACATGGCGGCGACCAGTCAGTCAGTAAGCCTACCCCATGACCTGGCAGTGGGGAAGGAAGCCTTATTGATGCATGCGTGGAATGAATGTCGAGTGAACGAACCCTTAGCTGACATATGGTGAGGGCGTACTGACTTAAAATAGTGGTGTGTGGTGTGTTGTGTGTGGGTGTGTGTGTGTGTGTGGAGTGTGTGTGTGTGTGTGGTAAATATTCACCAAAACTGTTTTGTGTGTGTGTGTGATATTCACCAAAACTGTGTGTTTTGTGTGTGTGTGTGTGGTGTGTGTGTGTGTGGTGTTATTGACCAAAACTGTGTGTGTGTGTGTGTGTAATATTGACCAAAACTCTGTGTGTATGTGTGTGTGTGATATTGACCCAAACTCGGTGTGTGTGTGTGTGCTAAGTGAAAGTGGGTGAGGTTTTTTATTTTTAAAGATTGGTGTAGTTTCATTTCTCAGTCTAGTTGTGAATAAACAGGAGTATGAAGTACAACTTAATTTATTCACTCTCTAAAGAGCTCAGGTACATGATCTTGGCGGTTTTCTTTGTTGCATGGGGGGAAAAAAGAAGAAAGAAAAATGTATGAAAGAGAGATATAGTATATATCTGCTGATCGATTTCATCCAGGACTCTGTTTATGGTTTATTTACGTCAACACAAGAGATATAGTATATATCTGCTGATCGATTTCGTCATCCACGGACTCTGTTTATGGTTTATTTACGTCAACACACACACACACACACATCCCCACCCTGAAATCAATATGTATAAGCCCACCACCTGGTAAAGGAAGGAGTGGTAAGATAGACTGACATACCCCCCCCCCCCCCCCCCCTCTACTGACAACCCCCCCCCCCTCTTCCTTGTATCCCCCTCCACCACCACCACACCCACCCCCTGTCTTTTTGTTTTATTAGAAATTTCTGAAGACTCTTATACAAAGAAACCCTACTAATAACCGTCAACAGCGAGTGTTTGGTTTCCCCAAGTTGCCCCCTGTGCTGCGTCAGTGTGTGTGTGTGTAGCCTAGGCTATGAATGAACGTGGTGAAGTTTCTTCAGTGATGATGCAATCACTAGGCTAGGACTGGCATTGTCGGACCCCGGGAACTTTCGCGCTCAGATTTCAGGATATTTTCGGGGTTTTTTGTTTGTTTGTTTGGTGGGTGTGGTTTTGTGTTTCTTCTTTGTCCTGGTTTTGTTAAGTGGTTGTGGGGTTTTATTATTTTTTGTGGGGCGAATGTTGGTTTAAAGGCAGGTTGAGTTAGCTTTTTTATGTTTCTTTGTTTGGATCGGTCTTTAAAAAAACCCGCAACATTCTTTTATTTCGAGGATAATGAAATAAGCATTCATGTGCTTTTTTCCATCCAGTCTCCGTGTGTCTGCAGTTTTGTAAATTTTTGTCATCCGTTCCCGCCGGCACACAAGGGCCTACTCTTCCGTAAAGCGGAACGGGCTGTTACGTGTGCGCAAGATGTTCTGCGTGCGTTCGCACTCGGGACCTCGGTTTATAGTCTCATCCCAAGGACTTTTGGGGTCTTTAGTTCGATGTGTGTGCTCTTACGTGTGGTTGTGTGTGGGGGGGGGGGGGGGGGGGGGCACGCTGTATATAACATGCGTTGTGCGCGCGCACTGCACCACGCGCGGTACTGCGTCACGGGCATTTGCGCCAGCCGCGCGTGTTTTTACCCTACCACTGACCAGGAACCCTTCTTTCCCGGGGCCCCCGCTCAAAGTATTCCCTTCTGAAATAACAAAAAAACCCTGTAGTACTGGTACTTCCAGTACCTTTGGCGGGAACGAAGGAACAGAGAAAGAGGTTGAGAAAAGGAAGGGGGGGGGGAGAGAAGGGAGGGGGGACGAGTAAGAGGGAGACCCGTAAAGAGCTTATGAGCCCTTTTGTGGGTGGTAGAGAGAGAGACAGAGAGACCTAGGTCCTCATAAAGAGCTTATGCGCTTTTCTGTATCACGTTTCTTTGTTCTTTCTTCTCTGGGGCAGAAAAGAAAGAAAGGACAGAGGAAAAGAAAATTTTTTTTTTTTTGGTAAGGAAAAGAAAGTTGGAAGGGGATTAAAGCAAGGTTGTGTTTGTTGTAGAAGCTTAAAAAAAAAAAAAACCTTCCGTTTTTAAAATAGGCCTCCCCAACCTCACTGACTTATTACAAAAAAAAACTTTTTTTCTTCTTTCCTCTTCTTTCTTTTAATTATGAATTTTTTTTTTTAGCGCAGTCAGAAAAAGTCATGAGATGCTGCCGTTTTTTGTTTGGGGGGTGGGGCAGGATTTATAACCAAGCTTAAGGTCCACCCTATTTGCTACCTGCCTTAATGCTGTTTCCTTGAACCACTTGTCCACATCTGTTTATTTATTATCCATCGTTATTCCCTCCCCCCCCCCCCCTCTCTCTCTCTCTCATCTCTCTCTCTCTCCACCCCTCTCCTCTTCTCCCTCTTTCTCCCTATCCCCTCTCTCTCTTTCCCCCTCTCCCCCCCCCTCTCCCTCCCCCCTCTCCTTTTTGTGTGTGTGGGGGTCGGGGGTGGCTCTGAACTTGAAAGAACCAGTGACCCCACCGCGACCTTAGCCCCTTCATCATGTCGCCACAACGCTATCATACATCTGCCAGTAATGTGTTTCCACACCCCTCCCCCCTCCTCCCGCGACCTCCCCCCCCCCCACCCCCTTCCCTGGAAGCATGTGCGGCGCGCTGTTTTGCTATGCTTTGTGTGTGAGGTGGGTATAGTGCGCGTGTGTGGTGTGTGTGTGTATGCGTTTGTGTATGTGTGGTGTGCGTAATGCGCGTGGTGTGTGTGTAGTGCGTGCGAATGCGTGTGTGTATGTGTTGTGTGTATGCGCGTGTGTGTGTGTGTGTGGCGCGCGCGCGTGCGTTTGCTAGTGATGGTAGTGTGCACAGCACTCCTTCCAAAGTTCCCTCCCGCCCCCCCCCCCCCCCCCCCCCCCCGCCCCTTCCAACACACACACTCCACACCCCAACCCAAAAAAAACACGGTTGTGTTTGTTACTTGCTTGTTTTGCTCTCTCCGGGTTCAACAGGTGTGAGGGGGGGGGGGGGGGGGGGGGGGGGGGGGGGGGGGGGGGGTTTAAAAAGTGTTTTTTCCGCTGACTGATGAGGGAGTGGTGTTCTGCATGGTCGTGGTGATGAATGTACACCTCTACTAAGTAGCGGGATTGTGTAGTCTTGGTGAAGCCACGCGCGAAATGAGTAGCATAGTCGAGTCGGTCCCCCTGCACGCGCGTGAGTGGAACGAAACGAGCACACGTGCTCGTGCGCCGGTAGGTCCGCCGTCTATTGCTGTTAGGTTTATTCTCCTGTTCAGTGTGTTTGTAATCCTCTAGGTTTATTCTCCTGTTCAATTTGTCTGTAATCCTCTAGGTTTATTCTCCTGTTTGTAATCCTCCATACCCCAAAAAGGGGTGAAAGGAATTGGATCTTGAATCTTGAATCTGCACGCTCTTTCGGTAGCGCTTTGTGTATGTGTGTTTGTGTGTGTGTGTGTGTTTGGTGGTACTGAAGTACGTCTGCAAGTTGACCGTTGACCACTGCTAACGGGGAAGGCACACAAACAGGCCACTAACTTTTAAGCCGATTATGATAAGCCAGCGGGATTCTGGGGTGGTGAGGAAAAATCCCTGCCTTTCCAGGTGCCCCAGAAGGTAGAGATGGCTAGGTGTTTGGCGGGGTGGGGGGAGACTGGGCTAAATTAATGCGAGTGGACAGGTACACTGCTTATGTCGTTTTTGCCCCCAAGCTGGGTTTAGTGTGTGTGTTGTGTGTTGTGGATGGCGTACACTTAACACGCACACACGGTACGTGCAGGCCCGCGCAGGCATGAGCGTAGACACACGCACAACACACATACACACACACAACACACACACACACACAACACACACACAAAGGCGTGTGCTTGCGCGCGCCTGCAAATTGTGTGTTGTTGAGTGTAAGCTAAAAAAGGCACACACATACAATCACACACACACACACTCTCACGACATGATCACACACACACCACACACACACGACACACACAACCTCTCTCTCTCTTTCCACACACCACCACGCTATACACACACCACAACACACACACACCACAACACACAACACACACAACACACACACACCACACACACACCGCTCAACACCATACACACACATACACACACATTAATTTTATATACAACACAACTTACCCCCCCCCCCCCCCCCCCCATCCCATCCCCCCCCGCCCACTTCCCCACTTACACACAAAAGGGCAGACAGCCGAGCAGGACCCCCCCCCAAAAAAAAACATCAGAAGAGCGTGAGGCAGTAGCCCTAGCCTATCGTGTTTCTGAGGATTGCATCAGCATGTATCGGTTGAGTGGGGACAGAATAAGAGAGGGAGAAGAGACAGAGAGAGAGACAGCTGGCTGCCTTGCGACACAGTCCGTCAGTCAGTCCGGCCAGGCCTGGCCGAGAGGTGGTGATCTGATCCAGCCTGTTTCCGGCAGAAACCCCTGTGTACACACACACACAACACACACACACAACAATTCAGGGAAGGGTAGAGAAAAAAGCTTTTCTTCTTTCGTGGCGAATCTCTCTCTCACACACACACGCGCGCCGCACACACACACGACACTACACCAAATTGTGGCTTTGGATGTCCTGTGACCTTTCCCATCCTCTCGGTTTATATGCCCACATCCTGTTTTGACCAGCCCTTACACGAAAAGCAAGCAAGTCCACCATGCCCCTTAGACATTTTTTCAATACGCGCGCGTGCACCTCAAGAACGCACCTATGTAACAATGTGCATTTTTGTTTTGGGCGGGGGGGGTGGGGGGGGGGAGGTGGGAGAAATGAAGCCTGATTTTGTATGTAAGCCCGCGCGCGCGAGCATCACACAACGTACACACACACGGGCCGCAGCGCGATGCGCGCTAGAGCACAAGGAAGCGCACAGCAACATAAAAAGTGTATCCACGGCATGTCAGATTTCCTTAATTATTGCTACCATGACAGAACACACACACACACACACGTACACGTGTGCACATTTCTTACGTTGGGGGCACACGGAAACGCTCAACAGTATAAAAAGTGTATATCCATAGCACGCCAGATTCAGTTTATTACTAGTAGAATAACAGGAAAACACACACAACAAACACAACAACACAACACACACAGCACACACACAGCACACACAGGACCCACACACACACCACACACACAACACACACAACACAACACACAACACACACACACACACACCACACACACACTAGAGCTGATGCAACACCGCCGTCATGATTAACAGACCCAAGTGCAGGGCATTGGCTGATGCAAGCCCCGGATTAACGGGAGCGATTTCTTCTTTCCCATTTTATACATATCCCCTTCCCGCTCTTCATACGATTTTCGTCATCTCCTGCAGCACTCACGTCAAAGGGTTTACCTGTTGGCGGCCTGGAGGGGGGGGGGGGGGGGGGGGGGGGGGGGGGGGGGGGGGGGGGGGGGGGGGGGGGGGGGGGGAGGGGGGAGGGGGAGGAGCAGGAGGAGGAGAGCAGTTTGCTAATGGCATTTTCAACGGATGACAGAGTGTTTCCCGCATAATTCTTATATACATCGGCTGTGTCAGTTGACTTTTCGTGCGTGTATATATATATATATATATATATAATAAAAATATATATATATAATATATATACGCATGAACGCATAACGCATGCATGTATTGGCTTTGTCAGATGTTGCGTGTTTTCTCTGGTTTGCTGTTTGTTGGTTTTTTGTTAGTTGTTGTTGTTAGTACTGTCTCTTTCTCTCTCATCCCTCTCTTTCCTCTCTTTATTTCTTTCTTTCTTTCTTTCTCTGTCTACCTCTCATTCTCGCTTTCTTGCCTCTCTCCTCTCACTTTCTTTCCTCACTCAGTTACTCACAACACACACACACACACGCACAACCCCCCCAACACACACACCACACACACACACAACAGTCCACACACACACTACACCACTACATAATCACACACACACACACACAAACACACACACACAGGGGGACGGGACAGCCTGGTGGTTGCAGTGATGTATTCGTGATCTGCTGACCCGGGTTCAAATCTCGTTCAAGAGGATTTTTTCCTCTGGAGTTAACATCAGTGCCGACTCCTCTCTCTCCAAAAGTCCTTCGGATGAGACTATAAACCGAGGTCCCGTCTGCGAACACACGCAGAACATATAGGGCACACTTTAAAACCTGTTCAGCTTTTCGGAAGAGTAGGACATTGTGTGCCTATGGGAATGGATGGCAAAATTTACAAAATTGCACACACACGGGGACTAGATGGAAAAAAAGCACATGAGTGCTTATTCCATTATCCTCGAAATAAAAGAATTTAAAAAAGAAATACACACAGTCACACACAAACACAGTCACACACACACAGTCACACACACATACACACACGAATTCACACACACACTCAAAACACACACACTCACACATCACACACTCCCCCCCCCCCCCCCCCCCCCCCCCATCTCTCTCTCTCTCCCTCCCCCATTCATTATCCTCGAAATAAAAAGAATTGTGATTTGTCTCTCCCTCCTCCCCACCCCCTCCCTCTCCCCCCTCCCCTCATCCCCCCCCCCCCCCCCCCCCCCCCCCCACCACCCACCCCTGCATCAACCATTAGCACCTCTCTGCGCAAAACTGACCCACCAGACCGAGCCCGGTGCTTCAAAACAAACAGAACCTCCATCCCCACCGTGTTATAACTATATATACGCACATTGCTACTAGTACTACAAGACCGCGCAAACAGATTTTATTGACCCCCTTTAGTTGGCAGCACGGACAAAAACAAAGCAAGCCAAGGTTCGCATTATGCGAACTAGAGGGGAAAGTTTTTGGGAAAAGTTGACTCTCTCGATCAGCCCAACCGCGCCACTCCCCCCCCCCCCCCCCCCCCCCAAAAAAAAAACAAACAAAAAAAAAAAAAAAAACACACACACAAAAAACCCCCACCCGTAAAACTGAAATCCCTAACCCAACAAAAGAGTTGACTACAAAGCCATAGATCATAAAATCGGTCGTGGGAGTGATCAATGGTTAAAAGATCAATAGCTATAGATTCGAAAGTGGGCGTTTTTTTGCGCATTGACTGATTGAGGATGGTGTGGTGGTTTGGGGGTGGTGGTTTTTTATCGGTGTTGGGTTTTGTTGACAAAATTAAAATGGTGGTTTGGGGTGAGTCAGTGTGTCTGTTTTGTCAGGTTGCTGAAAAAGGGAAGAATACAGGCGAGAGGAGGGTGGAGGGAGGGAGGGGGACGATTTGAAAACGACAGAACGGGTTGTTTGTTCTTAGTGTCAGTCGTAGTTTGATTTGACTGTGTGCAAGGAAAGGGGGGGGGGGGGGGGGGGGGGGGGGGGGGGGGGGGGGGGGGGGGGGGGGGGGGGTGGGGGGGGTAGGGGAGGGGGGGGGGGGGGGGGGGGGGGGGGGGGGGGGGGGGGGGGGGGGGGGGGGGGGGGGGGGGGGGGGGGGGGGGGGGGGAGGGGGGAAGGGGGTGGGGGGGGGGGGGGGGGGGGGGGGGGGGGGGGGGGGGGGAGGGAGTGTGGAGAGTGTCACTTGCGCGCGCGCGCTCGCGCGCGTGTGTGTGTGTGTGTGAGTGAGAGAGTCTGTTGTGTTTATGTATTTTTCTTTTATTCTTATATATCGATAATGGAATAAGCACTTATGTGCTTTTTTTTACATCCAGTCCCCGTGTGTATGCGGTTTTGTAAATTCTTTCATCTGTTCTCACCGGCACACAATGGCCTACTCTTACGAAAGGATTTAACGAGTACGCAAGATGTTCTGCGTTGTTGTCAAGATTGTTTGTGTGTGTGAGGAGAGAGAAAGAGAGAGAGGGATAGTAGAAATCTGTCCCATCAAAACTTAATGCAAGCATCTCCCCCATCCATTAATTACTTAAAGCTCCCAACTGACTACGACGATAGCAGTGGTAGTCGCGGAATCACTCAGTGAAATTACCCCTCAGGAATAGAGACCGTTCTTATGCCTCCCCCCTGCCAACCTAGGACAGCTCCCTCCCCCCATCATTCAGTCAGCTAACCATGCCTCCCTGCTGAAGATGTGGAAGTTAGATCACCTGAGAGTCCTGGAGTGGATAAGAAATTGAAAGTGGGGTTGTCTTGAGACTGGACGTGAGGATCGCATTATATTATTTTATTTCAGGGAATGTTTCTTCCCGTATTTCAAGAAACTTGATGAGGGATTTGCATGATGGGGATTTGAAGAATGATCTAGTGGAATTTGCAGCCTGGTTTTGAATACAGGGACATAGATATACGTTTTAGTAATTTTATATATCTCTTTGGATGAGGGTGAGTGTGATGGTTTATGTGAATGCGTATTTGGTTTTGAAACCGGATACATTTTCTACATGTCCTTTCATTAATAAAAATTTTAAAAAAGATTCGTTGACATCCGGGCCCAAGAAATGCAAACATTACCAAATGTGGATGTTTTATTTAAACGTACTTTATTCTCTCAGTCAAAATGTCTAATGTCATCATCGACAGTGATAAGAGTACCCTGATCAACAGTAAGCTTGATGTGTGTACAATTCTTGACAGTATGGTCCCAGTTGCTCTACCAAGTCCTCAACCAAGTACTTGTTTGAATAGGATCTATCCATAATAATCCAGAACCACCACCACCACTCTTCCCTCTGCCATGTTGATGCCTTTAACTAGGGGGAATTGAGCCAATAACTTTATATAGTCGTCCACAGGCCATTGGACTACCCACTGTTTCAAGGCTGCCCGCCAGTTGTGTGTGTGTGTGCACTTTGATGATGAAGGTGGTGTAGTAGAGTGAAGGGGGGGTGTGTGTGGAGAGGTTTAGTCTGGCTAGAGCTCAATCGGCTTTGCTGTCAGAACTGTAAGCAGCTTGGTGCGGTGCCCATGGCATTGTTTTTTCCCGTGACTGACTGAGCGTCCTGTGACAGTGGCCCATGACAATCTGTCCCCTGATTCATAAAATTATGTCCTGTGGTACAGTTTTGCGCGACAAAGTGAGCCATAGCAAAGTGTTCCTTTCCTTGACAAGCGCTGCTGCGTGGTGACAAACCATCCTGTTATGTATGATCAGAAAGTAATCCAAGGAGGGTGACAGGACGGTTAAGACGTTCAGCTGTCTAACAAGAAAACCGTAGGGTTCTGGATTCGGTTCCCAGCCTTGCCCTTTCTTCTCAGTTTGATGGGAAAATTGAAGTGAATGTCATCTTTTTAAGAGGAGACTAAACAGTCAGACCTGTGTACTTACTGAGGTATACACATCAAAAGAATCTAATGACACGTCACTTGACAGAACGTTGCATGACGCAAAGTAATCGATATCATAGTGTCTGATGACAAAGGGATCCACTTAGGACTGTGACAAACTTTTGTCATGAGACAGAGAATCCGTGACAAAGCATGCCATGACAAAATGTCCCTAGTTAAATTGATCGGTGGCACAAATTATCCGTGATGAAGTGTATCATGACATTATGTCCCTTATCAAATTAATCCCTGACACAAATGAGCTGTGACAAAGTGTACCATGACTCGACAGTGTGTCGTTTATCAAATTGATCCATGACAAAAATTATCGTGACGAAGTGTCCCATGACAATGTGTCCCTTATCAAATTGATCCGTGACAAAAAAATATTCGTGACGAAGTGTCTCATTGCAGAGCGTTCCACGTTAAATAGATCCGTGACACAAAAGTGTCCAGTGACCTGACTCTTGTCTCTTCTTTCTCCCTCTTTGTTAAGTGTCTCTTGTTAAATTGATTTGTGACACAAAGTGTCTGGTGACGAAACAGTCCCGACAAAGCGTCTCGTCATAAAATGTCGTGGACCCCTGTAGACACACAGTGTGTCCAGTGTCGAAATAATCCGGGGACTAAGGGTTCCATGCGTGGCTGCCTCCATTAATTAATAATACAGCGGTGGGTCCAGGGCCGTTGTTCCATCGGTACTTGGAAGACTTCTTTCAGTAATGGTGAACTAACACTTGTTTGCCTGTGCCTCTGTCTCTCTGTCTCAAACATTTCGAGTTCTCTGTCTCGGTCTCGCTCTCTCTCTCCCTCCCTCTCTCTCTCGTGACCTTTTTATAACCTCATCATCACTGTATCACTCTGTCTGTCTCTCTCTGTCTGTCTCTTGTCTGTCTCTCTTGTCTGTCTGTCTGTCTTCGTCCTCTCTCTCTCTCTCTCTCTCTCTCTCTCTCTCTCTCTCTCTCTCTCCTCCCTCCCTCCCTCCGTCCCCCATCCTCCTTCTCTTAATTCTCTCTTGTTAATTATTTTGTTGGTCCGGATTTCTGTCTGTATCGTATGTAGTTTGCAGTTGGCGTCGCTGGAATCATGAGTGGTTGAGCACATTTTTGGCGGGACCTTTTTCCCCCCTCCCCTCTTCATACCCTCCTCATGGTCAGGCGAGAGAAAGAGAGAGAGAGAGAGAGAGAGAGAGAGAGAGAGAGAGAGAGAACAATGAACAGGAAAGCCATGAAATCTGGCAAAATGTGATTATCACCCCTCGTTTATTAGGGGCTGTGATCTTGCATTCATGAATAATCAGTCATGTGACTCCTCAGTGTGTGCTAGATTATCATTTTCTCGCCTCTCTGTGTGTGCGCCAGCGCGCGCGCGTGTGTGTGAATATAGTGCGTGTGGCGCGTGTATGTATGGCAGTAAGTGTGTGTGCACGCACGTTGTTGTTTGTGATTGCTTGCTTGTGAGAGATACACAAGAGAGATAGAGAGCGAGAGAGAGACACACAGAGCGAGAGAGAGACACACAGAGAGCGAGAGAGAGACACAGAGCGAGAGAGAGAGAGACACACACACACTCAGAGAGAGAGAGACACACACACCACACACTCAGAGAGAGAGAGAGGAGAGACAGGCAGACAGACAGGCACTCACAGAGAGAGAGAGGAGACAGGCACTCAGAGAGAGAGAGAGAGAGAGAGAGAGAGAGAGAGAGAGAGAGAGAGAGAGAGAGAGAGAGAGAGAGAGACAGGCACTCAGAGAGAGAGAGAGAGAAGAGACAGGCACTCAGAGAGAGAGAGAGAGGAGACAGGCACTCAGAGAGAGAGAGAGAGAGAGGAAGGAGAGAGAGAGAGAGAAGAGAGGGAGAGCGACTGAGACTGAGAGAGCACCAGTGCAGGTAAGCTACAGGTAAAGGATGGGATGGTGAGGGGATTGGCTGTGTCGCTGGCTGACAGAAGTCGGAACAGGTGGTAAGTAGCAATACAAAGCCTGGCACCGGCAGACACACAGACAGACAGACTGACAGACAGACAGACAAACTGCTTTATGCCAGCAGCAGAAGCTGTCGTCGTGTGGAGACCAATCGATAGCTTATGTCACGATTTCCTTCCGTCCCCTGTTTTCACTCCCCGTACTTCGCACGTTATAGTACGTTTTGTTTCCGTTTATAAACCCTGGGAGGTAGGTGTTGCTGTTATATTATATTATAGGCTAGTTGTCGTTGAGCAGCTAAGAAGGGCGCGCGCGTGGACGTACTTTTTTGTGTGTGTGTGTGTGTGCGTCGCTCACACTCACACACATGCTGGCATGTGCGCGTGGACGTACTTTTTCGCGCGCGCTCACACTCACAGACATGCTGACATACGCTTATACACAAACTCACTCACACACATACATACACACACGCACGTACACACACACACACACACACACACACACACACACACACACACAATTTGCGGGCCCGCGCAGGCATGAGCATAGACACGCGCATACACACACACACACACACACACATATGCTGGCATATGCGCGCTCGCACTCACAGACACACTCACACACATATAGAAGAAAGGGGTGTGTGCCTCCCGGTTTGCTATTCCTGAATAGAAACGGTGCCTGTGCTATCTTTCTGTGCTCTAGCTTACAACTTGTACTTCGAACGGTTTGTTTTTTTTGGTTTCTGGCTTTTGTGGACCTGAGTGATATTAGGTTGTATAGAAGCTGTGTGTGTACACGTGTGTGTGTACACGTGTGTGTGTACACGTGTGTGTGTGTACACGTGTGTGTATGTGTGTACACGCGTGTGTGTGTGTGTACACGTGTGTGTGCGCACGTGTGAGAGTGTGAAGGAGGGGTGGGGGAGAGATTCAGAGAGAGAGAAATGTGTGGGATTGTAATGTTGATAAAGTGGTGGTGGTGGTTGTGTGTATGTATGGTGTGCGCGTGCACGTGTGTGAGAGGGAGGCGAGCGGAGGGGTTGTACATGTGAACGTATGCTGAAGAATAAAGCCTAATTATGATAATGAAACAAGCTAATTATGCAGGATAAGATTTTATTGGTTGGCTGATGTGACAGATGTCTGACCACCCGATACACAATCCCCCCCCCAAAACATCGACTTTTTAAAGTACCAAAAACAATTTTGTTTTATGATGTATAAAGTATTCAACAACACTCTTCTAACTAACAGTTTGTGAGCGGGCGAACCCCCGCAGTTCCCAACTCACACTCTACAAAATCAGTGAGAGAAACTTCATTCAAAAACGGAAAAAAACAAAACCCACCCCAAAACAGCAGAATTGTCCCTGTACCGATATCCGGAACGAAACTTATGTTGACCAGTGCAGAAATGCCTTTGAACACATCACGCAGCACACACAATAGTCTTGGCAGCAGACCTATTGCATCAGCCTACACCTATTCACCTTCACGAACCCCCCCCCCCCCCCCCCTTCCCCCCATGTGCTCTACTTTACTTACTTACTTCCCCTCTTCCCCACTTGCTACTGGTAGGGCTAAGCTTCTCCTGGCCTGTTCACTCCCTCCCTTCGCAACCCCCAACCCTTCCGCTACAAGATGAAGGTCAGTGGTGCGGCCTCGACAGTAGCACAGTAGCGGACGTTGGAAAGGGTGAAATGGAGGTCAGAGCTTTTGTCCTAAACCACCCACCCACTCTCCCTTCCTTCCTTTCTCCCCCTTTCTCCTCCCTCCTCTCTTTTCTCCCCTGTCTCTCTCTCTCTCTCTTCTCTCTCTCTCTCTCTCCTCTCTCCCTCCTATCTCTCTCTCGTCTCATCTCTCTCTCTCTCTTCTCTCTCTCTCTCTTTCTCTCTCTCTCTCTCTCTACTTTCTTCCCTTATCCTCGATATAACAATAAATGAATTTTTAAAATCTCTTTTTTTGTTCACACACACACACACACACCCTCCCTTCTCTCTCTCTGTCCCTCCCTTCTCTCTCTCTCTCTCTCTCTCTCTCTCTTCTCTCTCTCTCTCTCTCTCTCTCTCTCTCTCTCCCCCCTCCCCTTCCCTTCCCTTCCCTTCCCTTATCCTCGATATAACAGAATAAATGAATTTTTAAAATCTCTCTTTTTGTTCACAACACACCCTCCCTCTCTCTCTCGCTCTTCTTGCACTCTCTCTCTCTCTATCTGCTCTCTCTCTCTCCTCTCTCCTCTCTCTCTCTCTCTCTATCTCTCTCCTCTCAACACTCTCCCCCACCTTCTCTCTCTCTCTCATACCCTTTTCTCTCTTCATCCCTTCTCCTCTCTCTCTCTCTCTCTCTCTCTCCCCTCTCTCATCTCTCTCATCTCTCCTCTCTCTCTCGTCTCTTAAGTTGAAGTTTGAAGGATTGGGGAGGGGGGGGGGGGGGGTGTTAAATAAGAAAAGAATTGAAAAAGAAATGTTTCACAAAATTCAAACAAGTGAAGATTCCGTGCCTGTGAAGATATTACGCGTCGTAGACATTGTTTTCAGCTCAGAAATTAAAAAAAAAAATCTTTGAGTTAAGAAATAAATAATATAAAAGACAGGTCATACAATGATGAAAGAGCTGTTTAAAAAAAAAAAAAAAGAAGAAGAAGAAGAAAGGCTTGACGTAAGAATGAAGAAGCTGGCATCAAACAGACTCGGAAAAGACGTCAAACCATTTTTTTTAAGGGGGAGGGGGGGGGGGGGGGGGGGGGGGGGGGGGGGGGGGGGGGGGGGGGGGGGGGGGTGGGGGGGGGGGGGGGGGGGGGGGGGGGGGGGGGGGGGGGGGGGGGGGGGGGATGGGTTGAAAGGGGGTGGAGGGGGGGGGGGGGGGGGGGGGAAGGGGAGGAAGGATAGAGGGAGGAAAAATCGAGAGGGGAGGGGCGTGGATCGATGTTGCAATACAATCAACAACAACAAAAAAGGAGGAGGAGGGGATTAAAATTGACTAGCTTTTAAATAAAATCAATGTCTGCCGGACAGTTACGCAAAATAATCAGGAGTGGTTTTGTTGTTGTTTTTGTTCCTCTGCAACAAGAGCTTTCAGGTTCACCAGTGGTGAGATTTTGCGTATGCGACCGTTTTTAACCCACCATTAAGGTAGCCGCATTCCGACTTCGGGGAAAAAAATGATCATTGATTTCACAGCATAATTATTAAGAAAGAGAGGTAGGTTTTGCTGTCAGCCCTTACGGGAAAGCTTTACGTTAAAGGGAACAAAAAAATGGAGAGAAGAATGTGGTGTGGTGGTGGGTGGTGGGGGTGGGTGGGGGGGGTGGGTGTGAGAGAGAAGAGAGGGGAGAGAGAGAGAGAGAGAGAGGTGTAGTGTGGGTGGTGAGGAAGAGAGGGGAGGGGGGGGGGATATTTCGAGATGCTAAAAAAAAGCTGGCAAGGGAAATGTTGGGGAGGCGAGGAGGCGAATGAAAGAGCATGAGAAAAACGCGAAGCATACCTCTTACAAAAATAGTCGTGAAAGCAATGTAGGCTGGTTTTCTCTTCTAGCTGTCTCTCTCTCCTCTCCTCTTCCTTCCCCTTCCTCCTCCTCCCCCTCCCCCTTTTTTTCCCCCCCCCCCGGGCCCCCTCTCCCCTCCCCTTTTTTCCTCCCCCCCTTTTTTTTTTTCTCCTCCCCCCCCCCTTTTTTACCCCCCCCCCCTTCCCCTTTACCCCCCCCCCCCCCCCCCCACCCCCCCCACCCCCAACCCTTCCAAAACCATCCCTTAAAAACCCAACTCAACTTCGGGGAAAAAAAAACCCCAAAAAAACCCCCCCCCCCTTTTCAATCCCCTTTTCCCTCCCTTTTTTAAACCTTTCCACCAACCCTACG
>CM054161.1:36278431-36290931 GCA_028751875.1 Rapana venosa
TTTCTTCTCTAGACATTTGAAACCCAACGCCTCCCCCTTTAACCCCCCTGTAAAGGGCCGTGACACCCGTTCTGTCTCTCACGTGCCGCCACGGGTTAAGATATGCACATTGCCCTGTAATTTAAAAACGCTTTTGGCGTGCGAAAGAGAGAGCGTGTATGATTTTTTTGTAAAAAGTTCCTGCTGTTCAAAACCCCTACCCCCCCCCCCCCCCCCCACCCCACCCCCCGTCCCCCCCCCCCTCCCCTCTCCCGCCCTCGCCTTTCGACAGATTTCTAAATTTACGTCTCTGGACTTTTCCGAGTGTCTATTTCCCCGTCTCGTTTGACACACACACACACAAAAACCGCACAAACACACACCACACAACACACACAACTCTCTCGTGCGCGCGCACAACACACACACAACCACACAAAAACCCAAACACACACACCACACCAAAAAAAAAAATTTAATGTGTGCGTTTAAAGGGGTTTTATTGTATATTCGTACGGTATGAATCCTTCCTTGGGGTATAAAGGTTAGATAGAAATTTTTTTTTTATTGTGTTTTTTTTTAAAATTAAAAATGCTCGCAAATCTGCCACTTTCAAAATTGAAATTTTCTCTTTTCTCTCTCTCCTCTCTCCTCATCCTCTCCTCTCCCCCCCCTCTCTCTCTCCCCCCCCCATCCCCCCCTCTCTCTCTCCTTTTCCCCCACACCATACAGTCCCCTTCCTCCGTCTCAGCACCCAACACACCCCTCTCTCTCTCTACCCCTCTCTCTCTCAAAACACAACCACAGTCAAATCTCTCTCTCTCTCTCCCTCCCTTCTCTCTCCTTTTTTCACACACATACAGTCCTCTCACCCGTCTCACGCACACCTACACACGTCTCTCCTCTCTACTCTCCTCTCTCTCTCACACACATACACACACTATCCTCTCCTCTCTCCTCTCTCTCTCCTCTCCTCCCCCCCCCCCTCCCCCCCCAACACACACACACACACACACCCCCAACCACACACACAACACACACACACACACACAACTCCTCTCCTCCTCTTCCCTTTCTCCATTCCACTTCTCCCTCCCCCTCTCCCCCCCTTTTTTCTCCTACCTTCTCCCCCCCTCTCTTCTCCCCCTCTCCCTCCCCCTCTCTTCCCCCTCCCCCCTCCTCTCCCCCCCCCCCCCCTACTCTTCTCTCCTTTTTCCCCCCCCCCCCCCCCTCTCTCCTCTAAAAGGGGACCCTTAAATCGATTATAACACACGCCATGACAGTACAGGCGGGGGGGGGGGGGGGGGGGGGGGGGGGGGGGGGGGGGGGGGGGGGGGGGGGGGGGGGGGGGGGGGAGGGGGGGGGGGGTGGGGGGGGGGGGGGGACTGTGGTATGGATGATGGGTGGGTGGGTGGATGGACGGAACGTTTTGGAGGAGACCAGGATTTGTGTCACAAGGAGAGACCCATAAGAGGATTGGGTTTGCTCCTCCTCCTCCTCCTCCTCCAATCCATCCTCCTGCTCTCCAGTCTTCTTTTTTTCGTGTGTGCAAGCTCTGACTGACTGGCTGGCTGACTGACTGACTGTCTGTCTCACTGTCTGTCTGACTGACTGTCTGTCTCTCCCTCTCGCTCTCTTATCTCTCTGTTTCTCGCTCTCTCTCTCTCTCTCCTCGTCTCCTCCTCTCTCTCTCTCTCATCTCTCTCTACCCCCCCCCCCTCTCTCTCTCATCTCTCTCTTCTCTCTCTTCTCACTCAACCCCCCTTCATTATGGTCCCATGGCCTTTTTTGAATAAATCATCGATTCGTATCTCTCTCTCCTCTCCTCCTCTCTCCTCTCTCTCTCCCCCTCTCTCTATCCTCTCCTCCCCTCATCTTCTTTTCTCTCTCACTCTCTCCACTCTCTCTCGCTCTCTCCTCTCACTCTCTCGCCACCTCTCTCTCTCTCCTCTCGTCTCTCTCTCTCTCTCTCTCTCTCTAACACACACACGTTTTTGGTTTTTTTCTCCTCGTGTTTTGTTTTCTATCTAATAATTTCATTGATTGTTTTGATGTATTATGTTGATAGATTACAAGGACAGATTGTAAAGAGGAAGCCTGGCCTAAATCTTCATCCATGCGTAATACTATAAAAATATCTTAATTTAATTTATTTATTATACCTCTTCCCCCCCCCCCCCCCCCCCCTTCTCTCTCTCCCCTTCCTGTTTACCAAGTGTGTTATTTCTCTCTGTCTCTCTCTCTCTCTCTCTCTCTCTCTTCTCTTCTCTTCTCTCTCTCTCTCTCTCTTTTCTGCTGTGCACTTTGTTCTTGTATTTCCGGTTGGTCTGTCCCTCGCCCCCCCCCCCCCCCCCCCCCCTATTTTTCCTCCGTCTCACTTCCTGTCCTCTGTGTGTGTGTGTTGGGGGGGGGGGGGGTGGAGGAGGAGGGTGTGTGTCCCCAATCTCTCCCTATCTCCTCTGTCTCTGTCTGAAGCAGCGCTACAGCCTTTTCTATTTTATTAGTCAGGTAGTAAGTAAACTAGCAAGAGGAGACAGCGCATGAGAAACACACACACACACACACTCGTACGCACACACGCTCGCACCACGCACACACGCATACACACACACACGCGCCTCGCACGCACGCACGCACACATACACACACACACGCACGCACGCACACGCGCGCGCGCGCGAGAGAGAGAGAGAGAGAGAGAGGGGGTGGGGGTAGGGAGTAACAGAGAGCTATTTGAGGGAAAATGCGGCTTTCTGTTTCATCTTTGCATTCGGCAGATAGTACACATATAATGAATGATATATTATAATTATGCGCGCGAGCACGCGCCGAGGCTGTGATCTATGAGTGTGCGTGTATAGAGTGAACAGTATCCCCCCTTTTTTCTCTCTCTCTTTCAAGTGAAATGGAAAGACGAAACACAAGTTTTTAAAAAAAAAGGAGAAAAAAAAAGAAAATATGAACATTGTTACGAGGGTTACTTTGACTTATCCCTCTTGGATTCTCTGGGGCAACATAGGGCCGCAACCACAAAGTAAAAATGAACGAAATGAGCAGCAAAATGATATTCATCCAGCTTTGCCGGTTTTTTTTTGGTTATATTACTTTTTTTTTTTTAAATTAAAGCTATCTCAAACTTGATAGTATTCTTCATTGCAGATCTTTTCTGATACGGATTCTATTTCGACTTATCATCGAAGCCGGAATGCGGCTACCTTAATGATGGTATATAATCATAAGCAAAATCTCACTATTGATGAGTTTTGTACTTAAGCTGAGGAAAGAGAAGGAAAAAATAGAAATAGAAAACGCACCAACCAACGAAACCAAAACGGAGACTTTGAACTATTTGTTGGGCGCATCTGACTGATACTAACCTCAGTATAACAAGAGAGAGAGAACTCGAACTCGAACTCGAAATGTTTATTGAGAGTAAATGGATAAGCACAGGGCTTCTTTACACCATGCTCTCACAAACAAACAAAAAAGAAAAAGAGAAGAAGAAAAAGACGAGAGAGAGAGATATATATGAATTGAATTGAATGAATTTTATTTAAAGAGGGTTATGGCATAAGCAAACGTGGTTTTTTTTTTTACAACCAGCCCTCTGGGCAAAAGAAACACCGAAAACTGCACACAAGAGAGAGCGAGAGAGACAGACAGACAGACAACAGGTAGACAGAGAGGAGAGAGAGAGGGGGGGGTGGAGAGAAGGGAGGGAGAGAGAGAGAGAAAGACAGAAGAGACAGACAGGAGACAGACAAGACAGAACAGACAGGATAGAATCCACTATAGAATGACATTGTACAAGCTAGAGAAGAGAAGGAAAAAAATGAGAAAAGAAAAACGACACCAACCAACCAAGACCAAGACCAAAAATACACCAAGCACTTCGAACTAAAATTAATGATAACAAGGGCTTACTCTTATCACCCAGCCTCACCAACAAACAAAAAGAAAAAAGATAGAAAAAAAGACAGAGAGGAGAGAGACGAAACAATAATTGAATGATTTTATTTAAAGAGGGTATGGCATCCCCAAGCCAAACGTGGTTTTTTTTACAACCAGCCCTCTGGCAAAAGAACACCGAAACTGCACACAAGAGAGAGCGAGAAGGAGACAGACAGACAGGTAACAGAAGGGAGAGAGAGGGGGGGAGAAAAGACAGAGAGACAGCAGACAGTAACAGAGAGGAGAGAGAGGAGGGAGAGAGAGAGAAAGACAGAAAGGAGACGACCCGGAACAGACAGACAGAACAACAGACAGACAAACCCCCAGCATCTCCACATCGTCCCGGCGATTTCAAATTCCAATGACAATCAAGTTACTGCAGATTTAGAACTCTTTTCCCTCTTCCCCCCCCCCCCCCCCCCCCCCCCCCCCCCATAAATCATGATAGGATTGGGTTCGTTTGGGGGCTGGGGGGGGGGGGGGGGGGGGGGGGGGGGGGGGGGGGGGGGGGGGGGACACCTCCTCCACCCCACCCAAAACCCCATATGCCTCTCCACCTTTTTTTTTTGATAATAAAATACCCCATTCACTCCATCCTTCCATCTTACACCTTCTCCCCCTTTGCCCTTGCGGTTCTTTTTAACAGCTCACGTTAATAAACTTTAAAAAAGGGCATGTGGTTCACGCGGGGGGTTTTGTGTGGTCGGGGGGATATTGTTGGGATTTTTGCATAAATGGTCAGGGTAAAATTCTACGCCTGGTTTCAGTGATCACTAAAGAGATTTGGTTTATGTTGTGTTTGGGGTTGGGGGGGTGTGTGTTTTTGGTGATGTTGGTTGGTGACATATGTGTGTGTTTTGGTTTGGTGGTGGTGTGTGTGTGGTGTGAGTTAGCTGAAGGGAGGGGGGCGAAGCAAAAGAGAGAGATTTGAGTGTGTATTGTGAAATGGTGTGTGGGTGTGAGGACAAAATATCAACCCTGAATACCTAGGGAAATAATTATAGGGGGAAAATTTGGGGAAAATAGCTGTTGGCAAGGGAGGGTTTCAGCTTCATCTTCTTTTTTTCTTGCTATGTAACTCTCCCCCCCCAAAACCCCCTAACAACACACACCTCACTCACACACATCCCCACCATATCGATTTTACTCTTTTTACTGGTTCAATTTATCGGTAAAGGTTGCAATAATGTAGTATATCAATATAATCATTCAGAAATGTGTTCTTAGATAGATGGCTTGATGAAGAAAAGCTTATGCATTGCTTATTCAATGTACCATCTGGAAATAAAAATTTGACTTGCCTTGACACATGCACACACAAAGAGAATTGAATTGAATGCTATTGCTGCAAGCTATACAGGCCATACAGCAAACGCCGGTATTACATGGGCTTCGACACAAAGAGAGAGAGAGAGAACGAGAATGGTGGTTTATTGTGGTAAACATTAAAGCCCATTCACAAGGGGGAAGTAGCATTGGGACTGGGCACAGAACACATTTAAAAGAGAGGAAAACATGAATATTGACTGCCCATATAGTCCTCCTGACATGGATTCCATAATCATTGTCCTAAAAACAGATGTACAGACTTCCATTTAGCTGACTTGAGAGACTTCAGACTTGGGTGATTTATAATAATAATAATAATAATAATAGTAATAATTTATTTGACCTGAGAGACTTCAGACTTTGATGATTTCATGCGTAAAGCTTTCGTCCATTGCAAAAGGGAAGGGATGGGGGTTGAGAATACATTGTGTATGTGTGTAGAGTGCGTTAGTGGTGATGTGTATGAGTGATTAGTGTGTTGTGTGTTGATGTGTTGTTTGTGGGCATGTAGAATGATGTCTTTGAGATGTGATGTGTGCAGTGCTGTGCGTGAGATGTGTAGTGTGTGGTGTGTGAGTGTGATGTTGATATAATAGTGTGTGTTGTGTCGTGTGTTGTCATGTCGTGTCTTGTTGTGTGTGGTTGTCGTGTTGTGTTTAGAGTGTGCGTGTGTGTGATGTGTGTGTGTGTGTGTGTTGGTTTGGTGTGTGTGTGTGTGTGTTGATGAGTGTGTGTTTGTTGTGTGTGTGTGTGTGTGTTGTGTGTTAGAGTGTGCGTGTGTGTGTGTGTGTGTGTGGTGTGTGTGTGTGTGAGTTGTGTGTGTATGGTGTGTGTGGTGTGTGTTAGAGTGGGTGTGTGTGTGTTGTTGTGTGTTGTATGAGTGTGGATAGTGGTGTGTTGGTTGTGTGTGTGTGTTGTGGTATAGAGTGGTGTGTGTGTGGTGTGTGGTGGTATGTGTGTTGTGTGTTGGTGTGTTTGTGTATGTGGAGAGAGAGAGATAGAGTGAGTTTGTATGTGTGTGTATGAGAGAGAAAGTGTGTTTGGTATGTCAGAGAGAGTGTGTGTGTGTGTGGTTGAGAGAAAGAATGTGTGTGTGTGTGCGTGCGTGCGTGCGCGTATGTGTGTTCATGTGTGTGCGTGTGTTTGTATGTGCGCGCAGGCAACGTACGTACGTATGTATGGCAACGTAAGCGCTTTGTTTTGTCTGTGCAAGATACAGCGCTATATAAATTCCATTTATTATTATTATTATTATTATTATTATCATTATTATGTATGTGTGCGTACCCAGTGAAGGACTTGTCCCCGTAGCCTGCCTGCCTACCCTGTCTGTGCCTTATAAACAAGCAACCCTACCCGACTGTTGTTCGGCACACATACCCTTACACTGATCTCTCCTACCTATTTCCTCAACTCATCAAGTACAAACTAGGCACAGCAGTGATGTTCTTTTGATGCGCGTATTGGGTTTTCCACACACAAACAACACACACACACACACACAGACACACACTGATGTGCCACAAATCGCATTGTGTCCTTAACGTTGCAAAGATGTACCTGAAATTATTGCTGAATTAGCGAGGAAACCGTGTGTGAAAGTGAAACTTGCGCACACGAACTCATCGCTTGCACGCGCGCAAATACACACACACACACGCACACGCGCGCGCACACACACACACCACACACACACACACACAAAAAACAACTCACCACAACCCCCCCCCCCCCCCCCCCACACACACGAACACGCACACCACAACAACACACACCACACACACACACACACAACACACACAACACACCGCACACACACACACACTGACACTGATGTGTCTCAGTGATTTTTCTCTCTCCTCCCCCCCCCCCTCCCACACAACCCCTCGCCTCTCTCTCTCTCTCCTCTCTCTCAGTCTCCTCCCTCTGTCTCTGTCTGTCTGTCAGTCTGTCTGTCAGTTAGTCTGTCTGTCTGTCTATCTGTCTCTCTTCACCCCCCCCCCCACCCCCCCCCCCTCCCCCCCCCCCCCCCCTCTCTCTCTCTTTCTCGTTACCTTAATAATTATACAGTTGTGGCAACTGACGATTCTTGTTACAGATTGTCTTTGCTTTGCTGTGTTGCTGATGGGGTTTATTGGGGGTTTTTTTTGGTTGGTTGGCTGATGGTTTCCTTTTTGCTTTTTTGTTTTGTTTTCTGCTTTTGAGTTTGGGTGGCGGTGGTTTGAGGGGGGCGGGGGCGGGAAATTTTTGGGGAGGAGGGGTGTGGTGGGGGGAGAACGGTAATTCCTAAAAACACTGACAGTCGGCTGCCATCGTCATGTGTGGCGTCCAATGGACTTTTTTTGTGAATAAATCTTTCTGCCTGTCCTGCTGTCTCTGTCTGTCTGTCTGTCTCTCTCTTCTCTCCTCTCATCTCTCTCCACTCTCACATACCTCACTCCCTCTCTCTGACAGGTAAAGAAGAGAGAAGTTTCTATGTAACTCAAACAACACATCACACGTACATCATGTGTTTGCTGGCATTATCGTATCTCCTCCTCACCCCACACCCCCCCCCCCCCCCCCCCCCCCCCCCCCCCCCCCCCCCCCAAACCATTCTAAGGGGCTATGGCCTTTATGAATAAACATTTCATTTCATTTCAATAAACATTTCATTTCATTTTCTTTCTGTGTCAGTCTCGGTCTCTGTTTTGTCTGTCTCTCTCTCTCAGTCTCTGTTTCTCTCTCTCTTTCTCTGTTTTTCTCTCTCTGTCTCTGTCTCTCTGTCTGTTTCTCTCTCTGTGTCTCCCCACTCTCTGTCTCCCCTCTCAGTCTGTTCTTTGTCTCTATCTCAGTCTTTTTCTCTCTCTCAGTTCTGTCTCTCTCAGTCTCTGTCTCTCTCAGTCTGTTTCTCTCTCAGTGTTTCTCGGTCTCGGTCTCTCTCTCAGTCTCTGTCTCTCTCTCTCAGTCTCTGTCTCTCTCTCAGTCTCTGTCTCTCTCTCTCTCTCAGTCTCTGTCTCCGTGTCTGCCTGCATCTCTTTCGATACAAGCCGGGGATGAGACGGACTGCTATGGCGGGAGAGCTGCTTCATGTAGCAAGCAGTCAAAAATGCACACAGACACACACACAGACTTACTACTATACTAGGCATAATAAAGTCCGGAGCAGAATTCATCCGATACTAGTTTATTACGTGTACTGTTAGACAAACCCCTGATAATAAAAACCGGGGGTGCATAATTCAGTCCTAGCACCTCTCTCTGTCTCTGTCTCTGTCTCTCTCTCTTCTCTCCCCTCTCTCTCTCTCTCTCTCTCTCTTTTTCTTTCTGATAAACAGGGGTGCATAATCAGTCCTAGAAACCTCTCTCCCCTCCCCCCCCCCCCCCCCCCCATTCTCTCTCCTCACCCCAACCCCCCTCTCTCTCCCCTCTCACCCCCCCCCCTCTCTCTCACTCTCTCTCCACACCTCCACTCCCCCATCTCTCCCCACTGTCTCTCCCCCCCCCTTTCTCACTCTCCCCTCTCTCTCTCACTCTCTCCACCCCCCCCCTCTCTCTCACTCTCTCTCCACCCCACCCCCCTCTCTCCCTTCACTCTCCCCCCTCACTCACTCCACCCCACCCCACCCTCCTCCCTCCCCCCCCCCCCCCCCCCCCCCCCCCCCCCCCCCCCCCCCCCCCTCATTCTATCTCTCTCTCTCTCTCTCATTAACACCCACTGATGTGTTCATTTAATCAAATTAATATCGCAGGCACAACTCGCCTATACACTAATATAGACATATGTGTGTTTAATCAAAGGAAAGCCATAATCAGCGCTGTCACTGGAAAATGGAAATGTCGCTGTTCACGGCCCCCTGAGAAATCGGTCAAATCTTTCCTTTGTTTTGTTGCTTCTGTTTTGAAATGGTTTTAGTTTCGCAGGTTATCGATCCCGCGCGGTCTGTGGTCCTTGAAAAGCGCGCGAATGATGCGGAAAAAGAAAACCTGAGGCTGGCGAAGAAAAGATTCAAAGCATCGATTTTGTGGGGGGGGAGAGGGGGGGGGGGTCCGTGGGTCGTTGTTGTTGAAGATAGCACCCAGGTAAGCAAACATCCCCCTTTCTGTGAATATTGCAACATCGGAAACGGCCTAGCCTAGCCGTGTGCGCCGACCCCTGTGGGTGGGTAGGTAGTTAGCATGACCAGAACAGAAGTAGACAACAACAACAACAACAACAACAGAAGATAAAAAAATATAACAGAAATAGACTTTGCTTTTAACGGGTCAGAGAGAGGGGAGAGGGGTGGGGGGGGGGGGGGGGGGGAGGGAGAGGTGGAGTCGGAACTGATTTCTTCACAAGAAGAAGTCATCGGCGCCTGCCTATAGGAGAAGGTCGCTCGGCAACAAGAGGCAATATATCAATTCGCAGTTGCGAATTCATACACGTTAAAAGAGAAACTGAAGGAACATGTAGCCGCGGTGAACAGACAGGAAACAAACACACACCCCGGGTGCTGGAAAAGGGACATGCTGGTCAGGCTCAGAAAGTTCTGCAAGACAAAGTCTCTTACACACACACACTAGTTATTGTTTTGTTGTTGTTGTTGGGTTGGGTTTTGGTTGTTTGTTGTTGGGTTGTTTTTGTTGTTGTTTTTTTTTTTTGGGGGGGGGGGGGGTGTTCAGCACAGATAGCTCACATCGAAATAACCAGACTGGTCCGGAACCGGGCCAAAAGCGTACATGAAGCTATCGAGAGCTCTTGCCCCGGCTTGTGATTGGCTGCTGCAATCACGTGTCCGGAATCCGCCATCATAGTGCTCTCGATAGCTTCATGTCCCGCCCCCACCCTCCCACCCTCGTATACACACACACAATTCTGACAATTATAACAATTTTTTATGGTATCCACACATCTTACTACACATGTCATCTAACTTTTGTAATAGTTTAACGCTTCTCGATCAAAACACGAAAAAACTCACCTGAGAAGTTCATGGTGTTGAGAGAAAACACAGACAAGTTGAGAAAACTGCTTGAACTTGAGGTGCTTTCGGTCTGGTATCGAACGCAATGGAGGAAAAACGCGCGGAAAGACCACGCGGTAAGCATCACTTACCTAATTAGCCAGTGCAGCATCTCTTCATTGGAGATGGGGAAAGTTATCATCTATCAAACAATACGACAGGCCGTTCTGTCGTAGCAGACGAAAAACCAAGATGGCGGATTCCGGACACGTGATTGCAGCAGCCAATCACAAGCCGGGGCAAGTGCTCTCGATAGCTTCATGTCAAAAGCGTTGTCTTTCAGTCATGTAAGCTAGCTAAGTGCCAAGGCGTGTAGTATAATCACGTATGAAAACTTTGTTATGCTTTCAGATGGGATGAGATGTTACGGCATGGCAAGCTTGTAGTTGTGGTAACATAACATCCTTCACTCTTCTTTAAAAGAGAAAAAAAACCCTCTGAAGTATGGAGTACAGCTACCCATATGGCGAGGTATTTGCAGAGGCATACACGCAAACTTCTCATCCAGTGTGTACTCACAATCTCAACAGTGATCCCCAGATGGGATGACAGATTTATTCTTTTATATCGAGGATAATGGAATAAGCACTCATGTGCTTTTTTACATCCTGTCCCCGTGTGTGTGCGGTTTTGTAAATTTTGTCATCTGTTCCTAGTGAGTGAGACAGAGCGCATATTCTGGATGACCCTCCAGGTTGTTAAGGTAGGGAACGCACAACATCGACAACGACAACAACAGAATAACCAGACTCAAGAAGCAATTGAAGGGAACTTGAGGAGTGGTTGCTTTGGGGCACAGCACAGCACTGCGCTGAATGTTTCAAGGTTGGAATACAGACAAGGACAAGCAGAAGCTGGCACAGCCCACCACCACCACCACCCGTCAGGAATAAAACAGTGTAAATACACATTAGGACGACTGGCGGATTTAAATCGGTTTGTGTGTTCTTCAGTATGATCGATGCTGTGAGAGATGTGGGCGGGGAAGGAGGGGAGACAGAGGTGGGAAGAAATAAGGGATGGAATAAAACAGAGGACCCTGGGGTGACCCACGTATTTTATACAGCAAATTTTTATTTCTTTGGAAAATCTCTCGAGACTTGGTCCGAATACAAAGTGTGCTTAGGAAAGTTTTTGCCTCGGTTCGTAATCATATTATTGTTGAATATCGTGTATGTTCGGAAAAGTGAAATTTGTATAGCGATGATTTGTTTGTTTTTTTTTTTTAAGAAACAGAGAGTTTTTGATTGGTCCTGTGTCCTCGTTGGTTTCTGTCGTTGCAGTATTTTATGGAGACACACAAGTGTCAGTTGTGAATGGGTTGGCCAGTTTTTGTTTCCTTATGTAGTCAATTTTCTTTCCTTATGTGACCTCCTTGTGTCAAGTGTGCATAATGAAATGTTTTCCCTGCTTTGTGGGCGGGTTTTTTTGTGTGTGTGGTCGTTTTTTGTATACACGAGTGTATGCGGGAAAGCATTTAGGCCTGCCTTCTTGGTGTGTGTGTGTTTGTGTGTTGTGTGTAGTGTGTGTGTGTGTGTGTGTTTTTGTTTATGACGAATTTGCATCATGCGAAGTACATTGTGTCGCTTTGTTGTTCCTAAAGATTTTTAAAGTTTCAGTTTTGTTTGTCTTTTTGTCTGCGTTTTGTTGTTGTTGTCGTTGTTACTGGGTTGTTTTTTTTAAATCCCCACCTGCTTGTCCACTTTCTTCGTGTAGATTCATATATATATATATATATGTATATAACCTTTTGTTTTTTGTGGCGGGGGGGGGGGTGTGGGGGTGGGTGTGGGGGGGGGGGGGGATGGGGGTGGGGGGGGATTGAGAGAGTTTATACCGCCATGGTTTTATGCATATTCAGGTTTCCTTTGTCTTAAAGACCAAGGTCCCTGATTTATCTCTGACGGCTAAAACAAACGAATGCTGGAAACAAAACCCATCCCATTATTTTTTCTTTCCTTTTTTTTGTGTTTATTGGTTTGTTTGGTTTTGGGGTTTTTTTTGGGGGGGGGCGGGAGCGGTTAACCCATATCCCTTGTATTCTTTTGCTTGCCGCAGTCACTCTGTATCTGTCCGTCGACGGTCTCTCTACTTTATTGCGCTTTCTCCATTCCGTCCTTTATCTCGTCCCACTCCCTGCCTCCACCCCCCCCCCCCCCCCTTTTATTCTGATCAATATCACACACACACACACACGCACAGCAAACGCACTACCACGCGCGCGCGCACCCACACACACACACGGAGCAACTTCTC
>CM054161.1:36295931-36373431 GCA_028751875.1 Rapana venosa
CCAAGAAGTAAGGGTAGGTAGGTAGGTCAAGGTGGGCAGTGAAGGGTGTTTGACTTCTGCATGATTATCAACTAGACTAGACTATCTTATACTATTCTATACTGTACTATCTTATACTATACTACGTTATACTATACTGTACTATACTATAATATAATATTAAACTAATACCATACACCATACCATACTATATTATACCTGCCACTGGCTGTACACTATACTATACTAGCCATTGATTACACTGTACTATTGTATTCTAGCCACTGAGTACACTGTTTTGTTTTATTCTAGCCACTGGGTACACTGTACTATTCTATACTATACCAGCCACTGAGTACACTCTACTATACTACACTATACCATACTATATACTATGCTATAGTATACCTGACAGTACACTATACCTTACCAGCCACTAAGTATACAGTACTGTACTGTGCTGTACTATACTACACTATACTATCCTATACTAGTATACTATCCTATACTAGTATACTATACTATATTTATACTAGTTACTATACTATACAATAAAATTACCATACTATACTACTATCCTATACTAGTATACTATCCTATACTAGTATACTATACTACTATACTATACTATACAATACCATACCATACTATACTACTATACTATACAATACTATACCATACTATACTATACTATACTATACTATACTATACTATACTATACTATACTGGCAGACCCCCGCTCCAGACATAATGGAACCAGCTACTAGGCTTGTACACAGTGCACGTTACAACCGTTTGTCACTGCCGTCTGCCTGTCCGCTGCACACACCCCCCCCCCCCCCCCCTCCCCTCCCCTTACCTCTCTGTCTTTGTGACAGGCTGGCTGTGTGTTTGTCTGTCTTTGTCTCTGAATCTCTCTCTCTGTCTCTGTCTGACTGCCTGTTTGTCTGTCTGCCAGTCTGTCTGTCTCTCTTTTTATGGTTCGGTGTGTATATGTGTGCATGCGTGTGCATACGCGTGTGAAGGTGTGTACATTTATTATCCTCATGTTCCAGTGCCTGCCAGAGAGACAGGCACAGTGTGAGAAGGGGGTACAGGGACATCCATAAACATACGATTTTTAGGCAAGCATGTTTACGTGCACAGTAAAACACACACACACAATCGCATGCACATGGGGACTGGATGTTTAAAAAAAAAAGATCAAACATAACAAACCCAATAACAACATGTGAGTGCTTACTCCATTATCCTTGAAAGAAAAACAAAAGAATTAGTATAAATGAGCACACACACACACACACACACACACACACACACAAACACACACACACACACAGCTAGAGAGAGAGAGAGTGGAGGGGGGAGGGG
Organism: Rapana venosa; assembly: GCA_028751875.1. Classification (NCBI taxonomy): domain Eukaryota; kingdom Metazoa; phylum Mollusca; class Gastropoda; order Neogastropoda; family Muricidae; genus Rapana; species Rapana venosa. The sequence continues at coordinate 36,297,282 of CM054161.1, forward strand.
GGGCAGAGAGGGAGAGAGGGCAACAGGTACAGGCACTGTGGTAGGCTAACAGTACTTAACTAACTAGGCCTAAAGGGATCTAAGGGATTGACCAAGAACCACGTCATGTGTTGTGTGTCTGGTTACTAATTGACTCACGTGGTAGGACTTACCTGACCTCTTCACGCTCCACTCTTCGTTTGCATAACCCTTACGTCTGTCTGTCTCTCTCTCTGTCTGTCTGTCTGTCTCTCTCTCTCTCTCTCTCTCTCTCTCTCTCTCTCTCACACACACACACTTTTTTCTTCTTCCCACTTTTTCTCTCTCTCCCGTGTTTGTGAGTGAGTGAGTGCGTGTGTGGCGCGCGCGTCGTTGTTTTGTGTGCGTGGCGCGCGCGCGCGCCGTGTTGTGTGTGCGTATGTGTATGTGTGTGTATGTGTGTGTGCGCGCGCGCGTTCGCACGCGCGACTGAAGATGCCTGTTAAAGCAGATCAGGCCATTGACATTTTGCTCTTAGTGCTTCTTTTCTTGCCCCTCCCCCTCCCCCCTCCTTCCCTCTTTTTTGTTCTTTTGTTTGTTGGTTGGTTCAGGTTATTGTTTTGGGTTTGTGTGTGTGTGTTGTTGTTTTTTGTTGTTGTTGTTGTTGTTGTTTTTTGGGGGGGTTCTCTCTCTCTCTCTCTCTCCCTTTTTTTTTTTTTTTGGGTGGGGGGGGGGGTCTCTTTTTCTCTTGTCTTTCTTTCCGCTAGTATTTTGTTTTTGTTGATTGGGTTGGTTTTGTGTGTGTGTTTTTGTTGTTGGTTTGTTTTTTGTGGTGGTTTTTTTTTTTTTTTTTTTGGGGGGGGGGGAGGGTTATTATTGAGGCTAGTTTTTTTATTTTTAGTTTCTTTTTAAAAAAAAGAAAAAAGATTTTTGTTACCTCCCAGTGCTGGCAGTAATAGCAAATTTTTGGACAGGGAACAAAGAAGCGAAGCGCGCGCACGCGCACACACAGTTACACACTTGCACACATACGCACACGCGCGCGCACACATACACACAATAGAACAACACACGCAACAACCATACTACACACACTTACAGACACACAACACCACAACACAACCACACACACAACACAACAACAACACAACACTACACTATACACACACACAAACACACCACAACACACACACACAACACACAACACACACACACACACACACACACACACACACACACACACACACACAACACACATAATTACTATATATCATGTTGTTATCGTCATTATGGCTGGGAGGGTTGTTGGCTGGCAGACAACGCTACGTTGTTGTTGTGGTGGTGGTGGTGGTGTGTTACGCTGATGTCAGGGTGGGGATTTACCTGGTGAATAGACAGACCCCCCAGTTCATCACCCGCTCGCTGATTTTTCGCTGCTGCCACTGACAGGTGCACTGCCAACTGTTCTCTCTTCTGCACCTCCTCTTCCTGCTCCTGCCTGGTCCTTGCACCCCCTTCTCACTGTCTCGTTGCCTCTCTTGTCTCGCGTCTCTCTGTATATATCTCTGTGTGTGTGTCTCTGTCTGTCTGTCTCTGGTTTCTCTCTCTTTCTGTGTGTGTGTATGTGTGTGTCTGTCTCTCGTCTCTGTCTCTCTCTCTCTCTGTGTCTCTGTCTGTTGTTTCTCTCTCTTTCTGTGTGTCTGTCTCTTTGTATCTCTCGCTGTGTGTCTCTTGTTTCTTATTTCTCTCTTTCTCTGTGTGTGTGTGTGTGTGTGTGTGTGTGTGTGTGTGTGTGTGTGTGTGTGTGTGTGTGTGTTTCTGTGTGTGTCTGTTTGTCTCTCGTGTCTGTCTCTGTCTCTGTCTCTTTCTGTGTGTGTGTGTGTCTCTCGTCTCTGTATATATAATATATATATATATATATATATATATATATATATACAATCTGTCTCTCTCTGTGTCTCTGTCTGTCTGTCTCTCGCTTCTGTGTGTGTGTGTGTATGTGTGTCTGTCTCTCATTCTCTGTGCCACAACCCTCTTTAAATAAACTTCATTCAGTTCAATTCATTCTCTCTCTCTCTCACTCTCTCTCTCTCTCTCTCTCTCTCTCTCTCTCTCCTCTGTCTCTCTCTTTATTTTTTTTTTTCCCTTTTATATCGAGGATAATGGAATAAGCACTTATATGCTTTTTTACATTCAGTCCCCGTGTGTATGCGGCTTTGTAAATTCTGTCATCTGTTCCCACTGGCACACAATGTCCCTACTCTTCCGAAAAGAGGGACAGGATTTAACGTGTGCGCAAGATGTTCTGCGTGCGTTCGCACACGGGGCCTCGGTTTATAGTCTCATCTTTCGCTCTCTCTGTGTCTGTCTGTCTCTCTCTCTCTTTCTCTGTGTGTGTGTGTGTCTGTCTGTCTGTCCGTCTCTCGTTGACTCTGCCACAACCTTCTTTAAATTAACTTCATTCAGTTCAGTTCAATTCCCCTCTCTCTCTCTCTCTCTCCTCTCTCTCTCCTCTCTCTCTCTCTCTCTCTCTCTCTCTCTCTCTCTACTTTCCTTTAGCTCAGGATTAAAAAAAAAAGGGTGGGGGCTGCGCAGTGTGTTTTGAAAGTCACGCATAAAGTCACGCATATATTATATGTAAATGTATATCCTAAGGCCTTAGATCATTTGGGCATACACCATACAATCTTGCATGATTATGTACGCGTGCACACTCACACACACACTCTCTCTCCTCTCTCTCTCTCTCCTCCTCTCTCTCTCTCTCTCTCTCTCTCCTCTCTCCCCCCCCTCCCCTCCCCCCCCTCTCTCTCTCTCTCTGGGTTGCTGCTGAAAGATGATGATGATGATAAGGTTGACGAGTTGTGGGTCGATTCCCGGCAGAGTTGAAAATACACACAGATGATATAAGCCTGTTGTCCTAGCCACCCGACCTATTGGAAATTATTACCTGCCTTTCTCTCGCTGCACGCGCACACACTCCATGGTAAGGCGCGCGCGCGCACACACACACACACACACACACACAAACAAACCATGCTAAGGTGTACACACACATGCTCACTCTATGCTCAGGCGTACACACACACACGCGCGCGCGCACCCCCGAAACACCACCATATTCAGGCGTCTCTGCGGTCTGGGCGTCTGCAAAAGAAGAAAACGCAGCATGAAGGATGACAAGCGCACGTGATACTGGTGCCATTTTTTGTTTTCCTCACTTGGCACACGCGAAGTCTGTGTTTTACCTCTTGTCTTTTTTCTTTCTTTGGTGTCCTCTCTCTCTCTGCCTCTGTATTTTTTTTTTTACTTTATTATTTTTTTTCGAAGATAATGAATATGCATTCATCTGTTGTTGTTTTTTTTTCCCTCTCAAGTGCATGCATGCACGTGTGTGTGTAACTTCCCCATCTCCTGCATTCGAGGGAGAGAGATAGAGAAGGTCGGGGGTGGGGGGGGAGAGGGGGGGGGGGGTGATCAGCTACCTGACAGAGATGGACAGAACTTTGACATATAGCAGCACAGAAACTGTTTGGGGGAGCATCGTGACTTGCATCGCGAAAAAAATTCATATTTTGGTACTTTCCCTAACAAAATAGAACTGGTGCTGCTGACCCCATCAGTCAGTCCTTGCCTGGTCAAAACTTGTCTTGCTTCACTTCAGTGGTCAGCAAACATCTGACTTCTGGCATGTCCTCATCTGCTTTTTTTTTTTTTTTTTTTTTAAATCCTGCACTTAGAAAAACATCAATCTCTTGTGAAGAAACTAAATCTTGATAGACTAGGGCGGCTTCGAACCTCCCTTTTCTTTTTCTGTTCAAAGCTTGTGGGTGTACAATTCGCTGGTGTCGCCCGATTTAGAAACACGACGTTTAGCTCAGTCTCTGCTCGCATGGGAGGTAATCCTATTATCGCCCCTCCCGTTACATGGGGAAAATAGTTCGGTGACCATTCTTAGACCTTCTTCTTCATGTGCCAGGTCTGTTGCAGACATCGGCGATCATGGCCTTCCATTCCTCTCTGACCATTCTTAGACCATGTTCTCAAAATTCACTGACTTTACTCTTAACCAGTCTGCTTGGTGTGCTGTAACTGTGAAACTGCTGTCCTCATTATCAAAGTTATGGGCATGTGTATATTATATGTCAGGTGGTGTAGAGGTAAACACACCTGCCTAGAAAGCGAAAAATTCCGGATTCAAAGTGTGTGGTGGTTCCATTCCCATTTGTGCCCGAAACTTTTCCCCCATTCAAAAGGCCGTGAGTGATGGTCTGGGTGCTAGTCTTTCGGATGATATAGTAAACCGAGATCCTGTGTGCAACACGCATTTAGCGCACTTAAAAAAAGAATCCATGGCAACAAGAAAGTTGTCCCAGAAAAAAATTCTGTAGGAAAAAAAGGCCACTGTGCTAGGGAAACAAATACACATATATACGGACAGGAAAAGAAAAAAAACAACGGGTGGCGCTGCTCTTGTGGCGACACATTCTTCCCAAGGAGGGCAGCTCGAATTTCATGCAGAAAAACCTTGTTTGACTGAAAGTGGGAAACAGTATAATACATGTTTGTGTGAGTTAGTGAGTTGTGTGTGTGTGTGTGTGTTGTATGTATGTGTGTGTGTCTGTGTGCGTACGTGTGTATGTGTGTGTGTCTGTGTGCGTACGTGTGTGTGTGTGTATGTAATGTATGTGTGTGTGTCTGTGTGCGTACGTGTGTATGTGTGTGTGTCTGTGTGCGTACGTGTGTGTGTGTGTGTGTGAGAGAGAGAGAGAGAGAGAGAGAGAGAGAGAGAGAGAGAGAGAGAGAGAGAGAGAGGACATATGACAAATTTGGAGGATGAGAGAGAGGGGGAGAGAGAGGGGCAAGTGGGGATGAAAGTGTGCAAAGTGTACTCAGAAAATGAGTTATGGCGGCAATACATATGACAAACCAGACTGGCTGGCTGGCTGGCTAGGAGGCTTTGCCGGCCTTCAGGGCAGGTCGACCAACATTCTGACAGACGTTGATTGGTTGTGGCCAACCAACGCCCACAAGCCATGACGCTGTGACAACTAGGGGACATTTCTGGTGTCAAAAGGTTGAGGTCGTCACCCTTGTGTGACTGAAAGTGTAACTGCGACTTGGAAACTTTTTAGGGTTTGGGTGACTGTGGAAGTTTTGTTTGGTTTGTTTTTGGTTGTTTATAGCACACATACACACACGCACGCGCACATACACACACACCACGCTCGCACGCACGCAAGCAACGCAAGCGCGCGCACACACCACAACACACACACACACACACACCCCCACACAAACGCTGGGAGGGTATAAGTTTAATGTTAAAGTTAGTTATTGGTTATTAGCAATAGAAGTTTGAGTTTTGTTTAAGAAATCCACTTCAAACATCCACGTAAGACAAATCAGCTTTTCGTATCCAAAATCATCAATCGACATTTTAGACTGTATACATTTCCACGGAAGATAAGCCACAACCAGAGAGATTTGGAGAAAACGGGAAAAAAAGTTAAGTCGCGTTTGTAGTAAACTTTTGACACTAGAAAATGCCCATAGAAAGGAGCCCCGAGAAGAGAGACAAACAGCGCCATGCATAAGAGTGTCAACAGTGTAGATCTATAGATAGACATCGATCATTCGGCAGCTTTTGACACGCGTGGTCGGCATAGATTTGTGAGGGGGGGGGGTTTACAATGTCACCACTGCTGCTGTAAAGCCTCAGGCTGAAGTGGTGTTGTGTTACATACAAGTACTTATAGTTAGTAGTGGTTTACTTTTTTTTAGGTGGGTAAGGAAGTTTGGTAGAGTGTATCATCAGGTTGCCTTTTTGATTTTTGTTTGTTGTTATGTGTGTGTGTGTGTTGGGGGTGGTGGTGGTGTGTGTGTGTGTTGGGGGTGGTATGGTGGAGAAGAGATGACAAACTGCATACACATGGGGCACTGGATGTTAAACAAAAATTTTAAAAAAGCACATGGCGTGCTTATTCCATTTATCTCCAATTATAAAGCATGAAATATAATTAAAGAATAATAAGCTATCTCTCGCCCCCCCTTATACCTTCTTCCTCCTACTTCCTTTCTCTCACTCTCTTCCCCCTCCCTTCCGCCATCCCTCTTTCCTCTCTCTGTCCGAGTTTATGTCTGGTCAAGTAAAATGAATGTGTGTGTGTGCGACGGGCATGGTGAATGTAGTATGAGGATTTATCCTTACATCACCAAGTCAGGATGCTTGAGCTGTTGGACTGTGTTTCAGCTGTAACATAAACGAAGTACAGGGGTATAGTCTATGTTGGCAAACCTCTTGATAGAAAATGATGAAACACACACACACACACACACACACACTAACTAACTCACACACACACACTCACGACACCACAAACACACACACACAGAGAAACAAAATAGAAACAAAGCAAAGCAGAAACAAAATCAAAGGATAAGCAAACAAAAAAGCAAACAGAATAAACTTCCCAGCCACCGAGCAGTTTAGTTTTGTGTTGTTTTGTTTTTGTGTGTTTTTGGCTTTGCGTCAGATGTGTAGTGTGTGGTGAGTGTGTGTATAACTGTAACCCAGTACTAACTGTCTCAGTGGGGGTAACCCGACCAAAATTCCCCAGCTATGGGCAAATAGCAGCTTGGAGAGAGGTGGCGGCGCCATGCAATTCCACGCCACAGAAATACCTTACATGGACAACACTGCATGGAAAGACATGCCGGTAGCGGTTATGAGGCCAGGAATACCAACACAGCGCCTTCCATGGATAGCGTTCCAAGGTATGGAGGTGGGAAAATATGCGATGGGTCGCAACCAAACAGTTATCAAACTCCAGGCTGAAAGGACAATCATTGGTCATGGAACATCCGGCCTTTGTACGCATGTGGGGAAGATCCAAGAGTACCACGAACTTCGAAGATACTATGGGACATACTGGGACTGGCGAAGTCCGTTGGGTCGTGATTCGGCGAAGCAGCTACAGAGGAGGAGCACAAAAATATGGTATAGTGGCGACGACTCCAACACCAACACGGCAGTAGGATTTCTTGTCAACAAGAAGAGAGGACTAACAGTGTCTCAGCTGTTTTACCCAATTTCAAGCAGGCTGACTCTCCATGGTGTGCAGCAAAACCACACAACATGACCATCATACATAGGTCTTGCACAACATCAGACTACGATGATGAAGCAATCGAGTGTTTCTACGAAGATCTGGGAGAGGCCATCAAATCAACTCCAAAGAAGGACTTTCTCGTGATCCAGGGCGACTGGAATGCCAAGTCGACCTGACGCTTATGACCAGTGGCCAGCGGACAGTAGCCGTTTTAGCATGGACGAAACTATATGATAGAGGTCTCCCCCCAGACTTTTTGAGATTCGCAAGCAGCCACACTCTTACTGAAGCCAAACCTATATACCCCACAAGACATCAAGAAGAACGACGTCGGCACTCTCCATAATGGAAAGTACATAACAGATTGACTAATCTTGCCCAAACGATTTAAGTTCAGAGCTTCAACAATGCCAGGACAAGAAGTTTCCCTGGCAGGCTGTTATTGGTTAGTTAGTGACCCCGACATAGGTACTCATGACCTACAGATTCAAGCTGAAAGCCAAGAAACAGAAGAGAAATCCCCGTTGCGGGTCAACATGAATAAGCTGAAGGACCCGAAGTCACTGAAATCTTAAAGCTGAAGATAGGGGCAGATTTGCAGACATGAATTTTCCTCCAAGATTGACAGCAACAATCACTGAGACCTTAGCAAGACATTTCAGAGACAAGCGCTGGAGATCTTGGATAAGAGAGGAAAAAAGAACCACCGTGGGTTACCAAACGAAATCCAGGACTGTAGCACCAACGTAGGGAAGACTAAAAGCAGTGAAGAAACAATAACCCCGAACGGCGAATAAGAGTAAGAAACAGTCAACAGATCAATCAAGAGAAGAAGATTGGGCCATGGGGAACTGGATGTCAGGAACTAATGATCCTAGGTTGAGAAGGCAATGGCGAGGAGGACAGAAAGTGGTCCGTACCAGGCCATCAAGTATAATAACCAAGTCCCAGCTACCTAGACCTCGTTATTGAAGACAAAGAGGGGTCAGTCCTTACAGAGAGCACCCACTATCATGAAGAGATGAAGAGTATTGCAGAGACCCTGTACAACTACATGCTGAAGGCTGATAGATACAAACTTCACGAGCAGTTCCCAGACCATCAGATCCTGAAAACACACAGGTACTGAGGAGAGGTAGAAGAAGCAGTTAAGTAAGATCATGAAAGAGGCAAGTCACAGGGTGTCAACATCCGGCTGAGATCTTCAAGAGCGGAGGCCTGAGGTGATCAAGGCATTAAACTGTCATCTGCCAACGCAAGCTGGACCAGCAAAGCGTGGCCTGGATCTGTGGACCCATCATCATTAGTTCCATTCCAAGCAAGGGTGACCCTGAAGAAGTGCCAAAATTAAAGAAGCTATTCAGTCTGATAAGGCATCAAGCAAAGTTATGCTACGCATTGCTTGAACAGACTGAACCACAAGCAGGAAGAAATCCTATCAGAGAACAGGCAGGATTCAGACAGGTCGAAGCCACTACCTGTCGAAACAGATCTTCATCATTCAGAATGCTATAGAGAAGCATCTCCAATCAGCTAACAGCTCTACAAACAACTTCATTGACTTCAAGAAGGCTATTCGATCGAGTTTCCGGCAAGAAAAGCTCTGTGGCAAGTCATAGTAGACTATAGCTTCGACCGAGGACCTGATTCAAGTCATCAGGCGTGTTTGACAGCTCCCACAGTGCAGTCCTACATGGGTGTGAGTAATCGGGAGATTCTTACGGAACTTCAGTTGGAGTTCGCAAGGCTGCCGCTTTCCCCCGTTCTTATCACGTGTTATGGAGAACATCATGCAGGAGGCCTCCTTGGGCTTCAAGACCTACAATCCATCATAGGAGGGAGGCCAGCTGCAATTTCGATTCGCAGACGATATTGATCTCATGGGCCTCAGTGAAGAGAACTCCAGGATCTCACCCCAGACCAGCGCCGAAACATCAGCCAATGCCCACGGTATGGAGATCAGCACAGAAAAGAGCAAGTCCTAGTGAACAGTACCACACTGACCACTCCCACAGCATCAAGATGCATTTCGTGAGGAGACACTAGAGGAGGTGGAAACTTTCAAAGTACCTTGGAGCAGTCATCACCAAAGAGTCCGAAGCCACAAAGAGGTGAAGATCAGATTTGCTGTGGGCACTACCTCCCATGACTTAAGCGGGCGAAAGTGTGGAGAAAACCATACATCAGAACCCACACAAGGTCAGACTCTACAAGGCACTCGTCACATCCATTGCCTTGTACAGCTGTGAAGCATGGACAACTTACTTGCGATTTAGACGTCGCATTCAAGCCTATGGATGAAAGTGCCTTCAGGCGGATCATGAACATCACCTACAGTTGACCGCAATAACCACATGACTACGTTGGGCAGCAGATCGAGGCACTGGCTGGCAAACAGAAACCATTGCTAGATACAGTTCAAACGGAGGAAACTGAAGTGGTTTGGCCACCACACTTACAAGGCATAACAGCTTGTCAAAGACAGTCCTGCAGGGACATTGGTGAAAGGAGCAGGAGGCCTCGCGCGGACGACCACGCAAAAGATAGATGTCACACCAACAAGGAGTGGACCGGGCCTCACTGTCCAAGCCCCTACTGAAAACAGCAGGATCTCAGAACCATGTTGGCGGTCCACTTGCAGCGGTCCAGCGGGTACCCCAACGGTTGTCCCGACAAGGGATGAGTGAGGTGAGAGTGAGTTTGGCTATATCACGCAGATTTTTTTGGGGAGAGCTTTGACTAAGCGGAAATCTTTGGTGAGATTTGTATTACTAATATGCTAGTGCAGATGGCATTGGGTCTTAGGTAGGCTTTCTCCTTTTTTTATCTACTCTGCTGATCTGATGATAGAAAAGGTCACCTCACCCCACACTGTCCCCGCTCCACCCACCTTCAGCGCTTTCTGCATAGTCCTTGGGGAGATTTTGTGTGTGTGGTGGTTTTTTAAGGGTACTGTGTGTGTTTTGTGCGCGCACACGTGTGTGTGTATGCGCAGTGGGAGGGTATATGAGATGTGTATGCGCGCAGGCGTGTGTGTGTGTTTATTTATGTGTGTGAGTGCGGGTGTATGCGTGCGGTGGGTGTTTTATGTCTATGCGCGTGCACGTTGTTGTTAGGACGCAGATGCAAGAAGATGCATTGGTTGGTTGTACTGTTGCTGTTTGGTGGTGGTTGTTGTAGTGTGTATGTGGCGGGTGTTGTGTGTTAGTGTGTGTGGGGGGGGGGGGGGGGGGGGTTATGGGGAAAGAAGACTGTGTGTTGGGCTGTTATGTCCTTACATGGAAAGGCAATCAGGGGGGTGTGGTGTGACTGGGATGGACAGGGGGTCCCCAAGGGGGTGGGGGTGCTTCCATTCTGCTTCCGCCTGATAACACTGCCCCCTCTCTTCTTTTCCTATCTGCCTGTCTGTCTTTGTTTCTGTCTGTCTTAGTCTTTGGTCTTGTCTGTGTCTCTCTTCTCTTCGGTCTTATTTCGGTCTCTTTCTATTTCACCCTTCTCTCTCTCTCTCTCTCTCTCTCTCTGTCTCTCGTGTCTGTCTATGTCTCTCTCTCTCTCTTCTCTCTCTTCTCTCTCTCTCTTCTCTCTCTCTCTCTCTCTCTCTCTTTCTTTTTCTACTTCTTCTTGTCCTACTTCTGGCTGGTGTTTCAGTTACCCTCTCACTCTCTCTCTCTATCCTCTCTCTATCTCTCTCTCTTCTCTTCTCTCTCTCATCTCTCTCTCTATCTCTCTCCCCCCACGCCCTTCTTCTCCTTCTTTTTCTTCTTCTTCTTCTATCTGTCTCGCTTATTCTCACCTCCCCCCCCCTCTCTGTCTCTCTCCATCCTCTGCTGTCTCTGGTGACACAGTAGAAAGGGAAGAAGGAAGGGGGGGGGGTGTAAAGAGCTCCTTGTGACTTGGAGCTGTGGAGGGGCAGAAATGTGGGGGTGGAAGATGGAGGTGGGGGTGGAAGGGAGGTGGGGGGGGGGATTTCAATCAGAATTCTATCAAGGAAATCTGTTTCCCCAATACCAAGTTTGTGGGAGAGCCTGTTAATCGATGGCTCAGCAGGTTATTGATCGATCTCTCTCTCTCTCTTCACGTGGGTGGCTGTGAGGGTGTATGGTGGGCGCGCGTGCGTGTGTGTGTGTGTGTGTGTATGATGCTTCAGTGTGTGTATGAGAGAAATAGAGAGAGGGAATAATATTCAAATTCACAATATGTTGTTGTTATGCGTTCCCTAACTTTACCCCCTGGGGGTCACCCACAACATGCACTCAGACTCGCTCATCCCACCTGGGAATCCACTGTGAGATAGGAAGTCCACAACGGATGAGAAGTTTGCGTGTATGACTCTTTTTCAAGTACTTCACCATATAGGCAGCCATACTCCGACTTCAGAGGATTTTTTTTCTCCTTTAAAGGAGAGTGCAGGCAGTTATGTTTAGGGCTTGTCATAGCTGAAAGCAATCTCAGCACAACATTTTACAAAATAACATGTTAGCGTAGGCCTTGGCAATTAGCTGACATCAATAACTGACACAGGTTTTGGCTTGGGCCATAAATTCACAATACAAAAACAAATAGTTACCTCAGATTTAAGCCATAGCTCTTTTCTTATGGGTGTTACACATATTTATTTAAACAGGAGCCACAATTTTGTACAAAACTGATTTACCAACAGTCATTAGAAATCTAAAACAAATAGGCCTAAATAAACACTGTGTATTACTATAACTAGGGCAATATTTACCCATTTCAGTGCTTTGCTGATATGTGGGAGAGAAAGAGGGGAGGGCTGGGGGGGGGAGAGGGGAGGGGGGGGGGGGGGGGGGGGGGAATAAACTTCTATCAACTTTTTCACCACTATCTCCTCCACCATTTTTGGAGTTCTCATTTTCTCCCTTTGTTCTTGTCAACTGGCTGTCCCATGCTTAAACGCACTGGCACAGAGCTGATGTGCATGCGCGCACACAGATGTACAGTACATGGGCCCATAGTCTACAAACACACACACATTCTACACACACACACACACACACACACAGAGTCACACACATACACACCACGCTCAGTTTTACATGTGGTGCACATATGAGCATAAAGTGACACCCCCCCCCCCCCCCCCCCCCCCCCCCCCCCCCCCCCCCCCCCCCCCACACACCACACACACATGCACATGCACACACACAGACATGCGCGCGCGCACAACTCATTCACTCACTCACTCACCACATTTACACCCATTTATCCATCATTCACATACACACACACACACACACACACACCCGCAAAAACACACACACACACAACACACACACACACACACACTACCATCACCACCACTACTACCACCGCCACCACCAATCACCTACATTCACTTCCGCATATGCAACATATGCACATGCATACACACACACACACAACCCCACACACACACACACACACACACACACACACACACACACACACACACACACCTGCAACACATCATCATGCAAGCCTGAAGCAGCCTGCGTGACGAGAGGTAATAATGTATTTCTGTGATCTCCACATCAACACAGATAACAGGTAATAACACGGCCCATCAGTACTGTAATATGTATTTCTGTGATCTCCACATCAACTCAGACAACAGGAAATAGCAGGGCCCATCGGTACTGTACTGTACTGCACTGCAGACAGTTTCATGTTGGCAGTCTTGCAAACTCAGCTTTTCCATCCCCCCCCCCCCCCCCCCCCCTTTTTTTTTTTTTTTTTTTTTGTCCTGGAAAGACAGTCACTGTACTATTACTCTGTTTTGCTCTTTCCTGTCATAAGTTGCCCTCCATCCCCCCCCCCCACTTCATGAGAAATGGGGGGGGGGGGGGGGGTGGAGCCTGTCCATATGAATAGCATCCCCTCTTTCTGAAAATTCTGTGCTTGGAATTCCCTCTTTTCTTTCCCTCTCTTTGTTTCGGCCTTGTTCCTTTTCTTCATGACACCTCATCTTTATATTTTCTGCCTCTGCAAACCAAGCTGTACGGCCCACGAGAGGAGCTGGAAAAGGACTTGCTGCTATTTCTCCACAACACATCTGATGGTGTAAAAAGCGAACGAGAGAAGAGATGAAGAGTATTTTTCGCCTTCTTGGTCCATTCTCCTGCCTTTGACTTCCCCCAGAAAGACTTAAAAGATAACAATTCTCTCCCATGATGAAGTCAGAAGCATATGGCCTGACTTATCAGTTGCTTAACAGCAGCCCAACGCATTTTCGCTCATATGACAGGCAACAATAGTTGCTGTCTGAGTGTTTGATGAAGAAGAAATTGCCCAAGACACACTGCCTGAAAAATGCAGTGCAAATTCTCAATGACTCTTCAAGGAGTTTAGGATATAGTCAGGTGGCCTACTTCAGTTCTGTCTTTACGATCTTTCTTTATCTGGTGCTTGTGTGTGTGTGTGTGTGTGTGCGTGTGGTGTGCGTGCGTGTGCGCGTGCGTGTGCGCGTGCGTGTGCGCGTGCGCGTGTGCTGACAAGGAAAAGAAATACAGACTTTGGTAGAGTAAGGAGGATAAGTTCTCGTGGTGTTAAGTTTTCTTTTCTTCAGTTATTGAAGTTAATTATTGTAGAATGTTCCATCATCTTCTGAATTGCAAAGTTGCATGTTGTTAGCTTGCGTGCGTGCACACACACACACACACACACTCTCTCTCTCACACTCAAACACACACACACACACACACACACACACACACACTACACACACACACACACATTGTGGAATGTTTATCATCTTCTGAATTGCAAATTTGTCTGTTGTTAGCCTGTGCGCATGCACACACACACACACACACACACACTCTCTCTCTCTCTCTCTCTTTCTACACACACACACACACACACACATTTACTCCCTCCCTCGCTCCTTCGCTGTCGTGGGTTAGAACTGCAGGGATCGGCAATTGGATTTTTGGTCAGCTTGAATTGAAACAGTTTCCTGATAATTGAAGAACTGCCTACTGCACCTCCCTTACTGCCTCTCTCTCTCTCTGTCACATACACACACCCACACACACGCCCATCCACCCACCCACCCACATACACACACATACACACACACACACACAAACAAACACACACACACACGCTCACACACACATCTAGGATTATTTTCTAATGAGTGGGCTGATCGGACTGTGAAGAAAGGTGCACGTAATGAAAAGGAGTCTATAGTACTGCATGTCCCTCTATCCATTGCAGAGGGTTATCGGTTATTAGAAGAAGCATCATTAAACAAATTTATAGAAAAGCATCAGCAAAACAATCGGCTTTCACATTCAACTCTGAGTGTGAATAGTATAGTTGAAAACATTGAAAACTTAGAGATTCATACAAATGCTGTAAAAGAAAGACAACTCAAGGCATTATTTTTCAGGATAAGATTAAATGCATTCATGACAAAATTCAGCAAGGATGTTCAATGCTTATGTGGTGAATATATCTCAAATACTTATATACTTGAATGTGAGAAGTTAAAACCTCATCTCCCTGCCTTTTCTGAGAATTCCATTGAAGAAATTTTGAACAATGTTAAGTTAACAATTGACATTGCTAAGGGTTTATTGTTAAGTCCTGTAGGGCATTTATTGTAGTTTTTGAATTTATTTTTGAATTTCTTTTTTTCTTTTTTTTTTCTTCTTTTTTATTTCTTTTTTAATTACTGTTCTTGATTTGTTCATGTTAAGAATACTATTTCCTTTGTTATTACTATTTATTACACACACAAGTGCGCATGCATGCAGGGATGCACACGCACACTCACTCACACGCACACACAGAGTAGATCTCTCTCTCTCTCATATTCAGCCTCCTACTTTAGGATCATCTGGTATCACTTAAAGTGGAAAGATGTTACTTACACGCACATCTTTGACTTTCACACACACACACACACACACACACACACACACACACACACACACACACACACACTTACACAACACACACACAACACACACACACACACACACTTACACAACACACACACCATATTCGGGTATGCCTAGCGAAGATATTTATGTGTATCACGTGCTGGTGGGACAATGTGGCGTGAAGGCTGACATGACTGTGGAAGCTATATCGAGTGACATAGATTTCTTGTCACCTCTGGTTGCCCTCTTTTCTTTACCCTCTTAATTTTTTTTTTTTTTAAAAGATCCCATTTTCCTTTGCAGGGGGCAAACGTACTTGTGCAATGTATTATTATTAAGTTTTCTTTTCTTCAGTTATTGAAGTTAACTATTGTAGAATGTTCCTTCATCTTCTGAATCGCAAAGTTGCATGTTGTTAGCCTGCACATGCATGCGCGCACACCATACACACATACGCCATACACACACACCATACACACACACCATACACATATACACCACACAACACCAACACACACACCATACACCACACACACACCATACACACACATACCATACACACATACACCATACACAACACACACACCATACACACATACACCATACACACACACACACCCATACACACACACACCATACACAACAACACACCCATACACAACACATACCATACACACAACACCACACCACACACACACACACAACACCAACACCATACACACACAACCATACACACACAACACCATACACACACACATACACCATACACACACACACCATACACACACACACACATACACACACCATACACACATACACCATACACACACACACCACACACACACACACACACACACACACACACACACACACACACTCACACACACCATACACACAACACCATACACACACACACACCATACACACACACACCATACACACACACACACACCATACACACATACACCATACACACACACACCATACAACAAACACACACACCACACCACACCACACACACACCACACACACACACCACAACACACACACTTACACACACACACACCACACACACACACCACACACACACACACACCATACCACACACACACCATACACACACACACACACACACCATACACACACACATACAAAACACACACACACACACACACACACACACACACACACACACACACACCACACACACACACACACACACCTGCTTATTCAATGTAACATCTGAAAATAAAAGTTTGACTGTGACACACAGACATACACACACACACACACAGACACAGAGAGAGAACACACACACACACACACACACACTCGCACACAGACACACTCGCACAACACACACACAGATACACACACACACAGACACACACACACTCACAGGCACACACACACTACACACCACACACTCACACCACACTCACAGAGACACACACACACTCACACACCCACCCCACACACACACACACACACACAGACACACACACACTCACACACACACAGACACACCACACACACACACACACACACACACACACACACTCACACACCCACCACCCACACTCACACACACACACACACACACACTCTCACACACACACTAACACACACACACAAGTTATTGGTGTTACGCGTCCCTAGCTTAATTAAAACCTCTGGGGATCACCTAGAATAAAACACACACTCACTATCCCTGAAGTTGGAATGTGGCTACCTAAATATGGGGGGGGAGGAGGAGGTCACAGATGCGTATATCTCACCATCAGTGAACCTCAGAGCAAAGCTGTAGCCAAGGAACAAAACAAAACAAAAACACAGCACTCGACTCATTCATCATATCTGGGAATCACTGAGAGCTTAAGTACACAGGATGAGAACTCTGTGTGTGTCTGACGGCTCTTCTCAAGTGCCGTGTGTGTCTGACATTTCTCAAGTACCTTGTGTGTCTGATGACACTTCTCAAGTACCTTGCGTGTCTGATGACTCTTCTCAAGTACCTTGTGTGTCTGACACTTCTCAAGTACCTTGCGTGTCTGATGACACTTCTCAAGTACCTTGCATGTTGTTCAGTACCTGAAGTCTGGAAACTGCTAAGTCCTGATGTTAGACAATCAAAACTTGCGTGCATGACGAAAAACTTCTAAGTCGACGTGTGAGCACCAATGAAGACGGGAAATCAAGTAAAAGTGCGTGTCTTGACATTTGCAAGACCTGCGGTTGAGAAATTTCAAGTCTTGCGGTTGAGGACACTTTCAGTACTTGTGTGTCTGATGAACTTCTCAAGTACCTTGTGTGTCTGATGACACTTCTCAAGTACCTTGTGTGTCTGATGACACTTCTCAAGTACCTTGTGTGTCTGATGACACTTCTCAAGTACCTTGTGTGTCTGATGACACTTCTCAAGTACCTTGTGTGTCTGATGACACTTCTCAAGTACCTCGTGTGTCTGATGACACTTCTCAAGTACCTCGTGTGTCTGATGACACTTCTCAAGTACCTTGTGTGTCTGACACTTCTCAAGTACCTTATGTGTCTGACATTTCTCAAGTACCTTGTGTGTCTGCTGACACTTCTCAAGTACCTCGTGTGTCTGACACTTCTCAAGTACCTTGCCATGTTGTAGACAGCCTCCCCGCAGTCGGAATACAGCTACCCGAATGGTTTAGCAGAAAACGGTCACATACGCAAAAATCTCACTTTTGTCGAACCTGGGAGCTCTAGCCGAAGAATGAAAAAGAGGGGAGAAAATAAAAAAGGCAGCCATACTTTGTCATCTGAGGAAGACAGAGTGAGGTTTTATGTTAAATGTGTGTTTAGGAGAAGAGGCATAGCATATTATTATTTTGTTTCTGCCTTGTTCCTTTTCTTCCAGTTCTCTCCTTCTCGCCTACTTTTTGCCGTCTTGGTTCAGTCTCTGCTGTTTGTTGTTGTTGTTCTTGTCCGTGGCCTTATGAGCAAACCCTGCATCCGGCTTTCTTTGTTTTCTTGTCTATTTGACTGTCTGTCTATGCCTCTCTCTGTGTCTGTCTCTGCCTCTGTAACACACTCACACACACTCACTCTCTCTCTCTGAGTCTCTCTCACTCACTCACACACACATATACACACCTTCACACACAATCACACACACACAATCACATACACACAATCTCACACACACACGCAGACCTACACACACACACACACACACACACTGTGAAAAGACGTTAAATGAATTTGAATGTTTGTTATTAATGTATGCAGATTTATTCATGAATGCATGTTTTAAAGAAGGTAGATAGCTTTAAGGGAGAAGTTAAGTTGTGAGGATCAACTGAAAAAAGCAGCAGACAGCCCAGACTGATGATATCAGCTTGTATAGAAAGTACGGGGACATACACACACACATTAAATCCTGTTCTGCCTTTCATAAGAGTAGGCCATTGTGTGCCGGTGGAAACAGATGGCAGAATCAACAAAACTGCATATATACATGGGGACTGGATGTAAAAAAGCACATAAGTGCTTATTCCATTATCCTTGATATACAAGAATAAAACACACACACACATACACAGGCGCGCACACACACTCTCACACACACACACACACGCACACACACACTCTCTTCTCTCTCACACACACACACGCACACACTCTCTCTCTCTCTCTCACACACACACACTCTCTCCCTCTCTCTCTCACATACACACACACACACTCTCTCTCTCTCTCTCTCTCTCTCTCTCTCTCTCTCTCTCTCTCTCTCTCTTTTCCCAGTGCATCTGTAAATACTTCTTTTTTTAAAATAAATAATAATAACAATAATATTGTTAATTTAGATTCGTTAAAAACAACAACCCACCATGCTCTTCTCTTTTCTTCCTGTCTTTGAGTCTCCATCCATTTATCCATTAGCTTCTCTGGCATTAGATATCCCCCACCCCCACCCCCTTGACAGTTTGATTCAGTTATCAGGGGCTGAGGAGGGGGGGGGGGGGGGACCCAGGGGAGTGTGATTGAAGAGTAATCAGATTGTTGGGGACTGACTGGGAATTGTGCCTCTGATCAGGGAGCTTTTTCCTTTCTTTCTGAAAAAGCTAAAGAGAAAGAGAGGGGGGTGGGGGGGGGGGGGGGG
The DNA here is from genome assembly GCA_028751875.1 of Rapana venosa. Lineage (NCBI taxonomy): Eukaryota > Metazoa > Mollusca > Gastropoda > Neogastropoda > Muricidae > Rapana > Rapana venosa. Next base: position 36,316,376 of record CM054161.1, read on the forward strand.
GGGAGAGAGAGAAGGGGAGTATATGTGAGAGAAAGAGAGTGTATGTGTGTGTGTTTTGAGAGGGAGAGAGAGAGAGAGAGAGAGAGAGAGAGAGAGGGAGAGATGAGAGAGTGAGAAGGGGCATATGTGAGAGTTTGTGTTTGTGCTTGAGAGGGAGAGAGAGAGAGAGAAGGGGGTATATGTGAGAGAAAGACAGTGTATGTGTGTGTTTGAGAGGGATAGAGAGAAGGGGGTATAATTATTTGAGAGATGAGAGAAAGAGAGTTGTGTGTGTGTGAGAGAGAGAGAGAGTGTGTGCGTGTGTGTGTGTGTGCGTGCGTGCACGCGCGTGTGGCACGAAAACTTACACTTTAATGTTTTGCTTATCTCTCTTTCTTGTCCTGTTGTATTATTCCCAGTCCCTGGTGTTTTTTCTCTCTCAAGTATAGACTTTTTTGGAAACTAGGAAAATGCTCTCAGTGCTTTTTTGTTTGTTTGTTTTTTTTTGCTTCCGGCTGCTTTTATGCAAATGTTTGAGAAGCAAACTTGTTCCTTTTCGCCCCTTTCTTCTTCGCCGTCGCCTTCTACATCATCATCATCTTCTTCTTCTTCTTCTACATCATCATCTTCTTTACATCATCATCATCTTCTTCTCCTTCTCTTCTTCTTCTTCTTCTTCTTCTTCTACATCATCATCAACTTCTTCTTATTCTTCTTCTTCTTCTTTTTCTTCTACATCATCATCATCAACTTCTCCTTCTTCTTCTACACCATCATCATCATCATCATCATCTTCTTCTTCTTCTTCTTCTTCTTCTTCTTCTTCCTTCTTTGTCTTCTCCTCCTCCTTCCTTCTTCTCCTTTTTAAACTTTTTTTTAAAAAGTAGTTTTATTTATTTTCATAGCTATACAGAAAGCACTTTTTTAACACAGCAATGTTCTGTAAAGCTGTTCTTCTTTTTTTTCCCCTCCTTTACCTTGACCACAACTCCAGTGTGACTATTTTTGCTGGTACAACCATTTTTGTTTATTATTGCTTATTTGATGAAGGTAGCCACTTTCTATCTTCAGAGTTGAGGTCAAAACATGATGCCAGCAGGCATGCGTTTTAGCTACCACGTACATATTGATCTACTCTTTGTAGATGTTTGGAAATGGATTTGACATAATAGAAGTATGGGTTGTTGATGCATGTACTCACGCAATGGTTACCTTGGGTTCAATTCTCGTGTGAGGGTTTGGATGGACATTTAGAGCTGCACAAGGCACAGACGTCGGCTCTGGAGGGAAAAGTTTCGTTTAAAACTTGTACTGCTGAAAATGGGATTTGACATCAAACATTCAACTCTGCCAACTTTGTGAGCCCCCTCCCCTTGAACAAATTTCAGAGGTAATGGTTCACGTGTGCTGTATTGGCATGAGAGGGGGGTGGGGGGAGGCAAGGGGATTTCGAAAGGGGGGGGGGGAGGCAAGGGGATTTGGGGGGAGGGGGGAGGCAGGAATGATGACAAGAAAGCTGAAAAGGAGAGAAGTGATAGTGCAGCTGCATCTTGGAAAGTGTGTTTTTGCAGGTGTGTGTGTGTAATTGTCAGTGATATATTTATTTTTTCCTTTTTCTTTTTTTCTAATCGAAAATACCATAAACAGTGTGACTGATTTTCACAGTTTCCTCTTCAGGTAACTAAGGCTGTGCTTTTTCTTTCATACCGCATTTCTCTCTCTCTCTCTCACTCTCTCTCTCTTTCTCTCTCTCTCTCTCTTTCTCTCTCTCTCTCTCTCTCTCTCACACACACACACACACACACACACACACGTACAAAGTGTATTGGTGTGCATTTATTCATATGTGTGGATCGGTGTGGCTGTATGTTTAATCATGTGTGTGTCAGTTTGTATGTGTAAAATATGAACAATTTTCAGGTAAGCCATCTGTGTAAAAAAAAATTTCAAATTTCATACACCTCTTAAGATAGTTTTAAAATTTTAACAGACACCTTTAAACTACAAGTATATACAATACATCTTAATAACTTCACATACCAAAAACAACATTTCCAACATTTCGTTTCAGTCAAAACTAAGCACACACAAAAAAATCCTCCAAGCTCACCAAAGATGAAAGCGTTAATAAAGCTGGACTTTCCACTCCCAGTAACTTGTCCTTCCTTGGTTTCACTTCACTTTGATGGTGTGCACTCCAAAAGCAGGAGAGACAGAGGACTCGGGAGTGGGTGGGGTGGGGTGGGGCAGAGAGCTGAGAGGCACTTTTGGGGAGGGCAGAGAACGTAGAATTTCCATACGTCATGGATAATCTGATTTTAAATGAAAAATACCGGAAGGCGTCAGGCAGGTATTGATTTTGGTGTTTGGAGAATATTGTTTTTGGGGAGACTACTCAATTGGGATATGTAGTGTGTGTGTGAGAGATACAGTGTGTGGGTGGGTTGGGGTTTGGGGTTTCTTTTTTCATATCTGTACTTGTTTTTGTCTGACATTATGCCCCTGCCCTTCCCAGTTCCTCGGCTAGAGCTCGGAGGTTCACTGATGGTCAGATTTTTGCATATGCCACGTTTTTGTCCCACCATGAAGGTGGCAGTATTCCAACTTCAGGGATATTATCCTTTTTACTTTTCAAAGTTGTTCTTTTTGCTTGGTTGGGGATTTTTTCTTGGGGGGTAGGGGTTTGGGGATTTGAATTTGTGTGTGTGTGTGTGTGTGTTGATGTTTGTTACAGTATCTTTTTTTTAATTTATAAAAAGTAAAATCAAAAATGTTTGTGTGTATCTTCATGAGTGTGCATGTGCGCATTAGCTCGCTTAAACGAGTGAACGTGATGAGAGTTAACGCAAACTAGAATGGCAGCATGCATGTTTATCTGATTGCACGCAATACGTCTTTTTGGCTATACGTTGTTAAAATCTTCCAAGACATGCTGACTTCAGCCTGATATTTCTTGACGCCTTTCATTTTTTGTGTTGCAGTGGTTCTGACGTTTGTGAACTGTGCGGACGTGACCTGGGCTACGCGGGTACAGGACATCTTCACCTACGCCAAGATCCTGGCCCTGGTGCTGATCATCATCACCGGCTTTGTTCAGCTTGGACGAGGTCTGTGTGCAGTGCCCGCCACTTCTCCTTCCTTTCTTCCTTTTTATGTCAAAAAATCAAACTGAATGTCAAAGTCCTTCGGATGAGACTATAAACCGAGGACCCCGTGTGCGAACGCACGCAGAACATCTTGCGCACACGTTAAATCCTGTTCCGCTTTTTGAAAGAGTAGGCCATTGTGTGCCGGTGGGAACAGGTGACAGAATTTACAAAACCGCATACACACGGGGACTGGATGTAAAAAAGCACATGAGTACTTATTCCATTATCCTCGATATATTTTTAAAAAAACTTTTTTTTTTAATTGTCATCTGAGCGTTTTGATTTGTTGCTTTACAAGATTCAGCGCTATATAAATTCCATACATTATTATTATTATTTATTATGTCTTTCTTTCTTCCTTCTTTCCTTTTTCTTTCTTTCTTTCTTCCTTTTTTCCTTTTTCCTTCTTTCTCTTTCTTTCTTCCTTTCTTTTTTTTCTTTTGTTCATTCTTTCTTTCTTTCTTTCGTTCGTTCTTTCTCTCTTTCTTATCTTGTCCTAAGCTCAGTTTCCTGTTGTCATCTTGAATTCTACTGTTGTTCTGTTTCGTTGGTACTTGGATTAGCCCTTGCCAGTATTTTATCAAGCCCAGTCTTCATCTGTGGTTTGTTTACTTTGTTTGCTGGTGTTGTGTAGCTGGTAAGTTTCCTTCTGACGCGCGTAGTGCTAAGTTTTTCATGCAGTGTAACAGATTCTTCTGTGTAAAATTTTGTTATGGTGTTGTGTTGCACTGGTAGAGTTCAGTTCTACTTATAATCACCATCAGCTGGCCAAGTTTCGTGAGAGGTAATCAATAGTCTACCTGGTGTGCCAAGTAATCGCGAATGCTTGTGCTGGATTTACACCCACGGAGGCACTTTGACTAATCACAGTACATGCATCAGAGATGGCCGCTTGGATGAGTAGTGTGCCCTACAGCTGGAGAGACCCATAGAGCGAGAGAGCCAGCTGACATGTTGGGCAAACGCAGACCAATTGATTCAGAGTGGAGGTGGCGGTGCCTGTACATGCCCGTAGGCTTAAAGGCTATGTATGAAGAATTGTACAGTAATCAGTTCAGTCAGATGTCTTGTATGCTGATTTAGTAAGTCATGGCATGAGGCAGGGTACTCTGTTGACGTCAGGTGCTCTAGTTTCCTGGGTGAGACTTGGATAGGGCAGTGGACGTCGTTTTTTTTTGTTATGTGGGGTTGCATGCTGAGCATTGTGGGCATGGAGCGGCGTGAGTGTGCCCAGCAACAAGAAGTGGATGGGAACGCATGCTTGATGTCCGACTCACGAGAGAGTGGAGTGCTTCAGATTAGCTCTCCAAAATGCCTCCAGTCTGTTAACCGCTGACTCTCTCTGTCAAGCATGTTCTTGTCTGTCTGTCTGTCTCTGTTTTTGTGTTGTAGGCCATTTTCTTCTCTCTTCTCTTGTTGTCTTTAGTATCGCACTTCTCTCCTTTGAAGTTTGCTGCTCCGTCTTATTCTTGATCATGCTCTATCTTTCTCGTTTGTTTGTTTTTGGTTTGTCTTTTTTTTTTGAGGGGGGGGGGGGGGGGGGGGGGTGTTTGTTGATTTTTTTTGTGTTTTTTGTTGTTGTTGTGGTTTATCTCTTCTCAGTCCCTGTTTCAAAGACACTTGTAAGACTTAGAGATATTGTTCTCAAAATATGATCAATAGTTCTCTGACTTTTTTCATAGTCGTAGTTGCTCTTGGTCTTCTGTCTGTTGTTGAAGTTCATTTATTGCTGTTGCATTTTGTTTCTCCTTTTCTGGTTCAGAAGTTAAATCAGCTGTGCCTTGGTGTTGTTTTTTTTGGTGTTTTTCCCCAATCTTTTGTCATTTGGGGGGGGTGGGGGGGGGGGGGGGGGGAGCTGTCTTGCCTCTTTGTCTTTTTCCTGGTCATGTTGATTTTGTGTGCTTTTTTTCCCCTCCATTATTTCTTTTCTTTTTATCTGTCACAGTCCTTCACTTTATCTTGTCCTCATTTTTTGGGTGTCTGTTTTATCACAAGGAGCTACAGGTGTATTGTCTCATTTCTCGGTCATTCTTTAACACCCCCTCCCCCCTTATCTTTAGAAATTACGCATGTATGTATTTTCAGTTTTGTCTTTCACACCCAGCCCTCCTCCATCCCCCCCCCCCCCCCCCCACCTGCCTCATTTTATCTTCCTGTCTTTAGATATGAGGTCATATATATATATATATATATATTTTTTTTTTAAACCCAGCTCTCCCCTTTTCTGTCTTGTATTACATTTACATTCATTATTTTTTTCTTGTGTGTGTGTTATAATAACTCATACTCTGACAAACACACACGCACACATCCAAAGTTGCACTAATTCTCCTTTCACTGGAAGCTTCACCAATGCATATTCTCTCTTTCTCTCTCTCTCTCTTTCTTTCTTCTCTCTCTCTCTCTCTCTCTCTCTTTCTCTCTCTCTCTCTCTCTCTCTCTTCTCTCTCTCTCTCTCTCTCTCTCATTCTTTCTCTCTTACTCTCTCTCTCTCTCTCTCTTCTTGATCCTTCTTCCATTCTTCCCACTACTCTGTCTCTTTCTTCCTATGTAGGGCACTCATTTACCTACTTCACTGTGTTCTTTTGTCTGGTTTTTAGTTCACTTCATGCCATGTCGTTTCCCATTTTTCTAAAGAATTTTCCTCTGTTCATAATTACGAGGACACGTTCGTTTCTCATCTGGTGTTCTGGGCATGTTCATAGCATCAGTCCAAAGTTTGTTGTCTTCCTCAGAGCCTTGATCATTGCCCGTCGTACCATTCTCTCAGAGATCCATGATTATCTTGGGGCCAGAATTGATATCCAACATCTTGGTGATAAGTTATTTCTGAATGTGTTGTGGAGTTTGAATTGCCATGGTTTTTTTCCCCATGGGGATGCTGGGGAGCCTGTCAGTATTAATAGCATCCCCATCTGGAAATTCTGTGCCTGGAATTCCCTCTTTTCTATCCCGCTCTTTGTTTCTGCCTTGTTCCTTTTCTTCTTGTCATCTCCTTCTCGTCTATTTTCTGCCTTCTTGGTCCATTCTCCCGCCTTTTTTCCAGAAAGACTTAAAAGGATTTTCTCTCCCATGCCGAAGGTGGATGTGCTGGGCCTGACTTGTCAGGCGCTTAATGGCAGCGCAACATGTTTTCGCTCATATGACAGATAACAATACTTGCTGTCTGAGCGTTAAATGAAGAAGAAGAAGAAAATGAATTGCAGGGTGAAAGGGTCTAGGCACACAGTGGTCTGTCAGTCTAGGAGATTGGAAAATAATGCAGCACTCTCCCCTGCCCCTATTCCTCGACTAGGGCTTAGGTTTACCAATGGTGAGATTTTGGGATGTGCGACCGTTTACCTGCCATTTACCTGCCATCAAGATAGATAGCCACATTCTGACTTCAGAGGGTGATGTCTAAACACGCCACCAGTGTGCGCGCATGTTTACAGTTTTGTAATCAATCCTACCACCATGCAGTGGCCTGCTCTTCTGAAAGCCAGAACAGGTTTTGAATGGTGTGCGCAAAATATTGTGCCTGGGTTTGCGCATGGGACGTCTGTTTATAGTCTTATCTGAAAGACTTTTTGGGGGGAGTGGAGTCAATACTGATGTTAACTCAGGGGGGGTGGGGGGTGGAGAATTCCCCACAAACAGGCGTCTTAATGGTGGCTCGAACTGGGGCCATTAGATCCTGAGTTCAGTGCTCTAACCACCAGAATAGCCCACTCCCCCATCCAGTAATCCAATCCATAAGCTACAACAACAACAAAATCCATCAGCTACATAAGATAACATCTGTTGCACATTCACATTGCACCCTACTCGAGCTGTATTCTAATCATGAATTAAAGTCACCAGTTTGGCCAAGCCAGGCTATTTTCAGATACATGATTTTATATATATATATGAAAAATATATATATATATATATATATATATATATATTATATTAAAATAACACACCCCACTCATGAATGTATTTTTTTATCTCAGCCCCTCCCCTCCTTCAAGCTTTTCATTTTTTTCTTTGTTACTGAAAATATCCCATATTTTGTGAATAAAGGAGGGAAAATGTATATGTGCACCTCTGTGTCTGTGATTCAGATTCAGATTCAGAATATTTTATTGCCATTTAAGTGTGTGTGAGTCTGTCTCTGTGTGTCTGTCTGTCTGTGTTGTCTGTCTCCTCTCTCTCCCCCTCTCTCTCCCTCTCAAAGGAAAGGCCTATACATTAAATCAGTCCGAGTCCGAGTCTCTCCCTCTCTCTGTGTCCATTCTCAGTAATTAAAGATATAAATGTGCTCTCAGTTGATTCTTGTTCTCTCATTCTCCTGGTCCCCTCCCCTTCCTCTGTCAGTGTTACGTCTGCTTGCAGCATGGTCGTGGTCAGTGTGTGCTTTTTCTCTGATCAGTGGGTTTTTCTTTTCCAGGGGAGTACGAGCATTTCCAGAATGCCTTTGAGGACTCCAAAACGGACATAGGGGAGATATCATTAGCGTTTTATTCGGGGCTCTTTGCTTACAATGGATGGTAAGTGAAGGACAGATAGCACAATATCCAAACACCAAATATATATATATATATATATATATATATATACATATATATATATTATTATATATATATTGTGGGTGAAAATACACATCCACACTGACTTTTGCATCCATGTACACATGGATACATGTACACTTGGACTTACTCACACACGCACGCATGCATACATACGCACATACACACACACACTGTCTCTCACTCACTCACTCTCTCACACACACACGCTCTCTAAATCCTCTCTCTCTCTCTCTCTCTCTCTCTCACACACACATGCATACACACACTCACACACACATATGCACACCATACAAATACACACTCACTCACACACACACACATGCATACACGCATACACACCCCACACACACATATGCACACACATACAAACACACACACACACACCTCAGAAAAGGTTCAAAGAAACACATAAATCAAAGATCAAAATATGTACACATTTGCACTTACACATCCTAATTCACCAGTGTTTGAATACATTATTTGTGAAGACAGGGGGAAAAAAATACCCACCTCATCATCATGACTATGAAATGTGCATAATTGTGCTTATTTGTTTTTCAACATATGTATGATATTATCAGTGTTGAAATACGATTTAGAAACAACTGGGTGAGACTTGGTGCATGTGGCAAGAAAAGAAGACGAATTGTATTGGAGATGGAGTGGGGGGGGGGGGGGGGGTGGAGAGGGGGGGGGGGGGGTGTTGCACAACAGTTAAGAAGTTACAAACATGTTTTGTTTTCAGGAATTACCTGAACTTCGTCATTGAAGAGCTGAAGGATCCCTACAAGTGAGTTTCTCCGACGGTTTTTCTTTCTTTCTTTTTGTTTTGGTCATCTTCCCATTCCTTCCACAGTGTCACCCAACCCTTGCCTTCAATGCTCTCTGTCCTCCTACCCTCATCAACATCTTCCCTCCCCCAAAATATCTACTGACTTGAGAAATGATCCTGCCTCCCCTCCCTTCCTCTCCTCTCCTCTAACAGTCTACAGATGTGACAAATTAACCCCCCTCCCTCCCTCCTTGTCCTCTCCCCTCCCTGGGGTGTCTGCTGATTTGAGAAGGAAAGAGAACCTGTGGGTCATTAGGTTTGGTCTGGTTTTCTGAAACAATGTTGTGTTAGATGTTAATGGTTTATTGTGTTGAAGTAGATGCCCAGAATACTTCATAGTTAGCGCATTAGGTTCCCTGCTTTAAAAGGTATCTGAAAAGAGTGGTAGAAATCTTTGAGAGTGCCAGCATCTTGAAAACCAAACACCATCACAAAACAATAAGCAAAAGCAAATAAACAAACAAAAAAAGAAGTTCCATGAATTGAGACAAGGTTCACAAGAAACAGATATATTTTTTCATCAGAATGCCCAAACCAGCGATTTACATTTTTGGGGGTGTGTGTTTGGCTTTAGCTCCAGAGGTAGTATTTCTATGGCCTTTCCACTCATGGTTTCTTTCTTTTCTTTTTGTTTTTTTTGTTCCTCAGCTAGAGCTCCGAGGTTCACGAGTGGTGAGATTATGCGTATGCCACTGTTTTTGCCCACCATGAAGGTAGCCGCATTCTGACATTGGGGATGTATGCTGGGTACGTTTGTGCTTCCGTAACCCACCGAACAAACGCTGACATGAGTCACAGGATCTTTACAACATGCATATTTGATCATCTGCATGTGTATATATATACACAAAGGGAATAAAGGCACTGGCAGATTTGCATTTGAAGTTAAAACCTGGAAGATTGTAAAAATTCGCACCCTCGATTCACCAGATGCCGCAGGGATTTGAGCCCATGACTTCATGGACCCATGCATGGACTGGCGTTGCCTCATGTTTCCATTGTTTCCCGTCCTGTTCCTGCGGTGGTGTTGGACTGTCGCTGATTAGAATCGGAGTTTGTACGTTGGTTTAGGTCAACTGATGATTTAATTATAGACTTTGACCATGGTGTCTGTGATTCCGTCTGTGATGTGGGAGGTGCTCGGAGAAAAGGTGAAAGGTTAGGAGGTGCACAGCACACAAATCCAGCATAACTTGGTCAAGGGGCCAGGGCCCAGTGCTAAACTTAGTGTGCCCTTTCCTTTTTTACCAAGTCCAGAAGCGGTCAGTTTCTGCTATAATCAGCACCAGCTGGGATAGGCTGGAGAGCAGCTGGGAGGAGCTGAAAGCGGGGGAAACTAACACTGTAGTAACAGCTGTGGGTGAGATGGAGCACAGAATTTAACCAAAATTTTTTTATTAAAAAGCTACATACATAATTCACTAAAGAGATTCATGACACATTGAAGCTGTGTATCCATGTTTGATGCAGACCTTTAAAAAATTGTAAAAATGAAAGGGGGAAAAAAAAAGAGAGAAAGAAAGCAGAATATATTTTAAGTAAAAGTAATGAAGTTTGTCAAGAAAAGTTGTGTGTCAGAGCTCCAGTTTTTATATGTCAGTCTTAAGTTATGTAGTCTACATGTGTGGTGATTTTTTTTGGAGTGGATTCAAACTTTATGTATATGTGTTTGTGGTGGTGTGTGTTGTGCTGTGTGGCATGTGTGTTGTTTTTGTGCGTGTGTGTGTGTGTATTTGTGCTGCGTGGTGTGGTGGGTGTGTGTGTGTACAGGAACCTGCCCAAAGCCATCTGGATCTCCATCATCCTGTCTCACCAGCAATATACACTTGGACCACAAAATCGCTTCATTCACACCGTGAGTCCTGGGGAGGTTGGCTGAGTGGCGCTGCTGTTTGTTCTGTGGTAAGTCATCTCGCATCAACCTGTCCTCAGAAGTCGGACTACGGCTGCCTAATATTCAAGGTATTTATTTGAAAACTACATATGCTAACTGCTCTTCAGTCCCCTTTGTTCGAATAGCTAATGCAGCGCAACACATTTCGCTCATATGACAGACAACAATAGTTGCTGTGTGAGCATTTGACAAAGAAAAAGAAGGCTGCCATTAAGCTCCTGATGAGTCAGGCCCAGCACATCTGACTTCAGTGTGGGAGAGAAATTGTTATCTTAGAAGTTTTTCTGGAAGAAAGGCAGAAGAATGAACCCAGAAGGCAGAAAACAGACAAGAAGGAGGTGACAGGAAAGGCAGAATGGGTTTTAACATGTGCGCAAAATATTTTGTGTTCACAATGGGACCTCGGTTTACAGTCTTATGCGAAGAACTTTTGGAGGAGTGGAGTCTGTACCGATGTTAACTCCAGTGGGAAAATCCCTGAATGAGCACCTCCTCAGTGATGGATTGAACCCAGGCTGTCGGATCACAAGATTAATGCTCTAACCACTAGGACCCCACCCCTCCCCCTCAGATGAGAGTTTGAATCTATACTAAAGTGTCTGTTCAAGTGGATTTTACTCCAAGAGTTAACATTAGTATTGACTCCACTCCCCTGGTAGTAGATACTGTAAGTGCACAGGAAACATCTCACACACACACATACACACACACACACACATATTATAAAAACCCTTCCACTGCTAGGGCCGGTGGTGTGAGTGGCGCAAAGATGCCCAGCATGCACCTTTGCCACCTGGAGAGGGATGGGCTCCGCCAGAATCAACTTGCCCGAGAGACACTGCCTGAAAAAAAATCGGTGCAGTGCCCTAACGACTCCTGAAGAAGTTACAGGAGAAGTCACGTCAGAGGCCAATTTCTGATTTGATATTGTCTGTGTTAGTGGTTTCTGCTTTCAGTGGCCCTTTGTCATACTGCTGCCCCCTGCAGTTTGTATTGCTGGGCAGAATCTCGCCATTTTCCACAGGGTCATTAAGTGAGAATTACCCTTGCCACTGCCGTTAGAATTGGGAGTGAAGAGAGGCCTGTGATTGTAGCATCAAGGCAGATAAAATGACCATTGTCCAATTATCATGGTTACTGTTGTCATTATGATCATACCTTGCCCCTGTGAACTGGAAAGCTGGCTCTGGTTGTAGCTGACAAAACAAACTGTCACCATTTTTCTGTTGTTGGTGGTGGGGTTTTTGTTTGTTTTTGTTTTGTTTTGTTTTTTGTTTGCTAAAGAGAACCAATAGGAATTGTAGTGGGTGGGGAAAATTCTCCCAACATTTGATACACACACACATTCACTCTTCTCTCTCTCACACACACACACATGCACACACACACACATGCACTCACACGTGCATGCACACACTTACATGTGCATGCACGTGCAAGCAGACACGCAGACACACCCCCACACCACACACACGCATACACACACACACACAAACACACACGCGCATGCGCGCCATGGTAGGTGATCCAAAATGTCACCAGTGACAGTCACTTATACAAACCAACACTGAATGATTATATGTGTAGCATCTATAATGGTGCACTTTAGGTTGGTTTTTGTTGTTGTTTTTTTTAAATGAATGTTACCATTGGCCACTTATGTTATAGATGTTCGTAGTGTAGCTTGCATAATAAAAAAAAAAGGTAAAGGTGTCTCATAACCTACGTGGTCGTAGGAGAGTGAGGCATCAGAGACCTTAACTTTTCAGGGGGCCATCATATTGATGGTGGTGCCCATCTCCTCTCCCTCGCTGCTTTACCTTCCCTGACCCTAAAGAGGGCAGGTACCCATTTACAGCTAGGTGAATTAGGGGAACTGTACTGAAGCCAAGGCGCGCAAACGGTCACCCATCCAAGTGGTAACCACGCTCGACGCTGCTTAACCTTAGCTGGGGGGAAAGCGAGTGCTCCGACCACTGAGCTATCCCGTCCCCCTAATAAAAGAAGAAAAACAAATCTATAAGATTTTATTTTGATCATTATCTGTCTTTATCTGACCAAAGGGAGGAAGACCTAGCAAGACCTGGGCTGCCTGTATTGCAGATGATCTTAGAGAAAGGGGCATAAATAAGGAGGAAGCTCAAAACAGAGAGAGATGGAGAAGGCTCATCATTCAAACCTCCCCTGGGAGAAACATGACAAAAAAGGAAGAAGAAGAAGATGATCTGTCTTTTATCTAAATGAATGGACCCTCCCTTGCTGTGTTGGCAGATGTTCTCCAAGCGTCTGTACAGCTTCATGTGGTGGATCATGCCCATCTTCGTGTCCCTGTCCACCTTTGGCGGAGTCAACGGCATCCTCTTCACCACTGCCCGTCTCTTCTATGTGGGCGGCCGAGAGGGACACATGCCCAAAGTCCTCAGCATGGTGCAGGTCCAGCGCCTGACCCCCCTGCCCGCTGTCCTCTGCATGGTCAGTGTGTGTGTGTGGTGTTTGTGGGTTGAGTGTGTGTGGTGTGTGTGTGGTGCTTGTGTGTGGTGTTTGTGTGGTGTTTGTGTGTGCATGTGTTTGTCTGTGTGTGTGTTTGTTTTTATTCATTTTAATTTCATTGTTGTATTTTATTCTTTTATTTTGAAGACAATGGAATAAGCACTCGTGTGCTTTTTTTTTTTTTTACATCCAGTTCCCATGTGTATGCAGTTTTTTTTTAATTTTGTCATCTGTTCCCACCGGCATGCAATGGCCTACTCTTTTGAAAAGCAGAACAGGATTTAACATGTGCGCAAGGTGTTCTCTGTGTGTGTGTTGGGGGTGGGGGGGGGGGAGTTGATGATGATGTTGCTGTTGTATGTTTAAAGTCTGTTCACATTTATATTTAGTGTGTGTGGTGTGGTGTTTGTGTTAATTAATTTATTAATAATTAATTTATGGAATTTATATAGTGCTGAATCTTGTAAAGCAACAAATCAAAGCGCTTAGATGACATCTTTTTTTATGCGTGTGTATGCGGTTTTAAAAATTTTTTTGTCATCTGTTCCCACCGGCACACAATGGCCTACTCTTTCGAAAAGCGGAACAGGATTTAACATGTGCGATTGATGTTCTGCATGCGTTCGCACACGGGGCCTCGGTTTATAGTCTCATCCGAAGGACTTTGACATTCAGTTCGATTTTTTTGTCTGGGAAGAAAGAGCGAGGCTGGGAATTGAACCCAGAACCTCACGGTTTACTTGTTGGTAGGCAAACGTTCTTAACCATCCTGCCACCTTACTTCGTTTGTGTTGTGTGTGTCTCTGTGTGTGTGTTTGTGTAGGGGAAGGGTATATGTGTTATGGGTCAGTTGAGGGAGGGGGGGGGGGGGGGAGTGGTGTCTGTCTGCCTTTGTCCAAGCTGTGTCTCTGTCATTGTGAGTGTAAGGTATTGTTGAAATGGAAGGGAAGTGTCAGTATGTACATTACTGCTATAATATTTCATAAGTATAGGATCCTGAAAACTATGTTTGTGTAGGCTGTAGGATTAGATGCGAAATGTTCCACTTTCGGGGAAATTCTTGGGGTGGGGGTACCAACCTTTCTCCAAATAGATTAGAGGGGTGGGGAGTGCGGGCTTGTAAGCTATTGTGGAATCTCCCTGCTGTTATTCTGACTGGGCATGTTTGTGTTCTGTTGAACTTCAAGGGAACAACTTTAATGAGCTTGATGCTTTGAGGTGACAGCCTTTGATCTCTTATGAGGTGACACTTCATGTTTGGATGGTGGGTTTGTTGTTTTTTGTGTTTTTTTTGGAGGGTGGGGGGGTTGGCAGGTACCCATAATGATTCATTGGATATAGTATTTGGTACAAATGGATAAGACAATTTAATTAATAGCATCCCAGTCAACTTTTGCAGAGTTTCAGTGCCTTACTTCTTTGTGTGCCATGTATGCAGAAGACAATATTTAGATGAAGATACTGTTGGTCATTGTTAGAATGAAGTGTGACGCTACTTTCTATTGATTTGATGTCACATCTGCTTGTGCTTAAGTTCAGCTGGAAAGAGTGCATTGGCATAGGCCTCTTTGTGATCAAAGTGCGGGTGAATTTGTATTTAAATGAGATAGCACCATTGGCCTTCCTTGCATGCTGTTGCTAAACATTATTGGGTGATACTGTTTTGTATTTACTTGTTCAGTGGGGTTGTTTGTCTTATGTCTTCTTGCTTGGTGTTGTGCGCCTGTAGTTTCGTTATCTCTATGGTCAAGGACAATGCAACTCTTTCGAGGTTGTGGTGATCTGGCCTGTTTGCGACTGTTTTCCAGATCATGCCTCGTGATTTGTCATTACTGGTGGCGTCCTTTCTGCAGACGTCTTACGGCACTGTGGTGTGTGCTCTGTGTGGTGTGTTAGGTTATGGTGGGAAGTATGGGGAGATCTTCGCCAACTGGGTCGGACTTCTAGTGTGTAAGTACTGCAGGGGCCATATGCTTAAATTCAAGTTGGATCTGAAATTTTGTTGCTGTAAGATTAGAGCATGTTTATTCGGGGAAATCTTGGGGGGGGGTACAACCTTCCAATAATGGGGGAGGTGGGCTTGTTAACTATGTTGATTTCCCTGTGTTATTGATGATGTTGTGTTTGTTGACTTCAAGGAACACTTTAATGACTAACTTTGAGGACGCTTTGATTCTTATAGGTGACCTTACAGTTTGAGTGTGGTGTTTTTGTTTGTTCTTTTGGAGGTGGGGGGGGTGCGCTACACTAATGATCTTGGATATATTGTACAAGGATAACATATATATCCAATACTTTGCGGTTCTGCCTATCTCTTTGCCAATGCGAGACAGTATTACTGAGATACGTGATATTGTCTAGAATGAAAGGAGTTAACTTTATAATTGAGCACACTTGTGTGGCTTAGTTCGCAGGGAAAAGATGCCGTGGTGCTACTTTTGACAAGATCAGGATTTATTAATGAAGAAGCCACCGTGGCTTCGTTTGCTGCGTCTACATTATTGGATACTGTTTTGGTTGATTTCTTGTTTGCAAGGTGGGGTTGGTTTGTGTTGTTTATTCCTAAGATATAGGAGAGGCATAATGTACTGTTTCTAATGTAAACTCTAGTGTCTCTTGTAGCAAAATAGTAAGCAAATGTTTGCCTTGGTGCATACGATCAGCACACAGGTAAATGTGTTCTTGGTGAAAATCCATTGCTTTAGAATCCTTTCCCCTACAAGTATTTTGGACAGTACTACCTAGTGTTTTAATACATGCAGAATATCTTGCATGCACATTTAGTTTTCATTCTTTGGCTTGGTTCACCAGTGGTGGAATTTTTCATATGCAGCCGTTTTTACCCACTATTCCTACCAGCACAAAATGGCCTACTCTTCCAAAAGGCAGAATGTGTTTTTAAACATGTGAGCAAGATGTTCTGTGTACATTTGCGCACAGGGGCTCTTTTTATAGTCTCCCTAAAGACTTTTGGGAGAGTCGAGTCAGGCATGTTAATCCAGCGCAAACCTCTAACCACTAGGCTGTGCTGCCCCCGGACATACACATTCAGTACTCATAGAAAAGGAGGCCAGCTGTGGCCAGTGGCATGGATGAAACAGACATACCCAGCAAGGAATCTGTGGTGTAGTAAAAGTCATTGGTGAAGATATGGAATACTGGGGGGGCGGACCAATTACTACAATACCCCCACTGTACCGATGGACTAAGGAGGATCCATCATTGAAGGGGGGGTTGGCATGGTGTTGCTCCACAGGGCATCCTGTCGCTGCTGTACCTGGCCTCCTCAGACATGTACGCCCTCATCAACTACGTGGGCTTCGCCACCTGGCTGTCCATCGGCATGGCCATCGTCTCCCTGCTGGTTCTGCGCCGCACACAGCCCAACCTGCCCCGCCCCATCAAGGTGCACCTGATCTGGCCCATCATCTACACCATCGTCACCATCTACCTGGTGGTCCTGCCCCTCTATGCCTCTCCCGTGGAGACAGGTAGGTCGTGAGGGTGGGTCAGGTGTGATGTGTGCATCGGCTGGCGGCTGTCCCTCCCTTACCAGGCCATGCTGTAGTAGACATTAAAGCTACAAGGTTGTTTTTTGTTTTGTTTGATTGGGTTTTTTAAATTATTATTCTTGAAAAAGAGTTCCCTGCTGTTTGTTGTATGCTGCTACAGCTTAAGTGATGCTGAAAGCGAAGTGTAATACCCTTGAATTTTGATTACAAGCCACTAGAAATAATTGTGTTAGGTTGGGGTGGGGGTTTTTTTCTTCAATATTTCTCTTCTTTTTGTTTCATGGCACAGTGGATGACTTGTTTACTGAAGGCATAAGCTTTAAGCTTAAAGCCCTCTTTTGATGATTGGCTCTTAGATGTGTAAAAACAGTCTGCTGTTTCTGTGAAAATGATTAAAAAGTGTTAATTTGGGACGGCATGTTTTGTTTTCATGTATGCAACAGATGTTTGACATTTTTGTTTGTGATGCTAAGCTACAGTTACCACATGATTTCTTTTAATGTGTGTGTGTGTGTGTGTGTGTGTGTGTGTGTGTGTGTGTGTGTGTGTGTGCAGGTATCGGGCTGGCTATCATCTGCACTGGCATACCAGTTTATCTCATTTTTGTCGTCTGGCAGTCCAAGCCTAAAGCCTTCGGCTCATTCATGAGTAAGTTGTACCTTTGACTTCTGTCATCAAATATTAGTAGTAAGAAAGATCGCTGGAATGCTGCATGTTATGAATACAAACCCTGTGTAGTGTTTACACTAGCTAACATCAACAGGAAGAAACATCCTCATCGAACATAAACATGCATTCTCTCTCTCTCTCTGTATCTCTCTCTCCCTGTATCTCTCTCTCCCTCCCTCCCTCGTTTACATTCGTTATGTTTTAGCATTTGCCATATATGTCAAGTTTCTTTGGGCTTCATTTTGAAATGTGTGGTTTGACCCCATTCTAGGGGCTGATGACCTGAAGAATAAATTTTGTTCATTCTCTCTCTTTGGATGAGACTATAAACCAAGGCCCCGTGTGCAAACACACGCAGAACATCTTGCGCACACATTAAATCCTGTTCTGCTTTTTGTGAGAGTAGGCCATTGTGTGCTGGTGGGAACAGATGACAGAATTGACAAAACCGCATATACATAGGGACTGGATGTAAAAAAGCACATAAGTGCTTATTCCATTATCCTCCATATAAAAGAATAAAATAAAATAAATAAAAATAAAATAAATCTCTCTCTCCTCATACAACACTCATGCACAAAACTTTGAAAAACTTGTTATAAAATAAATCGCTTAGTCTTATAAACAAAAACAATTGTAAAAACAGGGATGATCAATTTTTTTTTAGCTCTGCCTCTAAATTGCTCAGCCATCTGTGTGTGTGTGTGTCTCTGTGTGTGTGAAATACAGATGATTATAGATGCAAAGTAAGTCTTTCTAGTGGGTTTTCCCACCCTCTGGTGCTGCCATTTTAGCATGAAGTACTTGTCGTTTTCATCATGATGATATAACAACAGCACAGTATCTTTTGATGCATTGTCTCTAAACCCAAACAGATATTACTTATTATATACTACTTATTTTGTTAAAATGTGTGAAATGCTCCCATACAGATCAGTAAACTTATGTAGCTGAACGAGAGAGAACGATTCCAAGAATGGGCTTGATCAATAAGCTAATACTGTTGAAACCTTGGGGGAAAAGAAAAATGTGTAAATGTGAAAATAATAAAGACAGAAAAAGATTGGTTGAGTGTTAGTGAGGGGGGATTGGGATAGCCTCGTGGTTAGAGAGTTTCAAACTCGTGATCTTGTAACTGAGAGGAGGGCATGGGTTGGAGTCTGCCTGAAGTGCCCCTTCAAGGGGATATTTTCCCTGCAGTCAACATTAGTACAACTCCACTCTCTAGGATATCCTTTAGATGATGCAGTTAATTGAGGTTCTGTTTATGAATTTAGGGTGAACATGCCTTCATGATAGTCATTGCTAATGGTGAGTGCTTCTGTAAATTATCAGAAGACTTTGCCTAAACATAATTCCTTTTGCTATCTTATGTGTATGACACACTTGATCATATTTGTATCCATTTTTTAAACTGGTAGGATACCTAGAAGTAACCATCATAAATGACAGTGATATGAGGAGTGAATGATTTGCAGAACTAGTCAATATCTCCTCACCTATGGATGTGATCACAGTGCTGATTGGGTGTCATAAAAGTGACCGTTACAAATAATGATAAAAGTAGTTGTCTATTGAAGCAAGTAGCTGAATCGCTCCTTAATATTGTTGATGTCTGTGTTGCAGATACAGCGACAATCTTCCTGCAGAAGCTGTTTATGGTGATGCCAGAAGACAAAAAAGAGTGAGCGGTGTTGACGACTACCTCCTCACAGAACCAAGACGGTTGCTGTCGTGCCTCCCTTTGGTGATCAAACTGACAAACATTCTCATGGACAGGTGTGAAACATCACCAGAGCCACAGGGTCTTCTCTTTGAAAAAGACGGCAACATTTCTTCTGACAGTGTGTGTGATGGCATGTGGGATGGAGCAGTGTGTCAGTGGAAGACTGCAGCAGCAGCGTGTTTGTCAATTTGAACACTCTGGGAAGGGGTTCCCACCTTCTGGGCAGACACTGGCGTGATTGTTTTGTGCCAGGGGAACGGAACACTGGTTGGCACACATTTTGAAGGGTCAGGAAAATAGGGATGGGTGTGTGTGTGGGTAAAATGTCAGATGTATCCACTGTGGTAGGTAGTAGTATTTCTTTGGTCATTAACCTCCAGATTATTTGCATGTGGATGCCGGGGACGCGAATAGTAGAAAATTATAGTAACTCCACCTGCTGGAAATTCTGCAGTTCATTTATTTTTATCATTCTGTCCCTTCCCAGTCCATTTGCTGCCTTTTTTTCTTCTTTTTTTTTGGCGTGTCCCAAGCAAGCCTTACACTTTCAGCTTTTTGTGACAAGTTATCTAATGTGTGTACCCTTTCATTCTGGCTGTGAGGTAGTGATTTGAACAATAGGATGGGCACTAGATGTCTGTCCTGCAGTGCTATTTACCTCAATGGTATTTGTAACATATTACTTACTATAAGGAGTTGGGCGGTGGGGTGTTGAGATAAGGTGAGGAAAATGGCTGATTCTTCAGCACTGCCAAGTCTTACTTGCCGAAAGGAATCCAATCACTTAGATGTTGTGGACTGTCCCCGTGTCGGTTCATATGATATGGTTGATTTTGACATTACTGCTACATTTGACCCGCTTTTTTAAGTTGATATGGTGACAAGCTCTATACTTTCCTTTTCGTTTGGCTGGAAGTTTATCGAATTCAAACTTTTTAGATTTAGTTTGTGGAAGAAAAAGTTTGAAAGAAATCGATTTGATGCATGTGTATCTATGGCCTTCAGCATAGAAATTGTTTCTCCACCCATTCAAGTTGATGTCTAGAACCCTATGGTGTATGTCCATCCTTCAGAGATTTTTCCACGAATGACACTCTAGTCCATGGTTTATGTATAGGTCTTCACACTGCAATTCTGACATACTTAGGGACTGTTTCATGACACTATTTGTGTGTGTATGCTTACATATGGGGGTTATTGGTCTAGGAAACTAGTAGATCAGTGTGTCAGTAAATAGTAATCTTCTCTCCAAGTCCGCTGAGCCCTGCTCGTACATGAACTTTGCATAGGTATCCATTAATTGCTCACCTTTCCAGCTACGTCTCTTCAACAACCACAGTTTATAGCAAAGAGAATGTTGATATTAGCTGACATTGAAATTCAAGGATTTCAGACGACTCTATTGGTTGCTTCCCATGTAATAGTCTGTTAGCACAGGAATACCTTTTAAAAGGTTTATTTAGTTTTTGAAAGTAGTCTTATTTTTTTATGAAGTTGATCCTTTGATAATGTATTGTATTCAAGTTTTTAACTTCTTTTTTTTTAAGGCGGTACTTTGGTTATTTGGCAAACCCAAGTTTAAATTAAAGATCTTTAAATTTTTTAACCAGTTTTTGTAATGCAATCTTTTTGTAACTGCGATTTAAAAAAAAAAAAATCTGGGAACTGGTTTGTTGTGTGGATAAGATGTAATTGGATGATTTGCACATACTTGTGGGTGAGGTACAGACAGATAACTGATCATGTGCACAATATTAGTCAGCTTGTTGTGCCTTGTACTCTGTGACTGCATGTGATTTTACATCAGTCCCTCTCCCCACTCAACCAGAACTGAACCAAGTTATGTTTTGGTCTAGAAATCATACTTTTGGAAAGGTTTTTTTCGGGAGGACATTTCAAACTTTCAGTTTTCGCCCAGTCTTAGGAATTGGCAGCTTTTCTGATTTTTTATTTTGTTTGTGCCCATGTCTTTTTTGGGGGGTTTCATCTCATAATATTCAGCCTTCTTTTCCTTCATCAGTGATGAATTTAATGTATTGTCCCTATGGTACCAAATGGTCATCTCAGTGCTGTATGGAAGTGGCTGGTGACAAGACAGATTCATATAGGAATGGGAAATAGGTAAGATTTTTTTTTAAATGCTAACATCCATCTAACCTCCCTTATTGTAATTTTACATCATTAGATTGGTCTTTCGAGTTTTCAAAGCATGTACATATTCTATTTTAATCATCGCATTGTTCTTTTGTTCATCCACATTCTATTGACTGTATACACCAGCTTTCTTTTCTAGTAACATGACAGCCGTCTTTGATTTTCTGCCCTCATCTGAACCTCCCTCTGTCTCTGCTTGTTTAACTTTATAAAAAAAAAGATGTGTATTCAAGTGACAGGAGCAGAAAAGCAGTGGTTAAAATGAACTCATGCACTTTGATTTGTTGCTTTACAAGAGTCAGCGCTATATAAATTCCATACATTATTATTATGTGATGGTAACTGTGGGCACAGGTTTGTGTCAGTGCTGAAGTTCCACCTGCCACCCCAGAGTTGGTTTAGACCAAGGCCTTTGTGC
Organism: Rapana venosa; assembly: GCA_028751875.1. NCBI lineage: Eukaryota > Metazoa > Mollusca > Gastropoda > Neogastropoda > Muricidae > Rapana > Rapana venosa. Next base: position 36,337,755 of record CM054161.1, read on the forward strand.
AAACTGCTTATTACCTTGTACACATTAAAAAAAACAACAAAAAACAACTTATGTATAAGTGTAGGCCTGTAATGAACATGTACAGATGCCAACATGTGTTCTACAACCTCGAGAGACATCAGGCATTGCTTCACTAAGTCACTGCTCTCGTCTACTGTGGCATTATCTTGCTCCATCTACCATGACATGTCTTGTCTACCATGGCATATCTGGCATCAGTTGCCATCTCATTAACTGTTCCCATGGTGGTTGTTTATTGGGGGAGGGATATTTTTGGTTTTTTAAGTGAAATTTTGTTTCATTTCTTTTGCTTTGAAAATAGGGTCTGAAGAAAAAGGGAGCAAAAGATAGTGGAACAGAGAGGCTTCATGTCATCGTGTGCTGTTTGGGTTTGTGGTTGCCTGTGTGCTGTCTTCAGACTGCAACAAGTGTGTGGTCAGTATGTAGTGTTTCGCTTTTGCGGGGGCAGTGGTTTTAAGTTTGAACTTTTGTTGTCATTTATTTATACCACTTTCAAAATTGGTATCATTGTGCTCATTAATAGCTTGTAAAATGGGCCTCTCATCAAACAGCTTTTTCTTCCCCCCTTCATAAAGTGGTCCTGTCCCCATAAGCTAATTTATAGATGGATGAATGCATTACAGGCATGCAAGTCAGCATTTTGAGGATGAATTAATCTGCAATGTGATCACATGTGTGGCTCATAGTTTGCCATCACAATAATAAGTACACCTTATTTCAAGTATGGATTGAATGATGCATTTCATTTAACTCTGGCAATTTTGTGTGCACTTGTTTATAGAACTGAATTTTTTTAAAAAATTTTTTTTAAATATATTGGAAAATAGATTATAAGAAGATATTGGTTTAGAGGAATGTGTGAAAGTAGCACGCGATATAATTTTTTTTTCTTTGTTCAAGTGACCAGGGTCACTGTATATTTTTCATTTACCTTTTACACATTAGTTTTTCTTCGAAGGTGAAAAATGCATTGGACATGACACAGAAAACATCTGCAGTTTTACTGTAATTGTGCAAAATGAGATCTGCATTAATTTTTACTGGTCTTCTAGACTGAAAGTAGATCGTCCTTTTTGCATCTCTTGCAATGCATTTAGTTTGGGTTCTTGTAACCAGTGAAAACTGGTCAACGGAGAACAAAGCACATTACTGTTGTTTATGTTGTGAAATTATAGGTACATCATTTTATTTGTTCACAATATACTTTTTATTTTGTTATCAATTTGAATTTTGCTCATTAAAAATGCTTTGCAATTGTGAAAACCTGAACAATTTTCTCTCCTATAGTGTTTAAATAAATGCCTAATCATTTTTATGGTTATTAAAGTTTTGTTTCTAGGCATGGCACAGGCTTTTACTGTGGAGCCAGTAGTCACAAAAAGCCAAAAACTTATGAAATGTTACCCATTCCCCTTGATAGAAAGAAGTTTTGTGATGCAAGTTAGGTGTTGGGTCGGGGACTTCACCTCAAGTTGAAAGCCTTAGTACACAGAAAACACCACTTCGTTTCCAGATAAAATGATGCAGGGGGTCATTATATAGGTAGGTATGCTACACCATGCCTGTTTACAAAATTGATGCAGCCTGATTTGATATACATATATGTATAACGGTCATTGTATATTCATCATCACCATTGAGATGTGCAGTATTTTGCTCCTCTCCAGAAAAACTTTATTCCTGGGTGGAAGATGTTTTGATTATTTATAGAAATGTAGTATCTGTGTTGCAGATTATTCCTGTAGTATTGCAGACCTGGATGTTCTCTTCTGAATTGTGTTATTACAGATCTTGGAGGGTTTGAAAATAATAAATGTGGTCTCCAACCGTTGTTAATGAGATTTTGTTTCTCAGTCGGATTTGATGACTGAATAAAGTGGAGTATTCTTAGTTGAGGAAAAAAGTGTGTGTTATTTCTTATATGTTTCTTTCCCTTTTTGTGTTTTCCCCCCCCCTTGGAACATTTATTTTTTATTCAAAAACAGAAAACAAAAATGTAGTAGACTCCTATCTTTGAAGTTTTTACTACAAAATGTGTCTAGAAAACTTTCCTTTCCTTTGTATCTGTTCCATTTTTTCCACCCTTATTTTTGTATGAACAGCATGTGTTAGTAATTCCATCTTTTTGTTACTGCCTTGATCCTTTTCTTCTTGTCGCCTCCTTGTCTAATTTCTGCCTTCTCGGTGCTTTTTCCTGCCTTTTTCCCCCAGAAAGTCTTCAAAGATAATTTTCTCTCATGCCAAACTTGGATGTGATGGGCCCGACTTAGGTGCTTAAGACAGCTCATCACATTTTCCCTTGTAATACTAATACAATAGTTGCTGTATGAGTGCTTAGTGAAGAACTTTTTTACCATTCAGAATTTTGTGATATACATTGGTAACATGTATCAATGCTTGCAAATTTTAATTAGATTCCAGCTGTTTGCTTATCTATGGGAGAAATAACACAAAATAGAATCATCAAGGTATAGCAGATAAAACCCTGGTTCTATAGCTAAGAGAAAAGAGACATACGATGCATACAGACTGACATTTTATGTAGTGCAGCAAAGTATTTATGATTGTTGGGCAAGGTATGGGTTAATATATTCACCCTCTATTACAAGCGAGGTCATTGTTGTTCATGAATTATACTGATGACACATCTTAATAAACTTGTAGCTTATGCTGCAATGGGAAAGGTTGACGTAATTTACATGACCCAGATTCAAACTTGTGTTCACATGGCCTGCCTAGGATCATCATTAGCCATTACACCCAGCGGTGTGTAGGGCAGCAACAAAGCGCTTCCACTCCTGCCTATTCTGGGCCAACCAAGTCACTGATCCCCAAGAGTGCTGCATGGCCTTCATCTCACTTTCCTGCTGGTAGCTTCCTCTCGGCTTTGGCCATCAGCATTCATACGAGTCTCACTGGACCCAGGAGGTCCTTCGCACGCAAAAGTATAAGTTTTCTCTGTTGCTGTTTCTGTAACTGCTCTTTTTTTACGGGACAGGGTTGTTAGCCCTGTGCCCAACCCCCAGATATCGCCATCATTAAAAAATCAGTGCAAGCAGTGCCATGCTCTCAGCATTCCTCCTGGTACCATACTGCAACAACTGACAATTTCCACAATAGGAACAAGTTTGGAACATGTTTATTGTACTGTATTGTAACATGGCATTTGTTAAGCGTCTTCAACAATTTCATATGAGCATTTCAGTAACCTGCCTAGCAAAGATCTTAAGTTGCTGTGTAAGCTATTCTGTTCTGAGCACAGGACAGAGCGCAAAATCCAACATGGAATGTCAGTTCCTCACAAACGGGCAGATTAGATTAAGTGATGCACTAACCGACTTGTATATATAGCATGAGCAAGATTTTTTCAGTACCCTTTAAATATGTCCTTCCATAAAATCTGGTAATTTTATCCTCCCCCCTTTTGTTACTGTATTACTGGGTAAAAAAAAAAGACTGAAATGTGCAAAGCCAGGAGGGAAGAAGAAATATATAAGTGGTCTTTGTGATGAAGACTTTTGTTCAAAACTGACTCTAGGTCTGAATGGTTTCTTTATAAAGCTGTGAAAATAAAATCCATCAAGAGAAAATCAAAGGTCAGCCTTCAACATTTCACATAGAGATGCAACAGGAATTAAACTGACAAACTGAATTTCCAGTTTTGGGGGTAAAAAAAAAAGGGAAAAGATCAAATTAGCAATTGCAAATGATATAAACAAAGAGCAGAATGAACGATGTGGAAGATCCTGGCTCCATGACCATTTTCAGAGAGAGCAATACAAAGCAGTCTAGTACTCTTCTCCTCCTTCCTCTTCTCCCTCCCCTTCCACAGAATCCACTCCCACCTCCTCAAAATCCTTCTCCAGAGCTGCCAGATCCTCACGTGCCTCAGAGAACTCTCCCTCCTCCATGCCTTCTCCCACATACCAGTGGACAAAGGCACGTTTGGCGTACATCAGATCAAACTTGTGATCCAATCTGGCCCAGGCCTCGGCAATAGCTGTCGTGTTGCTCAACATGCAGACGGCCCGCTGCACCTTGGCTAGATCACCGCCAGGCACCACTGTAGGAGGCTGGTAATTGATGCCCACCTGCAGACACACGACATTTTCTTTTTGTTGTTGCAGTTCATATTCTAAGCCAAGCTGACCATGCAGGACATAGTTGCAATCTAAAATCTAACACACCCAACACCTGGGCTATTTTTGTACAGCATGGACTCTTTTTGTTATAAGAGAAGACCCAAGGAGGGAAAGATGCGTCCCAGTCTTCAAAATTTTAAAAATGCGCTGTTGTGTTGCATAGTGTCACACTGTCTTGCTGAATAGCAAGTGTATGTACAAAAAATCTCGACTCTCAAACCAAACTGATCCTGCTGTCCAGCACACTAGTCTAGGTTCTGTTGTGCACTGTACTACCGCTATACTGTAAAAAGTACATAATGTGCTTTAATTGAAAAAAGTTATAACTTCACTGGTTACATGCCTCTTCAAAGGTCATGCAAATGAACAGATTTTGGTGAGAACTGCTAGACAATAGTCTACACAAGACATGTATAAAAATAATGCAAACTATTTAAGAAAGAAGACTTACCTTGAATCCAGTGGGGCACCAGTCAACAAACTGGATGGTACGCTTTGTCTTGATGGTGGCAATGGCTGCATTCACATCTTTGGGTACCACATCACCACGGTACAGCATGCAGCAGGCCATGTACTTGCCATGACGGGGGTCACACTTCACCATCTGGTTGGCAGGCTCAAAGCAGGCGTTGGTGATTTCAGCTACTGTCAGCTGCTCATGGTAGGCCTTTTCTGCAGAGATGACAGGAGCATAGGTGGCTAGAGGGAAGTGAATACGAGGGTAGGGCACCAGGTTGGTCTGGAACTCAGTCAGATCCACATTGAGGGCGCCATCAAAGCGCAGGGAGGCTGTAATGGAAGAGACGATCTGACCAATCAGACGATTCAAGTTGGTGTAGGTGGGTCGCTCAATGTCCAAGTTGCGTCGACAGATGTCATAGATGGCTTCGTTGTCAACCATGAAGGCACAGTCAGAGTGTTCCAGGGTAGTATGTGTGGTCAGGATAGAATTGTAGGGTTCTACCACTGCAGTCGACACCTAAGAAATTTTTTAAAAAAGAAAAGTTGAAAATGATAACATAACTCAAAACTTAAGCAACCAATTAATTGAAACACAAAGCTGCTTGTACCGTTAAAATATCCCTTACTTGAAAACTTAAATGACATGCATTTTATTCTTCATTTTAGACAAAACCCACCCCAACCAGGTCCAATCCTGTCATGTTTATAGCCCCACTGACCAGAGACCATATCAGGGCCGTCTCTTATAAAATCTCAATTATATCTGTGCAACTGCATACCAATTAAAATAGGATTTAAAACCAACACTACTTTCGTTTCTTGTACCAATCCCAATAATTCAACTTAAATGGAAAAAAGGACATTCTTTAACAAAAAATATTTTTCTTTAAAAGTGCAAAAATTACAAGTGATGTAACATTACTGAAATATTCCTGAAAAAGATCAAGTGTGATCAGAATATAGGCAATGCAAACTTTTTGAAAGGGCTTTACAAGTGTTTTGTCAACTAAACAGTGCACATCAAACCACCACTCAAAACACTTGGACACAATTCTGACAGGGTTTCTCTCTGCGCATTCCCTTACCGGGTTGGGTGCCTAGTCTTGTGCTTGCCACTTTGCAGGATGTCTGCCTGCTGGCCTCAGCCCACACAATCTGAGTTCAGAACAGCTCATTTTATGAACAGGTTGCATGCTGGGTATGTTCATGTTTCTATGATCCACCATGTATCTAATAATGGTGTTCAAAGGAAAGTGACTAGAATCATCTTACACAAATAAGGGCAGCAAAAATCTGGAAAGTTCAGTCTGAAACATGGAGAAACACTATTTCAAAGTCTATCTTCTTTGCCATCATTCCATCTCTATAGTAACAACTTACCCTTGTGATTCAATCCTTTAAAATACACCCACAGAAAACACTAAATCGTGTTAAGATCCTGATCTCTTACCTGGGGTGCTGGGTAGATGGCAAATTCCAGTTTGGATTTTTTGCCATAGTCCACAGACAGTCGTTCCATGAGGAGAGAAGCAAAGCCCGAGCCAGTCCCACCACCAAAGCTGTGGAAGATCAGAAAACCCTGCAGCCCTGTGCACTGGTCTGCCTGTAACCAATTAAATGCTATCATTAGCTTTAAGATTGGCTGTCATTGGTTTTTATGGTAACTGGACTCAACTGTCTCCATCCCCGCTGTTGTTGGTGGCACTGTCAAGGCTCACAACTAGACAACTGACAGTTGGCTGAACATTTACAGTAGAAAACAACAAATGAACTGGCCACTGTAAGCCTTTGGCAAAGTACTGAAAAGCAAATCACAAGATCAATAGAGACCAGTTCTTGAGAAACGGTAATCATTATGTTGCACCTACATTATGATACAGATAGCCACTAAAAACTAATCTTCTGCAGCCCCGTCTACAATTCCCTTGCACGTTTGTCAAACAGGATAATGAACAGGGTGATGGTGCATACTACTGTGTCCCAACTTTTGGCAGATGGGTAAAAGAATTCCTACATTTTCCTTGATCTTAGGGAAATTCTCAAGTGGTAGATCCTACTTTTAGTGCTCTGTCATGTTCTTGGCTGATCTCAGCTGCTTTGAAACAAAGGAGCCAGTACTTGGCTTTCATGCTAAAGACAGCTGGAATTTCATGTACCAGAAAAAAGCCAGTCAGGTGAACAAGTGGTACAACTGTCTGACTGTAGCATTTGAAATCATATTAGACCCAGTGTGTATTTACCTGTAATGTTAAGCATTTTTGGAGTTATAAGAAAACTATATTGTTGCAACTGACATAGAACGTAAACAAATCGTTAGCCTTTTTTTTTTCAATGGACAGTCGTGTTTACACATTAAATGCTACTTATTTAAAATTACTATGTATGACTGATTGTCTGCTCTTGCCCAGTACATCCTAACACAATACTGTCAGTTGACTAGTTGTGAGCCTTGACAGTGCCACCAACAGCGGGGATGGAGATAGTTGAGTCCAGTTACCATAAAAACTGCTGACATTTTCAAGAAAAATATCAAAGGTAACCACACATGAAGTAATGAAAAGGCAATATTTTTTCCTCTGTTTTTGAAGCAGTTGAGGAGGGGAGTGGGTGAGGAGAGCCTAAAAGAAGTCACAACTGAGGACCACTTGCTGACATGGCACTGTACTTGCCTCAAGTTGTCTGCTTTCTCATGCCTGGACAGGTCTGGCTTATGTGAAGGGGAACTTTATCAAAATGACTAGATCTGCATCCTGCTACATCATCATCAGAGTCCAATATACCTTACCCACTGAACTACTTCCATTTAAACATGTTCAGCATTCAAGCTATGTAAAATATAAAGGACATTATTATGATCAAGTCCAATACTACCTACTTACGCCCCCCCCCCCTTCTTTTTTAAAGACAGTTGATCTGCACTTGTTAATAACGTGATTTGTTGAGCACAAATTTGCCCCACAAACATCTTTCACAAAGCTGCCACACTTAAGAAAAATGGTACTGTACTGACCAGTTTTCTGATGCGATCCAGCACAAGGTCAACAATTTCCTTGCCAATGGTGTAGTGACCACGAGCATAATTGTTGGCAGCATCTTCCTTGCCTGTGATCAGCTGTTCGGGTGAAACAGTTGACGGTAAGTGCCTGTTCGCACCTCATCTGTTTGCACACACACAAAATGTGCAGTGTTAAGGAAAACATCCAAAAAAAAAGAGGCCAGTTATCCAATATGATATTGCAAAAATGGTTCAATCATACACACTGTACCTAATATTGGTTCATACATCATTTTCATGTGACCTTTCACAACATAATAAAACATTCGAATTGTCTTTACATATAGTGTACAATGTAATAATAATAATAATTGGAATTTGTATAGCGCTATATCTTGCAAAGACAATTTGACAATTTAGAGCGCTTGCATTCACAAAGTAAAAACATAAATTTCTTTGGGAGAAAAATGTACTGTCAGAACAGATTTGTTTACATTAAGTTCGAGTTTCCTTAAGAAATACATGCTGCTATTGTCCAGTACCATCCATTATATATATAATAATAATGTATGGAACTTATATAGCGCTGAATCTTGTAAAGCAACAAATCAAAGCGCTCAGATGCTCCCCCCCCCCCCTTTAAAAAAAATATATATATCGAGGATAATGGAATAAGCACTCGTGCTTTTTTTACATCTAGTCCCCGTGTGTATGCGGTTTTGTAAATTTTGTCATCTGTTCCCACCGGCACACAATGGCCTACTCTTTCAAAAAGTGGAACAGAATTTAACGTGTGTGCATGATGTTCTGCATGCATTCGCACACGAGGCCTCGGTTTATAGTCTCATCTGAAGGACTTTGACATTCAGTTCGATTTTTTTTTGTCAAACTGGGAAGAAAGCGCGAGGCTGTGAATCGAACCCAGAGCCTCACAGTTTACTTGTTGGCAGGCAAACGTCTTAACCATCCTGCCACCTTCCATCTATATCTCTATATACAACAGCAAATTTGATCTGACCAAATGGTGGCGTTTTCCCACTACCCTTCACCTCCAATTTTATTATCATCCTGTCATTTTTAGGTATTCCCACATCACAACTATGCTCATTATGTGTAGTTTAAGAAATTGCAGTTCACAGCGAGTCAAAGAATGCTTGGCAGCCATTATGCCAACCACAAGAGGCCTTGCATTCAGCACTTAAGGGTTGTCCCAGGCAAAATTCTGTAGAAAAAAAAGGGAAACTAATATGCTAACAGTTTGTTGTTTTTTTAAATGGGGGGGGGGGGGGGGGGTGTGTTTGAGAGATTAATCTGCTCTAGTGGTGATGCACTCTCCCCAGGGAAAGCAGCCCAAATTTCATGCTGAGAAATCTACTCTGACTAAAAGTGGTACACAATACCACTTTACAAAACACTTTTCTTCTCCCTCAACTCTTTAAAAGTTGACATGAAAATGATAAGCATTGTTCTTCAAATTCATTCATTTAGGTTGGTTGTGTGCCCAACACTGGGCCTCTGCAAATAGCTTTCCTGTCCATTGTGATTATCTGAATTATTTAAATTTTTTTTAAAAAAGAATGAGATCAAACCAGGACTTCTGGAACCTTTACCAATCAGTGGAATCTGTACAAATTGTGGAAAATGAATCTTGCAAAAAGCTCTGTAAATGTGTAAACTAATGATACAATATGAACTGTAATGGCATGTTGGATGTTTCATATGAATGTATACATTGCTCTCCATTTTCTCTTATATTTTTTCGTTTGTTGTATTTGATTTTTTCCCACTTTTATAATTTGTTGAATCAAAACATAAACCTTGGGGGAAATGGAAAAAGAACAAGAAAAAAAGAAGGGCCTCTTCTGAACAGTACAACAAGTTTCAACATGTGTGCAAGATGTTCTGCGTACAGGGCCTTGGTTTATAGTCTCATCTGAAGGACTTTTGGGATAGTGGAGCCAGTACTGGTGTTAACTGGGTAAAAAATCCCCTTGAACAGGTGGTGGCTTGAACCCTGGGCGTAAAATTTCGAGTTCAGCTATCCCACTCCTATTGATTATATATATAATACCCACTCCTATTGATTATATATATAATATATATATAACATATGTTCCTTTTTTGTCATGTTTCTCCCAGGGGAGGTTTGACATTGATGAGCCTTCTCCATCTGTTTTGAGCTTCCTCCTTATTTACGCTCCTTTCTCTAAGATCATCTGCAATACAGGCAGCCCAGGTCTTGCTAGGTCTTCCCTTTGGTCTCTTTTCATCCACTACGAAGTTTCATTGCTCTTTTTATGATGTGGTGGTCTGCTTTCCGTTGAACGTGCCCAAACCAGCTACAGACCATCAACTTTGCACATTCTCCATAGGTCTTCATTCATGATCCTGTCTTCCCATTTGATCTTTGTCATGTAGCGTAGCTTTCGTTTTCACAGCTCTTCAACAAACGTTCAGTTTTTTTGAAAACCCACGTCTCCGAGCCATACAAGAGAACAGGTCTGATGCAGGCCTTATATACAATTATAATTTATATATACACACACACACGATTTAATTCAGGCATTGTATGATTAGCTTCTCATATGAATTTTTTTCATTCTGGACTATAGTATCTGCTACACCCTTGTCAAATGTCTAAGTTAATAAAAAAAAAACTTAAAAAATGGTGCAACTACCTGTGATGTTGGGGTCTACACATTATGCACATGCTGAATAATAATGATAGAAAAGGATTATTTAGAGCGCTGAATCTTGTAAAGCAAACAACAAGCACTTGCATTCAAATATGCAACAGCCCCAGACCCAATAACATATTCCATTAAAAAAACCAAACAGGTAATGCAACTTACCCACAACAGTGGGCTCTAGATCCACAAAAACAGCTCTGGGGACATGTTTCCCTGCCCCTGTCTCACTGAAGAAGGTATTGAAGGAATCATCTCCTCCGCCAATGGTCTTATCTGATGGCATCTGTCCATCTGGCTGGATGCCATGTTCCAGACAGTACAGTTCCCAACAGGCATTGCCAATCTGCACCCCTGCTTGACCCACGTGGACTGAGATACATTCACGCTGCACACCATGGCAAATTCTTAAGCATGTACATGCAAAGTGCTGTTCACTGCTCATAAAATTTCATATCAATTGCAGTAGTGAGAAAATAATTTTTAATGTCCTTTTTCTTTTCATTATCTGAACATAAACAGGATCAAAGAAATGCTTTTTTCCAGGAGCTACTGTTCATGTAATAGTCTGAGTTTTCTCCACATAGGAAAGATACTCTGCAACTGTGGATAATTTCTACACCAACTAGTTCTAATGGTATGCAAATTTAGTTTGTGTAAGGGATCAAAAGCAACTTTCACCTGTTCTTGCTGTCACAAACCTTTGTTCATTACTTACGATCATAAGTCCCAATGCTGTTGCCTAATCCCCCAGTCATTCTGCCTCAATTTGGATGCTTGTTAAAATCAATACTTTGTTGTCAAGCAATCTAAAGCAACTCATTTTTGACTTATTGCAAGTTTAAAATGAAAAAGTTCAAAATCAACTGTACATGCACAAAGATCACTTCAGAAATACTCCAAAAAGATTGCTCAAACTTGCTTTAATAGGCTGAACAGTTACATTGTTATCTTGTAAAAAGATCATGCAAAGATGTTTAAATCATGTCATTACATGTCTAAAATACTGTTTACGGCCTACCAATCACTAAATCAAGTAACACTAATCATTTCATGGAGGTAAAATCCTAGATCTAGGCTACACCCTTTTAGTCCAACATGTTATCCTGTTATCTAATCTTGAACAATCACATGATGATCAGACGAGATCCATTGTGTCAAGTACCAGGGCTTTGGCTGATAGTGGCAATGATAGGCTTTGGACACTTAAAACATTAGTTTAGAAGAAAACCTAGGCTAGGCCTAATGGTTGGCACACCTTACCATTTTCGCAGAATGTCTTGTGTTTTCTGTTGAATCGGACCGTGTAACGCCGTTCCAAATTCAAATGGTTTGACTGCTAACTGGTGGCTTACGTTTTTAAACCTTTCGTATGACGTTTTTTTTTGCGCTGGCATTCTCTGATTGGATAACCTGTGGTCACTGTGGTTATCTAAAAATACAATCGCGCTTATCGTCTCAACTTTCCCACCCATTTAGGCTAAATCAGTTATTTCTTTTGTTTTAGGAATTAAAATGACCACTCTCTAATTCCAAAAGCGGATTTTACTGTTAGAACATTTTTTCTCAGAGTGAATTTACGGAAATAACCGAAGAAACCCGAAAGTTGATGCGTAGATCTACATCCTAGGCCTAATAACATGGGCCTATTCAAAACGCGCCGCCAGTCCTACATGGTACGAAGAAATAGGTAGAAGTAGATGGTACAGAAAAGATCTAATAATTATAGTCTCAAATGATGCAGTAATACTACTTGATCTGCCTACAACATTACAAGTATCCTGGTGGCTGAATATTCACAAAATTGGGTTTTAAAAGATGTGCTATTTTTTTGTCCAGCATAGCGCCAATAGAAAGTGTGCATGTTGACTTTTTTTTTATATATTTTTTATAAATAAAGAGCGGGTCTTTGCTGTAGGCCTATGTGTTGCGATTTTCGTCGAAAACCTTAGGCTAGGCTAATGGGGAGTAGGCCTAGTCCTACTGTAAATTACCCTTGTAAAGCAAACATATTAAACCTCAAACAAACACACACACACCTGAAAACAACTTAAAAAAAAAAAAAAAGAAATGGCCTACATACATTTTCCATGTTTTTTTGTAATGTTAGCACGTTTTGCCACCAATAGGCTTCTTTACTGTTTAAATTTGCTTATCAATGGCATGTTGTGTGGAATTAAGTTGGTGTCATTGGCTTACTAATCCATTGGAGACAATATATATATATAATTCAGACAAGACTGATTTTATAAACTGTACAGAGAATACATGACTCGTAAACTAGTTTACATCCATATAGAGCGATGTTCCAGATAGTTAAGAAGTAAACAATTACTGGAGTGATTATATCTTAGCATTGTTAAACTATGGGTTGGGGGGGAGGGGAGCCTACTGGTTAGAACTCATGATCTGATGACCTGCGGTTTTATGGAATTTTACCCCTGGAGTTAACATCAGTACTGATTCCACTCCCCTGAAAGTCATTTGGATGAGTCTATAAACCAAGGTCCCGAGTGCAATCATACAAAGAATATCATGTGCACATGATAAATCTCATTCTGTCTTAGGCCACTGCATAAAGAAGAAAAATCGCATGCACACTGGTGTCTGTTTAGACAGTCATCATCCCCTTAGTCAGAATGGGCTTCCTTTAGGTGGGCAAAAACAGTCACATACGCAAAATAATCTCATCATTGATGAATCTTGGGAGTTCTAGATGAGGAATAGGGGGGGGGACATCTTTTTGTTGCCAAATTTTCAGTGATTACAACAAACACATGAACTGGATTATCAACAAGGTGTGCTGATCAAGGCATCAGGAGTAGTGTCTACACTAGTGCTGACCAGTTGGCAACAACGTTGTTGGTTAATTCAATCATAGGTTGGCCTGCTCCTTCAGCTTCAGCTGTTATAAGCCTACAGCTGTCAGAAAAACTATGAGGCCTATGTCTTTTGGCAGTGTGTGTAACTTTTTGATTTGACAGGGGGCCTGCTGAAGAGCACTTTGCATGTCATAATTGATTACTTGTCCTACCTTGACTTATGCCTCTGGATTCTGGAAAACATAGGGCCACAACAACACCCCTCCAAAGAACTCAGTTCTGGGAGATCCTCTTCAGCTCAGCCCATGTCATTCCTGTTGCCTTTGTCTCTGCATCAATGCTTCTGCACAAGGTCTGTTTTGGTCGACCAACTTTCCGCTTCCCATGTGACTTTCCTTACCAAGCAAACACAATGTTGTGACCTAAAGGGAGCCACTTATAAATGCCTATGCGTTAGCCTAGCTGTGGGGGTGGGGTGTAACCCCTTTTAGCATTAAAAAAATCTTTATCATTGATATTCATGGTGAATGTGTTTGATTAGCTCTATTAATCCTGTCATAGCTGAGACCAGTTACATTAGTGAAGATAAATCAAAACCAGACTATGTTCTGAAGGACCGACACAATCATGCCGACTGATTCAACAAACCGATGGTGCTAGACACAAACTGAGGACAAAAAAATTAAATAGCAACCCTATTTTGAGTTATTTTATAATTAATTGGAGTGATGTGTGTAATAAAATATGAATTTTTTCTTTCTGAATTGTTTTGTAAAGAAATTAAATAACTATTTTGAGTTATTTTACAGTTATGTGGAGTGAAATAAGATATAAATATTTCTTTTGTTTGCTTACTTGCTATAGTATGGGTTAGTTTTGGCTTCCAACTAGGCTGCTTTGAGTGGGACTGGAACCTGTGCCCTTGGCTTTGGATCAGGAATCAAACATCCTTCAATGTGTCTTTGAACAGGAGCATGACACCACCCATCACACAAGACTTTATTTACGTGATTATAACAAATACTTCAGTTATAGTGCCATTGGAAATGAATGTGGTCCCACATGATCATTCTTTTCTGACAGTCCCAAAGATTTGACATGATCTTACAACAGCCACTGTAGAGGGCAGTTTCTTTGTGTGAAATTCAGGCTCTTGTACCAGGGAGGATATGTTGCCACAAGTGTAGCACCACCTTAAAAAAGATTTTTTTTCTTTTTGCGAATTGATGACTCTTTTACATGTAATAAGCATATGTTGCCCCCCAAAAAGCATGTTACACACAGGGCCTTGGTTTATTCTCATCTGAAAGACTAGCACCCAGACAACCATTCATGGTCTGTGTGGGAAAAGCCCTCTATAAGCCAGGAATCAAACCGCTGACTTTCCTCTTTCTAGCCATACGCATTATCACTATACCACTGACTCACACAAGAAGGTTGCGAATGTACGAGCTTAGGACTTTTCAGAGTACATGATGCCAGTGAATCGTGAGGGTGTCTGTACATGAATTCACACTTTCACTTTGCCGAGTTTCTTTTTTGTTTTTGGTTACAGTTGCATTAGGGATCAAGTTCAGTCCCGTACTTACAACTACCTGAAGACTTTTTTTTTGGGTGTTAATCTCATCATTTTTTTGCCACCTCTCATCTGTGATATGCTAGCATTAACCTATTACTTCCACCATGCTCATTCTTACCTTACTTTTGCTGCCTTTTCTTCTGTGACAGACATTCCTGTCCTACTGTTCTTGCTCTGCTTATTCCCATCTCTCCGCCCCAGCCATATCCAGATTCATTCTGTTGCATCCTCAGGGTCGGCAGTCCACTAGGGGCCAATGGCTCATCACCACAAGGCTGCTGTCAGGGCACCAGCCAAGCTGTCACCTGGAGTGTTGGTCAGGTCATTTGAGCAACGCTCTCAAAACTGCATCCATAAAGTGGATGATGTTCGACTGTGTGATCCCAGTCTTCCCAACACCCCCATAGCAAACTCACTCTGGGAAGGAGTTGACCGGAGTCCAAAAATCACTAACTATGGGATTAGAACCCGACTGGAGTCCAAAAATCACTAACTCTATGGGATTTGAACCTGACTGGAGTCCAAAAATCACTAACTCTATGGGATTTGAACCCAACCGGAGTCCAAAAATCACTAACTCTATGGGATTTGAATCTGCAAACTTCCAGCTGGTAATTTAAGACTCAAGGTGGTAAGCACTACGCTGAAGTGGCTGGTTATGCTCATTCTAATATCACAACATACATTACTTTCCAGTTCACTCCCATACAACTTGATAGCCATCTCAGGCAGCTATAAAACATTCACATTACTTGATCTGAAATAGCGATCTAAGACGAAACACTTTCATGTCTAATTAAAAACAATAGCAAGGCTGGCAACAGTCAATAAATTACAGACACAAAACAGGAACTTCTGCTTGAAACTTTATTTACGCATAACGAGTTATACTTCTTTTATTAAGCTCACATTGATATACACATCATAATTATAAAACATGCATCAATTGAAAACCATGTAGTGTTTAAATATATACTTCATCAGTATAAGAAAAAATTATGTCAAAGGCCACAAGCCATTCAAACATGCTCAGATCTAAGCAAGCAATGAAAGCCGAACATTTTGTTTCAATATGGTTCAATCCAATCCAGTTGTTTATAGCATGATTATTGACCAAAACCCACTTCCTCTCTCACTTCTATGTACATAATTAAGTGATGAGACCTCTCATGAAGCCGTCTTCTTTCATGAAAACAGACAGGGATGAGAGAACATTTTCTTGTCAAACTTTTAAAAGACATACTTAAAATGGGTTTAAGGTATCGTTATAGGCAAAAATGTACACAAGGGCAGTAGGAGTTTTGGGGTAATCATCTTTCTACAGAAAGCAGACAACAGAGGGCAAGAGCCACTCTACTCACTGGAAAAAACATACACGCCATTACAACTCCCATTAAAACAAGATTTGTGAGGAGAGGAAAAGTGGAACACAAACCCATTTTGTAAATGCTGCCAAACCAGTTCCTTTTTAAGTGCCCATCTCCATTCAGTACAGACTCTGCAAGCTTTCATCCCCCCCCCCCCTCATTATGTGTCTACTGCTTTTCTTCTGAACCACAAAACAGGACAAGTAAGAACAAGGGCTGACCCGAATAAACACAGGTATCAAGAGATGAAAACCTAGAACCATCTTGGACCTTTCAAAGACTCTACAAGCTATTACTTCAAACACACTTGCTTCAATTATCGTTCTGCTAACAGGACCAAAAAGTGAACCATTTATTCTTATTGTCTATCATTGAGGTGGTACAATTCTAAAATATATAAAACCATGGAGTTTGAATGACACATACCTTCTTTGCAAGGTTTATAATCTGGATGTAACTGTACATTAAACATCCTTTTTAAAAATTGCTACTGTTTGATATCTTTTGTTCAGCGATAATCAGTCTTTTAATTGACTGAATGTTCAAAATAAATATAAAAAACCCCACTTGAATATAGTGATTCATGTCCATGAAAATGTTAAAAGCTTTTCCCTTCCAGTGTATTTTGTTGTGGACAACAGCAAGTGTATGCATGGGCTTAAGTACTGAATTAGTAACAATTCAGAGCAAGGATCTTTTTTGCAAAATGAAATCCACAGCTTCATGCACTTCCACTTCAAATCCCCAAACCTGAAAAGATCTGCAGGGATTGGGTAAAAACTCTACTGTCAATATCAACATTCACTGACCCCAAAGACAATTTTTTGCAAAACAAAACCCTGCCAAATTTCAAAGGTGGAAAAAAAAAATCCCCTTACAAGTTAATGAATTAATTTTGTATGTGGAAGGATTTTGAAAGGAAAAAAAGGCCACTCACTGGTTTGGGACTTAAGAGATGTAAAAAAAAAAAAAATCTAAATCAAGGCATTTTTAAGAGAACAAGAAGAGAAAGGGAAAGAGAGAGTACAGGAGAGTGCTCACAAAACCAGATTCACATGTCTAATGAGTTTGTCTTTCTGTGGAAAAATCCAAGTTGTGTGTGCATATAAAACTGATGTAAAATGCTTCTCTTCACCCCAACCCCCACCCCAAAACAAAACCACCTCAACCATTCCATGCATACACAGTTGTAAAGTTGATGCTATGCAAGTTACCCAGTGATTTAGTCCAGACCGGGAAAACATCAGCTGAAGAGACTCGGTAACAGTTTCCTTATAATGCAAAGCTCCACGTTGGGGGGGAAGAGCATTGTTAGATGAAATAATTATGCAGAACATGACAAACTATATCCTCCTGCAACCCCACCCCCAAATAAAAACAACAGAGACAATTTCTCAAGAACTGGAAAATCATCCATAAGTTAACACACGCGCTACTATGTTGTCAAGTGTTTCCAAGCTTGAAACCCCAGAACTTGCCCAGACTATGACCCTGCCTCACTCATCTCACCTCATAACCACGCCACGTTGGCTCAAGAGACTGCAGTATGGCACTTCATCTATATCTGCCCCTACATGCAGTCGTACTCTGAATTTTGTGCGTTACCTTTGATGGAAAATGACGATCGTCAAAGGAGAATGTTGTGGATTTGACAATCCCTTTAAAGCATTCCAAAACAAAAACATTCTAATGCAGACCATGGCACTGCACTTAAATTAATTAGTGATGGGCAACAATTTGGGCCAAAGATCAGCATATACTGCTATGATAATCAATCATGATTCTTTTATGATTTAGAAAAACAAATTGACAAACAAACCACAAAGTGAAAAAAATCCCAACCCAACAACTTTGCTAAAAAAAATAACATATACGGTGGTTTAATGCTTTTTACAGAAAAGTTGACAATGAGAACCCACGATCATGGGTAACCCACAGTGACAGCAATCAAGATACCCCCCCTCCCTCCAAAAAAACCCCCCCCCATACCCAAACAACAATCCCAAAATGACAACAAAAAAAACCCAAACCCCACACACATCTTCGTGGACAATACCTGTACAAAGGCAAAAAACCCCCAATAACAACGAAAATGCAATTCTCTGACAGAGCTAAGCTTCAAACATCTGAATGATAAAGCAGAAAGGAACTTATACTTTCATTCAGTCCCTTCCAGAAGCATGAATCCGATTCAAGACTGTTACTTTCCAGATGCCTGTATTGCACTGAATGTTTGCAACAACTATGACAAAGAAGAGGGGGTGAGGGGGAGGAACCAAAACAAAAAAAGCACTTTTTTTCCCCTTTAAAAAACAAACAACAAAAAACTGCTGAAAAATGTGCTGACCTAGTCAAAGCTTTCATTAGTCACTGACCTGAAAAGTTAGCAACCCTGTGAATGATTCATAGTGTTAAAAAAACCAACACCCAACAAAAAAACCAACACACCATTTCAAGCCTTTAATTTGAAAGCAACAGAATACTTGTTTCTATTAAAATATCAATAATCAAATCAACAACTTACGTCTTATAAAAAAAATTTTTTTTTAAAAACCACACACACACACAACCCATACACACAAATCACAAAAAAAAACACCAAAACCCCAACCTACCTCCAGAAACAAAACCCACAATCCACCTCAAAACCTGCACCAAAAAAAAAGAAAAAAAGATTGAAATCACCCCCCCCCCCCCCCCAAAAAAAACCCACATGTGAAAGACAACCGAGATCAAAAAAGAACAACAAAATCTGCCTAAACTTTCCAAAACCAGGGTGTCAACGAACCTCCCCTGGCACTGTGTACGCTCAACAAGGGGTAGAGACAACTGCCAAGTAAATTTACCCAATCCTACAATTTACAGCCCTGCTAACCCCAGAGGCTGAAGGGAACACTGAAAGCAAACAAATAATATGCACATACATTCTCACCATAGACACACATTTGCTCTTCCCCTTTAAAAAAAAAAAAAAAAAAAAAAAAAGGGGAATCAAAGTGTGTATATAAGCACCTGAGAGTGTCACTCATTTTGTAAAAATTTACAGAACCTGAGACAAACACAAACCCACCACAAACAAATAAGTTACAATGACAAGATTTACAACATGGCATTGAAATACTTTCCATTTTGATACCTATGATAAATAAAAAAAAATTTACAGTCCAAAATGCACCTAGTCAACAGATGCACCCTGATCATCACTATGGCGTTAGTCACATTATCATCCCTTATCTTTCTAATAATTCAACACAGCATAAATCACGTTAAATAGCTTGTAGTCACTTACTTTGTGTACATGAATACAAAACTTTGATGCAATTACATTTAAATAGTGAACAAACAAAAAAAAGGGAAGGAAACAAATATGTGACACTCCACAACAAAATGAATCAGAGTGCACATGACCCACTTTTCCACTAAGAGTGATTTTCGGCTGGTGGAAGTCACGTTGTTGATTTACACTGATTATAAAACGAATATAAAACTATAAACTTTCTTTTATTGTGAGTTGAAGTTTGAAGGCATAACTTTATTTTCTTTTGCTTTAAGAACAAATCTAAAACACTTACCCTCTATCCTGACCGCCTATTATGATGAAAAGGTTGTTACCTTTGACAATCCTGTATCCCCTGACCTCACAGATAAACCGACATGTCGAAAGGTCATTGGCTCAGCTTTGAAACTGGCTGGCTGCTGAAGGTCAGGGTTTAAAATATTGTCCAGTCATCCTTGCTAAAGTTAGGAGTATCTGCATTCACTCCCACATTCTTTGGCAGAGAGAAATCATGTGACCAAATCAACCATTCACGGCCACGTATTGAATGCAGATAGAAGTGCCTGGCCAGAGTAGGAATGAAGATAAAACCTGTGATTTCATGACAGATCTGCACGTGATGCCAATTATCTTTTCATCGAGTGATGAACAAGAAATTTGTGAGCTAGTCATTTTATTGCAGGATCTGATGACTCAAGTGAAATTAACGACCGCACCGTCGATTGCCATGAGGTAAAAGAAACAGACACAGGGGCTGATGAAGACCAATCCCCAGAGGCCTACTCCAAGTTGCTTATCTAGCTAATGACGGTGATATAAAAGAGGAATCAACAACCAAACCAAACCCCGAGTGGTTAAAAGTTGAAGCTTAATTGTCAAATTCGGCATGCAGAAAGCCAGCAGTGTGACAAACTTCAAGTAAGCATAGAACCATCATTAAACTGATACAGTGATAGCAAATAATAATCAATAATGATTTACTGATTCATTCTGTATCATCACCACTTACACTTTTTAAAAAAAAAAAAAGAGCAATGGGTAGAACATCGCACAATTTTCATTTTTTTTATAAAAGTCAATTCAATGAATGTGTGTGTGTGCTTTTAAAATTTTTTTTTTAAATTTCGTGTAAAAAATGTTTCTGGCATTTGTACCGTTTGTTTATTATTTCAAAGTTTTTACCTCCACGCTGAACATTTGCTTTTTGTTAATTTCATTATCTTAAGCTTCTAACAAGATTTTCTGGATGAAATGCTGTCAAAGTTATGTTTGTACTGTTTAGTTTGTTCAGAATCCTTCACACCCTAAAAGGGTTATATCTTGAATGTGTGTGGGACAGTATTTCATTCTGGTAGTATGTGTATGTGTGTGCATGTGCACATGTGCAAGAGGAGACCAAGCCCGACCCTGATTTATCAGCTGTCAGTAATGATAAACATTGCTGCAACAGCTCCAAATCAATTTAAACCACATGATGTGTTCCTCTAGATTTAATCAATGCTGGAAATGGGATGAAGCTCAAGTGAGTGTGTTGTTTGTTTTTATTGTTCTGGCTGTTGAATGAATTGTGTTATATTTGTCACAAGAATTATTTCAGTATTACAAGCAGAGTAGCCTTGATAGCACCTCAAAATTTAAGTCCTTCAATCCATACCAAGACTGAGCACATGATGAACCACACATAAACGTTAAGTCAAAGTACTACTCAGAAGCTACCTGTTCAGTGATTTACCACCAAACTGATTAAGTTTTATAACAATCCAGTAAAAAACAACAAAAGCACAAAGCCACACAAAAGCAATCTAAAAACAATCCTTAGTAGGCTGATAAAAACATGAACGCACATACTTTGCGTAAAAATTCTTTTAAAAATATTAAAATCACTACTTGAATAAAATCTGATACACTGAATATTTTTCTTTCAAACTCTGGGCATTGGTAGATATTGGCAATGCAAAAGTGTGCGCCAAATTTCAGGCAACTATCTTGTTTGTAAAAAGGTGTTGCTCTAGACATGCTTTGGAATTTCTGAAACGCAATTTCCCATTTTGTCACTTTCTGAAGTTTAGCATTTCAATTTGTCATAACTTTCCATGGAATTGTCCATTTTTCAGTTAAAAAAAATAAAAAAAATTTGTATGTACATATACTTTTTATTGAATAGCTCTCTTATTGCAGATTAACAACATCCTAACCGATAAAAATGGACCCTTGGTGCAATACGACTCATTATGTGATGGACCGCTACATACACAAGAACAAATTGTAGAGCATCGTAACTATGCAGTTAATTAATCCACACACCTCTCCCCCCCCCCCCCCCCCCCCAAAAAAAAAAAAAAAAAAAATTGAAGCTTAAAACAAATGAAGTAACACAACAGATTAAGTAGATGGCTCATCATTCTTGTAACCAAATTCAACACAAGCAGGCGGTGATGATGTCAACTTTGTCACCAGTGCAAGACCAAAGAAATGATTAAAAAAAAAAAAACCCAAACTAAGAACAAATGGAGTGACATTACAGGTTAATTTAAGTACATGGCTCATTATTCTTATAACCCAATTCAACACAACAAGCAGGAGCTGATGATGTAAGCTTTCTCACTAGTGCAAGACCAAAAAAAAAATAAATAAATAAAAAAGGAATAAAAATGTGAAACTCAGACCAAATGGAATGACATTACAGGTTAATTTAAGTACACAGCTCATCATTCTTAAATTCGACACAAGCAGTAGCTGATGATGTAAGCTTCCTCATTAGTGCAAGACCAAAATAAAAACAAACCAAAAATAAACAGAAACAAAAACAGGGCAGAGGAAGTTAAAAAAAAAAAAAGGTGAAACTTAAAACAAATGAACTGACATTACAGGCTAATTGTATGGTTTCACTTTCAAGCAGAGGCTGAAGATGTAAGCTTTCTCACTTGTGCAAGACCAAATTTTAAAAAAACCCAAAAATTTAAAAGAAAAAAATAAACTTAAGAGCAAATGAAATAACATTACAGGTTAATTTAAGTACATGGCTCATTATTCTTGACCAAATTCAACGTAACAAGCAGGAGCTGATGATGTAAGCTTCATCTGTGCATGATTTAAAAAAAAACCCCAAATCCCCCCCCCCCCCTCCAAAAACAAAACACCAACACCAACCAAAATGAATCCTTGAAGAGGTGGGTTATTTGGTTTTTTTGGGAGAGAGGATCTCAAACTGTGAAGTACATAAATCACGTAACTAGTGTCTTTTATGTGGTACCATTTACTATGATTTAAATAAATATAGAAAACAAAAAGGTCGTATATTCTCTAGAGTGTCTAAAACAGGCTGTATTGGAAAAAACAACAACTTTGATATCCAAACATAAAACCTACATTTTTGTACACAGAAAAATGAACTGTATATCTATCTATATATCTGTCTCTCTCTCTATATATATCTATATGTTCTTTGTTCCATGGTTCACCAATGGTAACATTTTTGCCTAATTGACTTTTGGGGGGATTTTTGCATGCCATTAACTAAGGTAGATGCATTCCAATTTTGGGGATATGTAAATGTCACCAGAGTGCATGTATTTAAAAAAAAAAAAAAGTAATCTGTTCCTAACGACATGCAAAGGCCTACTCTTCTACAACAACAGGTTCAATGTGTCCACAAGATGTTCTTCATGTGTCCACACACGAGACTTCAGGCTATAGTCTTCTCTGAAGGATTTTCGGGGCCGTGGAATCAGTACCGATGTTAACTCCAGGGGAAAAAAAAAATCTCCTTGAAACAGGTACCTTAAACCTGGGCTGTCAGATCACGAGCTCAACCGCTAGGCAATCTTGCACTCCCCCTCATCCCAATATGACCCAAAAGAAAAACAAAAAACAAGAAGAAAAAAAAAAAGTAGAAAGACACATGATCCGTCTTTTTACATCAAACAACGCCAAGAGATTATATTTCGGAAGTTTCTTATGACAAGTTGAAGTGCACTGCAAAAATGTATCACTTTTCTCTTCAAATGGTATTTTCAAAACTTTGCTGAAATGTATTGTTGTTTCTGTTTGAAAAAATTAAAAGAAAAGAAAAAAAAACCCAAACCTTTGGTTTCTTGACATGTGCTGGTCATGAGCTATCATTGCAAAAAAAAAAAAGTAGATTAAAAAAAAAAAACACCCAAAAATCCCCCATACACACGAAAATAAAACAAAGCCCACCCCCCCCCCCCCTCCCCCAAACCCCCCTCAAGGGAGGCAGCAGGAAACGGAGAAAATGAAACAGAAAATATCAAAGATGGGGCTGGGAGAACAGAAACAAAGAGAACAGAGCAAGATGAGATGGGAATCACCTGAACTCGTGAAAAAAAAAAAATTATAGCTCATGATTGATAATTGAAGATTTGATTCCATGATTCGTGAGAGGAAAAATTTGAAGATGTGTTCACACACGTAAGCGCAAGGCACAAGAAAACCATATTCTGACACGAAAGAATCTCTGATCGTGATCAAATGGAGTCCGAGTAAGAGACACTTTATACAAATTGACGAAAATTTAAGGAAAATCATCAACTTTTCTAATACTGTACTGGAAACAAAACTTAGGAAAGCTACCACAGAAGTGCCTGCGATGGCTTCAGTCAAGGTCTTTCCCTTATGTACACAACAGCAGTGTGTACAGGAATGACCATACTTAAGCCAACAGTCACTGTACAGTAGTACAACTGTGCCCTGGTTGAATAATGCAAGGAATGAATGAATGAAACTTTCATCACGACACAAGCGTTAACACTGCTTACCCAATCACTCTGCATGCATTGTGCTCGTCCATTAAAGCAAATGGTGGAAAACTAAAGAAATATATGTTTTGAAAAAAAAAAAAAAAAAAAAAAGGAGAAAAAAGTGAGTCTATGATATAAATAAATAAATACTGAAAGAAAAAGAAAAAATGATTCAGGCTCTTAACACTAATTCAGTCTAACAATGTGTTTCTGCAAATAAAATACCCCCATGTTGTTGCCACATTTTCTCAAATTTCTACATCTAGTAAACAAATCATGCACACAAACCCCCCCCCCCCCCCCCCAAAAAAAAACAACCCCAACAACCCACAAAAAATGATATTAAAAAAAACCAAAACCAAATCAAGAGGCAGACAAAAATTAAAGGAAACAAATTCTGCTAAAGGCTTGAGAAAAAGCAACAACAAAAAGCTGGACAAACTCTAGGCTGATTATTTTTTCAAACTTCTTTCTAATACGTGACCAACTAAAGAAAAAGGAGAAAGATAAAAAAAAAATCCTCTCACACAAAAACTATCAACCAGAACATTCTCAAACTATACACATGTCTAAATAAAAAAAAATCATCCAGGTATTAGCAAGTGTGTCGTGATGTGTGCATAAATGACTCCAACACAATACTTAATGTGTGGTAACGATTTCTCTGAATGAGATTATATATAAATAACAATCTCTATTACACGTAAATGAACAGGTAAAATACAGCACAAATTTAAGTTGATTACAAAGAATTCACATCAACCAATGTCTTTTAAAAAACAACAACAACAAAAAAACAAATCAAAACAACCCCCCCTACACACACAAGCTCACTATCTTCCACTCTGAAAAGAAATTTAAAAAACAACAAAACAAACCAGCGCAGATCCTTAAAAAAGGGGATAAACAAAAATCATACCATCCAAATTATTTCACACGTGAACACAGCTTTCATTCTAGTCTTA
This sequence comes from Rapana venosa, assembly GCA_028751875.1. Classification (NCBI taxonomy): domain Eukaryota; kingdom Metazoa; phylum Mollusca; class Gastropoda; order Neogastropoda; family Muricidae; genus Rapana; species Rapana venosa. Next base: position 36,362,832 of record CM054161.1, read on the forward strand.
TACAAACTTCACTTCAGTAAATACACCAAAACTGAGTCGAGAAAAAAAAAGAGATCTACAATAGACTCTAAAGAAACATGGCAGAGCAAATGATGAATACCCGTTTCACAAGTCTGAAATAAAGAATGGCATGGTATCAAACGGAACATTCATACTAAATTTGAGTAACAAAAACTAGATGGAAATTCATTCCTACAGGTAAGTTTGAAGCACCAACAATCTTGCGATAGTAACAGAAAGCAATTTATTCCGCGAGGCAAATTTCAGGCTTTTGTGTACTCATCAAAGATCTTAAACACAGTCAGAAACTTATTTTTACATATTAATATTAGAATGCTGATCAGTCACACTGAGATGTTAAAGAGCCAGACATAGATGTTCATTCTTACAGGCAAATGTCAGTTAAAAGATGGCAACAAATTATAACCAAAAACAAGAATAAAAAAAATAAAAATCCAACAGTTTAAGGGCAGAGGACCCCCCCCCCCCCCCCAAACCAATAACTCCCAAACAAAACCAAACCACAACAACAACAAAAAACAAACCCCTCACCAAACACACAGCAGGATGATGATACAAATCTTTTTGTTTATTTTATTTCAATCCAGACGACCCAGGTTCTTCAGACGCACCACCCCAAGTTTCCTCCTCCATTTCCTCCTCCTCTTCTTCCCTCCTCTTCCCCTTCCTCCCTGGTTTCTCTCCCCTCCTGTCAGTTTTCGCCGCCATCTTCACACCCGACGTCACGACCGAGGCGCCGGGGGAACAGCTTCCATCTTGGCGGCTCTCCTCCATCTTTGTCGCAGTTGTCTGCTCCTCTTCCATGGGCTCTGGTTTCGGCGCAGACTTTCCTGACCGTTTCTCCTGCAGGGCTTTCCACTGCAGGCTCTTGTGAATCTCCATGCCAATGCACCTGGCCAGGGGAGGGGGCACGGCATTGCCCACCTGCCCATCATAATGTCTGGGTTATGGATTGGGGGGTCTACAGGTAAGACACTTTACTGAGGTAAGACACATATCTACTACAGTAACACATTTACAGAGGTTAAGACACTTATCTAGAGAGGTACGACGCTTATCTAGAGGGGTAAGACACTTATCTAGGAGGTAAGACACTTACTAGAAAGGTAAGGCACTTAACTACAAAGGTAAGACACATATGTACTACGGTAACACATTTACAGAAGTGAGACACTTACCTTCAAAGGTAAGACAATTTACTACGGTAACACATTTACAGAGGTAAGACACTTATCTACAGAAGAAAGACACTCACCTACAAAGGTAAGACACTCGCCTACAAAGGTAAGACACTTTATCTACAGAGGTAAGATACCTACAGAGGTGAGACACTTTATCTACAGAGGAAAGTGCCTTTATCTACAGAGGTTAAACACTACCTACAAAGGTAAGACACTTATCTACAGAAGGTAGACACTTATCTACAGCAGTAAGACATTTACAGAAGACATCTACAGCGGTAGGACACTGATCTATAAAGATAACATGCTTATCGACAGAGGTAAGACACTGATCTACAATGGTAACACACTTCTCTACAAAGGTGACACACTGATCTAAAATGGTAACACACTGATCTACAAAAGTGACACACTGATCTACAAAAGTAACACACTGATCTACAAAAAGTAACACACTTCTCTACAAAAAGCAACACACTGATCTACAAAAGTAACACACTGATCTACAAAAGTAACACACTGATCTACAAAAGTAACACACTGATCTACAAAACTTCTCTACAAAAGTAACACACTTCTCTACAAAAGTAACACACTTCTCTACAAAAGTAACACACTTCTCTACAAAAGTAACACACTTCTCTACAAAAGTTACACACTTCTCTACAAAAGCAACACACTTCTCTACAAAGAGACAGACCCCCTGTACAATCCCCGTCTGAATTAACTTTCTTCCTATCTGTTACACCTTGAGTGGTGGTCTGGGTGCAAGCCTTTCGGATTAAACAATTCACTTCCAAGACCGGAACCTTCAATCAAACGTGCAACAGAACACTACTCACTGTTATTTATAACCGAGTCAACTAAGGTCAAGCTGAGCAGCATCCCTTTTTGACTGAACTCCTCATGCCTGATACACTAGACATCTTTCAGTCTGGTAAGAAGGGTGCTTTTTACAAGCAGTCGTTTTTCAAAATACCTTTACACTGTGGGCACAGACCAGCTTAGTGATTTGTCTATGACAGCTCCAGGCATAAGAGTCAGCCAAGGTCCTGAGTGCAACATGCTTTCAATACAAGCTTATAAAGACAAAAAAAAAATCCCTCATAGCAACGAAAGTTGTCCTTGGTAAAACTCTGTAGGTAAAAAGTCACTCAAGTAATGAAAAAAAAAACCCACAAAAAAACCCAGGATAAATCTAAAAGCAAAAGGATGTCGAGCTCTCCCAAGGGAAAGCAACCCAAATGTCCTGCAGAAAAATATGCAGTGACTGAAAGTGGTATATAATGTCACTAAATTATTCCTACCTTCTGGAAATTCTTAACTGCTCACTGTTTGTTTTACATTTGTTCTGCATCTCGTCTAATCAATCCAGTCACACCATTGTTTTGTCCAGAAATTCTTCCCAGGGATAAGTGGACACCTGATTGTTCCTTCGGATGAGACTATAAACCGAAGCCCCGTGTGCGAATGCATGCAGAACATCTTGCGCACACGTTAAATCCTGTTCCGCTTTTCGAAAGAGTAGGTCATTGTGTGCCGGTGGGAACAGATGATAAAATTTACAAAACCGCATACACACAAGGGACTGGATGTTAAAAGGCACATGAGTGCTTATTCCATTAGCCTTGATATTATTTTTAAAAAAGAAAAAAAAGAAAAGAAGTCCTCTCTCTTTGGCACAAGTCAAAAGCACGATTTTGTCTGCATGCACTTGAGCTATCACCCCTGTTTTGTTGTCTCTGTGCCTCAGTGTATCTCACACCCACTCAGCTCTCTGGTCACTGACCTGCCGGTGTTTGTCCAAGACGTTGCCGAAGAAGCGGTACGTGTCGGGGAAGCCTTGCGAGCGGGCGCACTCCCTCACACTCACCACGCGGTGCTGCTCAGGGTGAAGGACGCGACCCTGAAGGACACAGACGACAAGTTGTACACGGTGGCATCCAAGAGAACACACGGGTCTACAGGGGAAGTAGAGCTAACACACCTACCTAAAAATAAAACCAGGTTGGTGGTTCAAATCTCAGCCAAAGCTGGGTTTTCCCCCCCCAACCAACTTCTGGGTCATGAGTGATAGTCTGAAAGCTAGTCTTTCGGTGACTGTCCAGTGTGTAATATGGATTTAGAGCACCCTCAAGCCTTATTCAAAAGGGGGTGGGGGTGGGGTTGGGGGTGGGTGGGCTGTGGCTGGTACTGTACACATAGTGACTTGTGGATAGCCGAAAGTGGCTGGAATAAGTGCAAAAGTGTTAAGTTTTTTAACAATATTTGTTTTCTAACACTATCCCCCACCTCCCCAACAAACAAACCAAAAACAAACATCCCATCTCCAAACGTCCCCACAAAAAACTCCATAAGAGATCAAGAACTATATTTCAAAATACTGCTAGCTTACCCAAACTCCCATTTTCCCACTGAGCGCTTTGATTTGTTACTTTTCAAGATTCAGCGCTATTTAACTCTCCTACTACCATCGGCAGGTTGACCCGCCCTCTTACTACTTGGTCCGCGAAGCCGCGGGCGGGTGTGCCCGCCGAATACCTGGGGACACCTGGTGTCTCCCTTTGGCGCTATTTATATACCATGGTCTCACACCCCTTATCACTTTAGACATGCGCAGTGAGCTCCCAGATAGTGTAGCTGCCGCCATTTGCAATTTTGGCTTCAGTTGATCGATTTTGGTGCCGATTTTTTCGATTTTACGGCGATGTCATCGAGTAACAATTTTTGGAGGGAGCTGCATCAATATGGCGACTGCTTCAACGAACTTTTTGGAGGATTTTCTGTGAAAATAATGGCAGAATCTGAACTTATGTGGACTGAAATGGACTTAGAAGCTGAACAGAGGATTCAAGAGTTGCAGAGTGGAATCGATGTGCTGTGTTTATTGGTGATTCGAGTGATGAAGATGACTACGACAGTGGTGTAAACAACGATCCTGCCGAGGGAGGCATATGACTGTGACTGGCTTAAAATGAAAGAATTTCGTGAAAATTGTGGCTCCAGAAACTTGCAAAATGAATCTAGTGACTCGTGGGTAGTATGATGGGTTTTTTCTTCTGTTTTTCACTGACAAAGTGCAAAATAAAATTGGAACAAACCGTGACCTGATTTCAATGGCTGTTTGTTCGTCAGCCTGTATGCTTGTTTGTGAGTGTGATTGCATGTTATTCTAATATTATCTGAACATTATTACTTATTTTGCATGTTTGATTTTATTTCACTTCATCTTTACAATTGTTTACCTCCTGAAATAGTCATATTTTAAAAATTATTGCATAACCACCTTAGCCAACAACAACCGCAACATCATCGCCATCAGCATTCCACAACAACAAGTCACACAAGAGTCAAACGAAGAAATATTGAATTTTTATTCACAACTTAACAAGTACAGAAAGTTTCATGTAGATCTGTCTTTATTTCGATTTTTTATTATTTTTTAAAGTCAGTAGGTGTGAAACTGAAAGACACTGCAGAAAATACTTGGTATACAGTGGTAAGTAAGAGAAACGGACCGCGGTAGTAGAAGAGTTAAATTCCATACATTATTATTATTTCTGCACAAGTAGCCTTTTAAAAACTTTATTTTAACTTTACCTCCTATGCTACCTGCACACAAGATCTCTCTCTCTCTCACACACACTGATGTTTGCTTGTTTTGTTGTTGTGTCAAATAAGTCTACTTGACTTAAATGGCAATAAAATATTCTGAATCTGAATCACACTCAACAACCACCACCATCACACCACCCCTCCAGGCTCACCGCACCTACCTGTTTGCCCATGGGCTCAGGGTTGGTGACGGTGGTGGAAAAGAAGCCGTCCCACTGCAGACGGCCGTACAGCCCCGACCAGTGGTTGTGGCGGTTGCCGGTGTGGGGCAGACACCAGGGGATCAGGGTGTTGAACTGGCGGTCCGTGGGGTCGCAGGCGCCCCCAGTGGCGCAGCTGCACACCCCGCGCAGGCTGCCGCCGTCCTTGCTCTTGCCGTTGCGCTTGTCGTGGTGAGAGTAGATCCTGCGGGAGAATGGGTTTGTGCAGTCAGTACAGGGAGGCAGAGAGACAGGGAGGCAGAGAGACGGGAGGACAACATTCCTGAATGGACCCTCTCCCCCCCAACACAACAAAAGTTTGGCCGAGACCCAGGCGTGAGCACACAACTGCTATTCGGATGAGACTATGAACCGAGGCCCCGTGTTCGAACGCATGCAGAACATCTTGCGTACACGTTAAATCCTGTTCCGGTTTTTGGAAGAGTAGGCCATTGTGTGCGGGTGGAAACGGGTGACAAAATTTACAAAACCGCATACACACAGGGACTGGATGTAAAAAAAAGCACATGAGTGCTTATTCCATTATCCTCGATATAAATAAAATAAAATATACATATGGAGAGAGCTGGTGTTTGTGTGAGGTCAGCACTTCCTATCTGCTCTTACTTGATGGGCTAGTGTAGTGTAGTGTAGTGCAGACGATAATCATTTCAGAGACTACCTTTGAAAAAAATTAGTTAATCAGTTTTTAGAAGAAAAAAAAAGACAGTCACACAAACACACATGTATGTGCACACATGTCAGTAAATGAGAAATAGGGGGAGGACAGGTGCATTCAATGTAAATAAAGAAGGCGGAGGGAGCATGGGGGAAGGAGGATGATTATTACTGGAAGCAACTATGACACTACAGACAAATACAGAGGTAGGAGGCACCCTTGAGGACAAGACGAAGAAAACAACAAAAAACCAACCAAACCAAATTCATGTGAAGAAAAAGATTCAAGTCTACTGGAGACTATTTCACTCAAAATATCAGAAAACGGTTATTAAGCAAAAAACAAAATTCAAAAGAAGAAAAAGAATTCCATTTTGTTGGGGGAGATATACTGCTCCAAATATCAGACAACAGAAATCAAACAAAAACAACTTCGAAACCACTTTTTCGCCCCAAAGATAAGAAAACATAAAGTAAACAAATTCAAAAGAAAAAGCATTCCATTCTGGTGGAGACTACTTGACTCAAAATGTCAGAAAACAGACATCAACCAACAACAAAAAATATTCAAAAGAAGAAAAAGCATTCCATTCTGCTGGCAGGGGAGACCATGCTGCTCAAAAGACCAGAGGCACTCACAGTTTCTGGGTTTTGGTTCCGTCTGACAGTCGGACGACCAGGTTGGGAAGGTCACGCCAATCTGACCCTGGAGCCAGGGGGACGTAACTCATGCGTGCTGCCACCAGGGGGCTCATCTCTTTGCAGATGTGGTCCCTCAACAGAGGCTGCATCTGCTTGCCTCGGATCTGGGGAGAAGAAAAAATAAAATTACTTTGATACCTTTTCTCTGGCTGAAATATTTTAAAGGGGGAATCTGCTGAACTTGAATGTATTGGTTTCCTTCCCCATACTGTGTTCCAATCCAATCCAATCTTCGTTTACAGCCCCGCTGACAACAGTTACCATATTTGTCTAGAAATAAACAAGATGAATGAATTTGTGTGTTTGTGTGTGACACATACGAGAGAGAGAGAGAAACAGAGAATATATGTGGCTATGTATCCCTAAACATTCACATTTTCTTGAAACTAAGAACGAAAACCCAAAAAATTGACACACTTTTCGCATCATAATATATGGGGACTCAATTTGAAAACAACAAATAATTATAATAACAAATAATAATAAATTCCCTATTTGATATTTCAAAATTTTTTCCCCCTACTATTCTCTGGAAGTGGGTCTGTGAATCGAAACTGTAGGACATCTCCTCCACTTTGGCTCCGTTCTTCACATGTGGCAGGTCGTTCAGCGCATCCTTCACCGTGATCGTGCGATAGGGCGCTGCCCCCAGTCGGGAAATACAGTTGAACTGAAACAAAAATCACCCAGATTTCCGCTACTCAGAGGGGTTGCTGGCCAACCACGCTGAGCACAATCACCAGGACTATTTTCATGCTACCCCTCCCCTCAACCATGCTGAGCACAATCATCAGGACTATTTTCATGCTACCCCTCCCCTCAACCATGCTGAGCACAATCATCAGGACTATTTTCATGCTACCCCTCCCCTCAACCATGCTGAGCACAATCGTCAGGACTATTTTCATGCTACCCCTCCTCCTTCTCTGAATTAAAAGGCAAGGAAAGATCACTGCCTACTCACATAAACCATGCACACTAAAACAAGGGTAAAAACACAGACAAAAACTCTATATAAGAAAAGACATAAATTTTTGTTCTCAACTCGTAATTGTCATTTCAGTTTAGTGCGAGTTTTCATGGGAACTACAGTTAACCCTAGTAGCGCTGAATATGCAGCAACAAGCCTCACTTCTATTGGCTGAATTAACATTGGCTAGCATTGTTTTGGAGCAGGGTGGGCTCAAACAACCCTTGATATTGATATATAAAACTGAATTAAATGTGTTAAGCTATATATCACTGGAAAGAACAGATAATATGCTTTTAAATGAGTGTACTTTTATAATAGTGTGTAGTGTTTATGATTATGTAAAAAAAAATCAAAAAAAAAAAAAATCATGTGCGCACTACTGATCACTGTTCCATCGCCAGGGCCCTGGATCGATTTTAACACGATAAGCAAAGTTCTTGCGGTGCATAAATGTCATGATTAGGTAAACACTATTTCTTGACATTAGTTTTCAAAAAATAAGGAGTTTGTATCGCTTTATCGGTCACCAAATACTCGGAAAAGTTCAGCGAAAGGATCGACGCCATCGTGACCGTCATGGCGGAATGTGCGAAGTGGTGGCTTTCTATGACGAAAATACAAAGATCGCTTGATTTCATGTGATGCAAAGTATTCAGCAGCATAGCGATTTGACTCAACAACAGTTATTTCGAAGCCTCGTTGCGTCAAAATAAAGTAAAACAATCTGTGACGTCGAAATCGCCGAGTAGCGAAGAAGTCCATCCAGCAAAACTAGCACCGCTCGATTCAGTCCGATCGCGATCGATTTTTACCAAGTTTTTAAAAAATATTCCACAATCCTTACCTCATTGTCTCTCTCATTGTTTATTTCAACCAAATCCAGCCTCTAAAACTCCTCTTCGCTGTCAATATTGTAAAAAAGCTCGAAAAACGCTTGAAGAAATTCTAGTGCAAACACTGGCTGCCATTTTTGTTGAAGACGATCTCGGCTGGTCCGAAAAAAATTAAAAATACACTCTTAACCAATCAGATTCTTCGTTGCTTGTGTGTGTCAAACGACCTTCACCCCTTTCTGCGGGCCTACAACGGCCTTAACATTCATTGGCTGACCTTTGAAAGCGAAAGTAAGCTTTCAATTATGATCACCCACGTCATCCCGGAATATTCCGGGATCCGCCACACAGCTTAGACCCGCCTTTACCGGAATATTCCGGGAACCGCGCTACTAGGGTTAAATTGTAGAGGTTGGCAGGACCAGTTTTTAGTTCCATTTCCAATCAAAACAACCAATCGTTTGCTTTCATAACTAATTATCCAATCAAAACAACCCATTCTGTCTGCTTCCATTAGCAATTACCCAATCAAAACAGCCAATTCTGTCTGCTTCCATTAGCAATTACCCAATAAAAACAGCCAAATCTATTTGCTATCATTAGCAATTATCCAATCAAAGAAACTGATGCTCTTTGCTTCGATTACCAATTATCCAATCCAAACAAACAGCTCTCCAATTTCTTCACATCTGCTTCATGACACAATAAAAAGTTGCAATTAAGTGGCATATACAAATATACATTTGCTTTGGAATCCCTTGTCATACACTAAACCCAATCATAAGCGGAAAGGGTCGTACATGTGAACAAATCAGCTCAATCTGAATTCACATCCATCGTATTACTAATATTTTTCAACACAAATCACAAACTCTCCGCCCCCACTAACCTTTTTGTCATCCACCACAACAGACGTCTGCATTGCTCGAGGAGCGAAGGTGTGAAGCGGTTCAGGGAACACAGGTAACTTCTCACCTGGAGCCGCTGCCAGAATGATGGCCCTGAAAAAAAAAAATCACGTCACAATCAGTGCACCCACCCTGGAAACAAGGAGCCACAGGCTACATGCCCATTTGGATCCAAACTTTTACCCTATCCACTACATCTTGAGAGATGGTTTGGGTGCTAGTTTGTTTTTGGAATGAGACGATAAAATGAGAGCCAGTGGGCAACACACATTTAAAAAATAGCAACAACAAAAATCACTAGAAAACCATGGCAATAGCAGATATTCTGAGCAAAATTCTGTAGGGAAAAAAAAAGCCTGTCTATCAGGGATACAATGTTTTCTGCGTTTGTACCTGCAGGAGGTCCGCCCACTGGCCTCAGCTGATGCATTCCACCTTCTTCACCTTCAAGGCAGCTTATTAAAAAAATTATAAGAATCTGAATTGCTTGGAAAAAGGTAGGAAAACTGGGCTGGGCAGGCAGAAAATAAGCAAGAGAGAGACAGAGAGGGGATAGAGAGGTAAGGGAAAAGGCAAAAACAAAGGGAGTGATAGAAAAGGGGAAATTTCTAGCATAGATTTTCCAGAAAAAGGGAATGTTGTTTTAACTGAAAGAGCCACAATGGGGCAGTTCAAGATTTTCCCCCCGGAGTTAACACCAGTGCCGACTCCACTCCCCCAAAAGTCCTTCGGACGAGACTATAAACCGAGGTCCTGTGAGCGAACACACACACAACTTCTTGCGCACACCTTAAAATCCGTTCCACTTTTTGGAAGAGTAGGCCATCGTGTGTGCCAGTGGGAACGGATGACAAAATTTATAAAATCTACATACACACGGGGAATGGATGCACACAAAAAAGCCACATGAGTACTTATTCCATTATCCTCAAAATAGAATTAAAAAAAAAAAATGTCTATAAAAAACAACCAACAGGTGGATCGGTGGTCTAGAGGTAACGTGCCTGTCTAGAAAGCGAAAAGTCTGGGTCGGAAGTGTGCGATGGTTCATATCCCGTCTGGGCCCGAAACTTTTCCCCCATCCATTAGATCATGAGTGGCGGTCTGGGCGCTAGTCTTTCGGATGAGACGATAAACCGAGGTCCCGTGTGTTACAGAAAATTATTTAGCGCACGTAAAAGAACCCACGGCAACAAGAGAGTTGTCCCTGGCAAAATTCTTAGAAAAAAAAGCCACTCTGATAGGGAAAGAAATACAGTTGCAGACAACAACAACAACAAAACAAAAACAAAAAAGGGTGGCGCTGCTCTTGTGGCGACATGCTCTCCCCGGGGAGAGCAGCCCGAATTTCACACAGAGAAATCTTGCGACTTAATCTTTGGACCCAAAAATTTTTCCCCATCCACTAGACCTTGAGTGGTGGTCTGGGTGCTAGTCTTTCGGATGAGATGATAAACCGAGGTCCCGTGTGTTACACAAAAATTATTTA